>JACEFO010002112.1:0-503128 GCA_015342445.1 Digitaria exilis | reverse complement strand
CTCTCTTTGAGTAGCATACTCTGATTTTAGTGAACCTATTGAAAGGTTCAAGAAAGGAGGGAGAGTGTAATATAATAAATAATTAATAAAGGGAATTGGCAATACAAGGCAAAACAATGGAAAGGAAGCTATGAATTTACCACCTATTGACAAAAGGTGAAAACTTGGACTAACAATAACAAATGAGGAAGTTATTTAAGAACTTGAGTTTGGCCTTACAAAGAGGGCTTAGTATGCAATAATAAAAACACCTTTCCCTTTTTTCTACCTTGTTAGAATATCTTTGGAAGCAATTCGAATTATGGAAGTTGAATTTGGATTAAAATTATGACTTGTAAAGAAAAGCCCAAAATTCTCTAATATAACTATGATGGGTAAAAAGCTTATAAAAGACTAGGTCCCAAATGTTGAATTTACATCTTTTTCCCCCTATTTTTGGAGTTGAATTGCTAGGGCCAAAAATTCATACCAAATTCAAATTCAAGTCTTTTGAATTTAAAAACTGCATCTAAACCAAGAATGTTTTTACAACTTTTCAAACCTCCATTGAAACACTGATGTTCTAAGGTTTCTAAAATGTATCTATTCATAATTTTTTGGACCTTGGGAGCTATTTCTTTTAGGGCAAAACTTTTAAATTGAAAATTTTTCCTCTCTCTCTTACAGCCCGACCCCACCTGTCAGCCCCTTCTTCCTCCTCACGCCATCTCCTTCCTGCACGTTGCCTCCATGCACTGGGCAGCGATGGTGGAGGCGCCACGGGTCCCTGGCGCCCTCTCCTCCCTTCCCCACGCGAAATCCCATCTCTACCCCTCCCGGTCGTCTCCTATTAAGCTCAGCTGCCCCAAACCCTAGCCATTTTCTCCCCCTGCGCAGCCCACCTCCATTGCTGCCATGGAGCTCTGCTCGAGCGCGACCCCGAGGTTCTGCTGCCCACGGCCTCCCTCCGCGCAGCCCCTGACCTCCCCCTCCATCTCTTCAACACGCCCAGCCGCCCAGCAGCCGCCCTCTCCACCTGCAGCGCCGCCGCCAGCCGCCATGGATGTGCAGAGCTCGAGCTCACCGTCGAGATCCCCCCTGCAGTCATCCCCCGCTCAAAGCAACGGCCAAAACGGGTTCCCCTACCTCCACTCTACCTTTCCCAGCCGCATCCCCACCACTCCGGCCACCGTCCTCGCCGGAATCGGAGCTCCGGCGGCTGCTCCGCCACTGCTCCCATGGCCGGCCCTCTACGGTCCACCTCCGACCTCGACTGCTGCACAAGACCGTCTCGTGGTGAGCCCCTAATCCCTCCAGTGCCCTCAGTCCGGCCATCCCCGGCCTCCCCTCGCCGGAATTTGGCCGCCGTGGTCACTGCTCCGCCCAAGGACCCGATTGCAATTCGCGAAATCTTTTTAGGGTCCCCAATGCAAAAACCGGAGACCTATATGTAACAGCAATTTCAGATCTAGGGTTCCGGCTGTGAACTTGTAAATTCAATATAAAATCGTAGAAAAAATCATAAAAATGCAAACCAAAATTCTTCGTACTCCTGGTGATGTCTACTTCATTCCCTACACAGCATGTGTATGCTTTTATTGCTTGGTTCAGTCTCTAAAAATTAAACTTTGAAATGAACTTTTGTGCATAACTCCTAAACTACAGCAGCTATGAAAGTGATCTTTGGATAGTTGTTACTCTGGTTACAAAGGCTTTGCAGTATCAATCTTGCACTGAGATATATTTTCTAGCTCCGGATATAAATTATTTAAGTTTATCTCAGCTGAAACATTGTTTAAATTTTAGAAATTATTCCCTTCAACAAAAATTAGCCAACTTGGTACAGTACTGTATCCACATTAACAACTATCTTAGAAAAATGCTAAACCCCATTTTTAGCTCTGTTAACATGCTTAAATAAATTGGGGTAAGAAAAAGGAGTAGCATTTGTTTAGCTCATGTTTGCTACTAAAACTGAGTACCCACTTGCTAGATGAGCTACAAATGACTTTATTTTTGCTCCTATAAATAGTTCACCCTATTTTCCTGTGTATTTATTTTTATAGGATTTAATATCATCTCCTAGCGGCTGAATTGGTTGAAATTGTAGGAAATCCAAAAATTTAAATTACTTAATAGAATATACTCAAACTTGCTGCAGCAGGCATAATCCTAATGATCCAAGTTTATTCATGAAGTTTCACTAGATTTTGAATTATAGAAAATAGGACAACAAATTGGAGTTTAAATCTTGCTTAATAAATAAAAGAAAAAGGAGAAGGAGAAAAAACAATTCTCTATCACTTGTACATGAAAGTAAAAATTTAGGGGAAGAACTGAAATTATCCCAAAAACACAAACTGCGTTGCTAAGTGAAGAAATAAAAAGTGGGAATTCTGAAATTATGAACTTGTTCTATGAATTAAATTGTATTGCTCCACTTGTATGCTTAGAGAGGATGCTAATCTAGAATGGTTAAATTTACTAGAATATGAAGCTAAAACTGGAAAGCAAGGACCCTACTTTTAGTTGCTTTTTGGCAAACAAACCCACCAGCCAAAGGCCTCTCATGATCTAGATGTCGGTGATGTAGTTTTCACCCGACGGGTAAGCCTTGCTGAGTATTAGTATACTCAGCCTTGCTTTGTGGCAATATTTACAGGTATACCTTTGGATGTGGATGCTTTGACTTGGCCTGCCCAGGTTCCGCCTGGCTGGCACACATCGAATGGGTCCCGTCCTCTGCCGAGGATCGGGAGGAGTAGCTTCGTGGCAGGCTTCATCACGGAGTTACTTGTTTCGTCGTTAGATTATTTACTTCCGCTGCAATGAACCTTTAAATTCAGTTTGTTATGAACTTTTAAATTCCGCTGCAAGACTTGTGTACTCTGATTTTAATTTGACTCGGTTTGTAATAACTACCTTATTTATGTGTGTAATTTAATTTGTGGAATGTTGTAATCTCTGGAACTCACCTTCGTGTGGGCCTGCTGTTGTTTCGATCGAGTAAAGTACGTGGTTTAATCGGGTTTAATCCGACGGCGCTCCAGCTTATTCCGGATTAAGTGCCTGACTACGTGATTAGTGGTCCGAGGGTACTTAACTTGGAATAATTTCGGAGTGGTCCGCCACATGTGATGTTAAGTCGATTTACCTCTTCGTTGAGATCCTGAACGAATGGTCAAGATAACTGTCGGGTACCTACAAAAGGGGTACCCCAATCTAGGCCCAACACCACTTGGCATCAAGGCCTACGACAACGTCAACCAGGCGCCACGGCCCAGCAGAAGCCCACCATCACGACAAGTCCTCGGGGTCCATCCGGCTCGAGGCAAGCCACGAACGGGCAGTTTCCGTCCCCGTTCGAGGCTTGCCGGCCTCGAGGGCGACCCCCTCCTCCGAAGGGGGGTTCTCCGTCTCGATCGAGGGTCGGCCAGCCCGAGCTTGCCATCCAAGCTCGAGCCCGCCCCACCGGGAACGACGCCCAACACGCTGCGACTCAGCAGAACCATGATGACGCGGTCAAAAAGCAGGATCACTGCTCCACGCCATCGTCAACTCTCCGGAGAAGACAATCGGTCAAATCCAATCACCACAGTGAACTCTGAGCGCCATGCTGTACGCCAGACCTAACCCTGCCAACAGCACGTGCCCAACCACTCCCTTTGAATTCGCCCCCTCGACGACGCGCGGCCACCCTCGAGGGCAGCCTCGAAGGAGACTGTGGAAACCCGTGCGCAGGACACCACCCCTCGACGCCGTGGACTTTCACGAGAAGGAAGTACGATACGTCAGCATCTGCCATGTCGTCAGCGGAGTTGGAAGGCGCGATTCCTGCTCGCGTACTGTGCGGTATGGACGAACAGTGCACGCTAGCGACAAACACATGTACTCGCACTCCCTCCCCTTGGCCTATAAAAGGGGGAGGGAAGCCCATGCAAAGGGCAACAGATAGACGCAGAGAACACAAGTCTCACGAACACGTACACCATAGCCAGGGACTTAGGAGCTCTTCTCCTTCTCCCAATTGCTTGTAAACCCCTACTACGAGCAACACGAAACCCGGTGCGTAGCACCACTGCTGGACGTACGGCCCAGTGGCCGGAACCAGGATAAACCTCTGTCTCTCACCCTCGCCGTCAGGGAAACGGGTGGTTAGCATCGCAATCACTTGTCGGTACCCGGTGCGACCAAATCAGGCACCGACAGTTGGCGCGCCAGGTAGGGGACAAGCGCTGCGCTACCCCCATTCCCGATGGCGAACTCCGGCGAGGAACGGCCCCCCGCTGGGCGAGACCATCTGCTCCCAGCGTGGCTGGAGATCCGGTTTGGGAGCCTGCGGTTCCAGACGCGTGGCGATGATTATCACATGCGCATCCTCCAGGAGGATCCCAGCGACCAACCGGAGTCTCATCATCAGCCTCCGCGGCACCGGCGACGGCGGAGTCGTCCCGGACCCCGCGCACGGCGAACGCCGCGCCGCAAGGCGCGCCGCCGACGTCGGCAACCCCATCCCACGTGGGAAGGGGACGCTTTGCGGTCAGGGTCACGGGAGAGGGCTGCGCCTTTCCTCCCAGAGCCCATGTCCGCACCTCGCGCTACGACGGCGCGTTCCTATCCCTACGGGCTACGCAACTCCGCAGATGCGTACGCCTCCTCCATCCGCACTGCTATGAGTGCGTATCGCAACCAACCTGGTTGCCACCAAGTCTCCGAGCAAGATTTCGACGATCCATCGCCCGGCGATCCCCGCACAGAATGCGATGATGGACACGCATCTATGCGTGGATACCCTGGTTGGGACTACTCGGGTCTCCGCGACCCAGAGGCCTTTATTGCCTTTCAACAGCGGTGGATTACTGCTTCGGGTATTCCGACGATGAGTATGACCCCACCAGGGAGTGTTTCGTCATCAACGACAGACAACTCAGCGAGGGATCGACGTCCGGCGACGGAGGCGGACGTGACGACCAGGGCGACGACGATGGCGTAGGTCCGATAGGCGCGCAGCCGTCGGACCCATCGGATCACTCTCCTTCCGAAGAACGAGCGGGATCCGCGCCACCGATCACGGGCTAGTGGTGACGTTTCACCACCGGCACGCTCCGACCTCGAGCCGGCCAAACAAGGCAACGAGCACGGCACGGACGCCCGACACGCAGGACGAGTGGCTCAGGCCCGAATCCTTGCTGAGGGCAGAGATGACGAGCTCGCTCCCAGGACAAGCCAGAAGCTCATCGCAGCAGCAGCGCTGCTTCGAGCCATGCCAGAGGCAGCCACCCCCGAAGGGCGGAAACTGCACCTCGAGGCTCAAAAGCTTGTCGAAACTGCCGCCCGACAACATGCCGAGAGTTCGGCCTCCCCGCCTTCGACGCTCCTCAGCCTCGAAGGGCGAACGGGGAGGAGAAATCCTCGGTACGCTCGCCCCGGCCCAACGGCAGGGCACGAGCACAGTCCCGGGGCACTCCCGCCGCGACACGGCGCGACGCCACGCCAGCGAGCCACGTGCGCTCGAAGCACGAACGCTTCCAGCGAGGGAGCCCGCGAGGTCAGCCTCCGGGACGCCCGTGGCCACGGAGGATGACGGCGACGGCTCGCAACATCCTGAACGAAATCAGGAGGCGAGAGGAAGCCCGGACCCACCAACTCGGGCGCACCGACGTTGGGTGAAACCGGGGATGTGCCCCAGAGCCTGCAGGCACGCGGGTTTTCAGTTACAACATCCGCACCGCCCCGATTCCCCCTCGATTCCGACAGCCAACTACCATCACCAAGTACTTCTGGGGAAACGGACCCCAAGGTGTGGCTCAATGACTACCGCCTAGCGTGTCAGCTCGGCGGCGCCACAGACGATGCCATGATCATCCGCAATCTGCCACTCCACCTGGCAGATTCCGCGCGGACTTGGCTCGAGCACCTGCCCCGAACCGGATCCGCGACTGGGACGATCTGGTCGAGACCTTCGTGGGAAATTTCCAGGGCACCTACGTGCGCCCTGGAAACACGTGGGATCTTCGAGGGTGCAGGCAAAAACCTGGTGAATCGTTGAGGGATTTCATCCGGCGCTTCTCCAAGCGCTGCACCGAGCTCCCCAACATCTCCGATCACCAGATCATCCACTCCTTCCTCGAGAGCACCACCTGCTATAGCCTGGTGTGCAAGTTGGGGAGGAGCCCACCCCCCGACGCGAACCGGCTGTTCGAGATAGCCTCGAAGTAACGCATCAGGGGAGGAGGCGGCCAACGCCATCTTCAACGACAAAAAGGGGAAACGCCCGAGGAAAGCGTCCGCGGAGGACGACAAGGCAAAAGGCCCTCGAAGAAGCGAAAACACGGCAAGAAGGGGAAGAAGCCCCGAGCCCCTGGCGGGACGGCGACGTTGAGGACGAGGCCCTCGCGGTCGACCCTAGCCACAAGGGGACCTTGAGGTCCGCTTGGTGGGGGTGTCTTCGACGACTCCTCAAGGAGCCATGCCCTTACCACAAGACCGCAGTCGCTCACACCCTCGAGCAGTGTGAGATGCTGCGGAAGTTCTACAACCGCATCCCTCGAAAGGATGGCGGTCCGCCCAAGGATGGTGGCGCCAAGAACGACGACGGATACCCCGAGGTGGAACACGTGTTCTTCATCACGGGAGGTCCCGCGGCTAACTTGAAGCCTCGACAGCGGAGGAGGGAGCGTAGGGAGGTCATGCTGGCTCAACCAGCGACCCCCTCGTATCTCGATTGGTCGTCGGAGACCATCTCTTTTGGTCGCGAAGACCATCCGACCATATCCCGAACCCCGGCAGTACCCTCTCGTCGTTGACCTCGTCATCGGCAACACGCGCTTCTCCAAAGTACTCATGGATGGCGGCAGCAGCCTCAACATCCTGTACGCTCCAACCTTGGAGCTTATGGGGATCAGCACCAGCGAGCTTGCGGCCCAACAAGTCCTCCTTCCATGGAGTCGTGCCCGGAAAGCGCGTCCAAACCCTCGGGCAGATCGACCTGCCGTCTGCTTCGGAACCCCGGCGAACTTCCGCAAGGAGGTGCTCACCTTTGAGGTAGTGGGCTTCAAAGGAGCCTACCACGCCATCTTGGGAAGGCCGTGCTACGCGAAGTTCATGGCCATCCCAAACTACCTACCTCAAACTGAAGATGCCAGGGCCTCACGGAGTCATCACGGTCGGCCCGACGGTGAGCACGCCTACGTGTGCGACATCGAGAGCATCGAGCTCGCAGAAGCTCTCGCCCTCGATGAGACCCTCGTGGCGGACCTCGAAGCGATCGTTCAACACGCTCCCTGATGCCAACGAACGGCAGCAGGGGAGCTTGGCGCCCGCTGAGGACACCCAAGACTGTTCCCCTCGACCCCGACAGCCCGACGGCAAGATGTTGAGGATCGCTCTTCCCTCAGCGACAAATAGGAAGTGGTGCTCGTCGACTGCCTCCGCGCTCAGCAGACATCTTCGCGTGGAGCCCTCGGACATGCCAGCATCCGAGGGAGGTCGCCGAGCACTCTCTTGATATCCGCCCCCACTCCAAGCCGGTTAAAACAGCGTCTCCGCCGTTTCGACGAAGTGAAACGGCGGGCGATCGGTGAGGAGGTACGCAAGCTTTTGGAGGCCGGATTCATCAAGGAAGTGTTTTATCCCGAGTGGTTAGCAAATCCTGTGCTAGTGAAAAAGGAAAAGTGGGAAGTGGAGGATGTGTGTAGATTACACCAGCTTTGAATAAAAGCATGTCCCAAAAGTCCACATTTCCCTTACCACGTATCGACCAAAATTGTGGATTCCACGACAGGATGCGAACTTTATGTTTTCCTTGATGCATATTCCGGTTACCATCAGATCAAGATGAAGGAGTCCGACCAGCTCGCGGACTTCATAGCTGTAACGTCCTGCCACTTCTGAGCCAGGTCCGCTTACGCCTAGCATCTTTCTAGAGTCCTAAGAATGTCCTACCAATATATGTCTTTTCTGCACACTTTGTCCTCACTCATGCGCACCTATGAAGGACTTTCGGGTCGGTCACCCATACTGAAATGGCTCCGAGCCAAGTACGCTTAACCCCGGAGTTCTTTCAAGATGAGCTTCAAAAAAAGTCGCAACTTGTTGGTTATGAGTATTTTATCAATCCTATTAAGCCTTGGATTGGGGTGTTACAGTAGCCCACATGGAAAAAAAAATCACGGCCGCCGCGTGCGCCACCCCGGACAGGCCCATCCCCACGAACAGCAGCGCGCCTTGGGCGTGGTACCGGGCGTGCTCAGGCGCATCACAACATTCTTTGAATCCTTTTCCAAGCACCCAATGCATAGATCACTGTTTGGTTATGGTCAAGCAGAGCAGAATCTCCTACTGCTGGCAGCGTATATAGCAAAGAGGAGAAGGATTCTTTGGTTCTTCAGTTCCGATCCAATGTACAACTCAAGCTTCACACCAAGACCCGCTCTAACACTCAGATTCCAAAAATCCGAATGCTGCTCTAACACTCAGATTTCCAAAAAATCCGAATGCTTCTTTTAAGCAGGAGACGATTCATTCAGTACAGCTCCTTCGGCATGCGCAACAACAATTCCATTGGACAGCGAGACAGCTTCTCTAGATTTTATTCCTTCCGGAGCTAACGCTTTGCGGCCGGCGACCGTGCCCTGCAGTGAGGAAGCAGAAAGGTGATTGTGCTGGGACCCATGTTCTTCTAAGGATTAGAATCGTCTTTTCACAAGGCATTTTGATGGTCACTAGATGGAAAATAATCTAACAAAATGCTCTATAAGAAACAAAATTTTTATACCCGGTGTCAGATGGGGAAGGATAGTTTTTTTTAAGGCCTAGAAAAGAACAAATCATTTGTTTAGGGCCAAGGAATTTTCACTATAATTTATACTTCCTCCATCCCAATTTGTAAATCGTTTGACTTTTTTTACCTCAACTCTAACCACTCGTCTTATTTAAAAAATTTATGCAAATATAGTCAAATTTAAGTCATTCTTGAAGAATATTCATCAATAAAGCAAGTCATAACAAAAAAAAAATTGATATTTCGTATAATTTTTTGAATAAAACGAGTGGTCAAATTGGAGCCAAAAAAGTCAGACGACTTATAAATTGGGATAGAGATACATCTCTATAAAGAACAAGTAGAATTGAGAAGAATTATTATCTTATTTGGATCCACCTTGCACCTCACGTTGCACGTTGCACCCATATGTAAGCAAGGGAGCTGCGAAGTCAAACCCATCAAAACTTATATATTTAGAAAACATTTCTGTCAAAATTATATTTATTTTCTCACACACTTTTCTTTACAACCGTACCCACACACTGCGCAAATGAGAGGCCCATCACATGAGAGGTGTCCAGGCGGGTGAGCGACTCGCAGGGGCACAAGCGAGGTGAGGCACGGCCATGGCGATGAGAACTGCAGCTTCGTCAAAATTTTCCCCTTCTCGATTTATCTCGCCCTTGCATGGATTCCTGAGGATAAATAGTAAAATGGGTTCATAAGAGATTATTTACTCTTTGGTTACGAACAATTGTGCTATGATTCATCGCAAGCGATGAATTTCTCCCATGTGGCTAGCAGTTTTGAGGGGAGGGAAGCGATGAAGAAAATAGAGGATGGAGAAGATGAGAGAAATTGATATGTTGGGCCTAATTGATAGGTGGGCTCAATTGCTAACAGACTGAAATAAAGGAAGCAAGGAGAAGACGAGAGAAACGGACATGTGAGGCCTAAATGACAGATGGGCTCAATTGCTAACAGTGTGAAAAAACATCATCAAATCTCTACAACCAAACACAAAACTGGGCTGAACTCATTCTTGTCAGCAAAACACGAAAGTAATTCATATGATGTGGTATATTGAGTGTTGCTGAATTTTATTTTTATCACGTGTGCGTGGTGCGTATGTCTCTGCTAGCAGATATAAAAGAAGTTCAGTTCCTGTATGTACAAGGATCAATAGACAATAGTGGATCGTCCCAAAAGCACACGGTACTACCTCGATACATTTTTTGTTATTTGAGAAAATAGAGGCTATATGTCCATGTGTGTGCGCTACTATAATTTTTAATAGAGGATACAATTATTGCCCATTGATAAACACAGGATTAGGATCCACTATACGCTACTTGCAAAGAAAATGAAATGACAGGATCAGCTAATCATGCAAGGAATATTTTGTCTGGTTTGTGTTTAAGGACCAGTGGTGGTCACCCTGAGATTCACGAGTGATTGACATCTAATGTGTATGATGTGCTCTTGACTTTTGATGTGTAGGTGCAGGGTGTGACATGATGGTCAACGGTGCATGGTGAAGGTTAGCTGTGAAAGGTCACGCCGATGGACCGTGGTGAAGGATGAGCGCGAGTAGGCTTTGAGTTGTAGAGCATAAGCGGTTCATGCAGAAGGACCCAGATGGTGAAAGGTGGATACGTGTAGGCTTGGGCCAAAGGACCCGATGATGCCGGGCGGAGTCACGTGCGGGTTGCATGGTGCATGGACGAGCAATAGTACATGGTGGAAATAGCAGCGGCCGAGTCAAGGAGGATGATGACGCATGGCATGTGAATACGCGATCTTTTTGAGATCTTTTGGGGATGGAATCACCATGTTGTGGCGCAGCTTTGGCCAATGTTCTTGAGATTTGGAGGTCCTTTGGTCATAATTTAACTTTCTCTAGGGTTTTTCTGAAAAAACCGAATAATCCTTTTTCTCAATATCGGATGATCCTGTTCTTTCTCTGACCCGTGTTCTTCATCTCTCGGTGTAAAACTGAATTATCTAATTTCAAAATTTTGGACTGCTCATGCTTCTTCAAATAATTTGAAACTTTCGGATCATCTAACTTTTACTGTTCATCCAGTTTGGATGATCCAACTCTGGTGGTTGAGGTTTTTTTGACTTGCTCGAGTTTGATTTCTGTCTATATTCTGCTTTTATGGTTGGTTCATGTTTTCGCTGTGCTTTCTAGTAAATTTCTAGGGTCAGCAACTCTCTCATAGCTGTGTGATCTTGAATTCACTTGAAGATATTTTCTCAGGTATTCAAACCCCCCGCGGTCCACGATCCCATCATTGATCCAAGCAACCAACGAGTCACACGTTTCGCCGGTGCCGTTCATCCCTTCGTCTCTCCCTCGCCTTCCCCAAAATCGCTGTGCCTCCTCAGTTCTCGAGTCCTCACCTCCCCAAATCCACCAGACCTCTCACCGATTACATCAACCATTAGGATAAGTGATTTGCATGTAAAATAACTAAATAAGTTAGTTCCTGTTTCCGTGTACATAGTAGCCGGTAGTAGATGGTTATTTATTCTAGTTCTGGATACTTTTTGTGTTCATTATTTTTGTAGGATAATCATGACTTTGATGCAATTTAGACCCGCAGATTAGCACTGAAGTGAAATAAGTTAGTTCTTTTCAACCATCATATGCTTACCGTATATTTTATATTGTATCTTATAAGAACTTTAAATTATATAAATGTATATTTAGTGACAGTTTTTTTTTTGCCAATCTATATTAAGTGAAATTCATATGTGTTGTTTGTGGATGATTTGCCCCCTTTATGTTTTATTACTGGCTCTGCCCTGATCCGGTCCTACAATGTTGAAATAAGTATTGCACAGAGCATTATAAAAACGAAAATTATCTAATCCGTAAAGAGATTTTTTTTTTCATTTTTAGGTGGTTATGAAACAAAATCATGTTTCTAAGGCCAAAAACCGCAATAGGTTCCGGAAGCTGTACAACATTATATACCCGTATGGTATCTTTTGGTATGTAAATGCTAAGTATTCAAGTTATTGTTCATCTGTAAATTTCTATAAAGTTATTGTACTGTACCAAACATGGCAAAGCAGATACACTGTTTGATGTACTGTAAACAAAAGCCATTGGCTATCATTCTTTTGAACCTATAGCAGCATAGCAATAGCTAGGTTTGTGAAACCCATGATGTGGTGTTGGTATTAGTGAAAGCTCATAGACTCCCAACTTTGCCAGCTATATAAACATAGAGAGAATGATGGTAACAAACTTTAACTTTTGGCGTTACTGCACAAACATCTTTTTATCTGTAAGACTAACAGAGCTTGTCCAAAGAGTTTCACTCTGTTGCTACTGCAAGCACATCCCCTTCCAAAGAATTATCTTGATACTAATGATTTATCATCCCTGAATTCTTACCATCTCGTGGCTGAAAAAATAACTGAAAACATTGTTTTATGGAATATTCTAACATTTTCTAAAGAACATTTATTCAATGGATTATACTCATGGAGAGATAGATATATGTCAGCTAGGAAAGGAAGGACTAGATGTGGATACATTTTACTGTATTAATACAGGGATATGTTTTACTGCTGCGAATACGCAGAGTGAATGAATATAATTTCAGTGCCTGGTTGCACACAGTAACTAAAGGTTAGTAAAGAAATACAATGATAAATAATTTATCTTTCTTACATGTATAAAAAATATCTAAGCATGTGGTTGGGCTCAACATGCAAGTACGCATTCATGGTTCTTATATCTTAAACCGAAGATGCTAACAGATATTGAAATGGTGAACCAAACAGTTTTTTTTTTAATTGTACCCATCGATTCATGTGAATAGCAGATGTATTGTATGAGTTCCAGATATCCAAATTGGTCCAAGTATCATTTTCTTATATTCAGAATATCATATTACCGTTCACTTTAGTTGTGTATCAGATGTGGCAAAATATTCGTGGATTGCTTTATGATTGTTATTATCGGAAAAGTGGGCGTGCACAAAATCAACTACCCCAGGACTTGATACTCTTATTTTTTTCACGACACCAATAATGAGTTCTTATGGTGTGTATATCATAACTCCTTGTTTGGGTAATACCCTTGTTGTGGGTATTGTGGGGGATTTTGACTTCTTGGGGCTTTAATCCCTCCCACCCCTCTAATCCTCTTCTAACCCAACAAAACCTTATATATACATAAATCCCAAGATACTTCCAAGCTTTACTTTCACTATGAACTACAATCTCTATATTATGGTATGATCCTATATTCATAATATTCTAGGCTACACAGTACACAATATAATTATATTGTAATTTATTTAAATCACTTTTCAGTCCAACTCTTAAATCGATCAAATAATTTATCATTTCTATTGGCAACTACCAGTAAGTGGTTCACAACACTGCCCATTGAAGGCTCCAATAATTATAAAAAGTAATATTTTTTTCCAAATACCTTATTTTGCATATTCTAAGAGTTAATTGCGTCATTAGTACATAAATTTGGCTGTCATTAGTAATAAATTTGGCGAGTGGGTGCACTTAGGTACATCATCTTCCAAATCCTTATTTAGAAACAACAACTTGGCATGTGGGTGCATATAGGTACACAAGGGCGGACCCAGGGCCCGGCGACCCGGGCGCCTGTGTAATGGTACTAGCTCTACGAGGAATATATGACTGAGTGTAGATTCACGAGTACAAGCTTCTACCGAATTATGAGAGAATTCACGAGATAAAAAACGGGATCCGCAGATCACCGCCGCCGCCTCCGGACGCAGCCGGCCAGTGTTTTCTTCCTCGTCGTCTTTCTCCTTCCTCTTCTTCCCTTGTATACGCCTCCTCTGATTAGGTGGGCCGCCAATTAGTTGGGCTGCCAGTTTGGGCCGATGGATCGCGTATTAGGCCTTATAGCTCGGGCCGTCCTCCTGGGCTAATCAAGTTTCATGCCGTCAGACTGTGCCTGGGACTCTTCTTCTCCAGCTATATCTTCAGTGGTGTCTCCAGCTTCAATAGTATGCCTTCAGCTTCATGACATTTCCCCCTCCTTTACATCCGGCTTGTCCCCAAGCCGGAGCAGCCGGAAATTGTTGACGAAGTGCAGTTTCATTCTCCCATGTAGACATAGACACCGGCCAAGAAGACCAGTGAATTAGAACTTGTGGTACAACATGAATTCCTTGCATAATTGATCGACGTTGCAGAATCCGCAACGGAATTTGCAGTGTTGAATGGGATGGGGGTAGAGTGGGACTGACCTGATGCTTAGTGCCCACTGCACGTTTCAGCTGCGATACATGGAAGACAGGATGTATTGATGATGACGACGGCAGTTGTAGTTTGTATGCCACTGTCCAATCTTTGCTTCAATTAGAAATGGCCCAAAGTACTTTGAAAGATAATTATGATTAGCTCTTGGCATCACTGACTGCTGAATGTAAGGCTGAAGCCTTCAAATATACCATCACCCACTTGAAAATGCCCTTTCTGTCCTATTCTTATCCGCTTGAGATTTTTGCCTTTGTTGTGCTCTAAGCAGATGATGTTTCATTAATTGAGTCATAAGCTTCCTATTAGATAGCCACTCTCTGAGATCTGGGACAGCACAGGTTTCAATTCTGTCAATGCCCAATTGGAGAGGCTCTTGGCCATACAGTACCTCAAAAGTGTTCTGTTGAGTGACGAGTGGTAAGAAGTGTTGTACCAAAATCAGCAAGTGCTAGCCATTCTTTCCACTTCACAGGACAAGCTATGCACAAAACATCTGAGATATGTTTCTAAACACTGATTGACACGTTCAGTTTGACCATCCGTTTGAGGATGGTATGCAGAACTGAGTTTCAGTGTAGTGCCTGACAGTCTAAAGAGTTCTTGCCATAATGTGCTAGTGAAAATCCTATCTCTGTCAGAGATAATAGCTTCGGCAAACCATGCAACTTGTATATGTTATCCATGTAAAGCAAAGCTACTTTCATTGCAGTGAAGGGGTGTGCTAAAGCTATGAAGTGAGCATACTTCGAAAATTTGTCGACTACTACCAAGATACAATCATATTGCTTAGAAGATGGTAGTCCTTCTATAAAGTCAAGAGAAACAATCTGCCAAGCATACTCAGGCACAGGTAAGGGCTGGAGCAAACCTGGATACTTCACATGTTCCGGTTTGGCTTGTGACAAATAGAACACTGGTTAACATATTCTTGAACTTGCTTCTTCAGTCCTGGCCAAGCAAACAATCTCTTAATTCTCATATAAGTTGCATGAATACCAGAATGCCCTCCTACTGGGCTAGCATGCAGTGCCTGAAGTATGTGTCGTTGAGCTTCCTCATTATGGGCTAACCAGATTCTCTGCGTGTATCTTATCAAGCCATCATGGAGAGAAAAATGCCCACTGGGTTGTTGATGGCTAAAGTTGCTTGAAGCTTTTCCAGTTCAGGGTCATGAGAATAACCATCTATAACACTTTTGAGCCATACAGGCTGTACTTGGGACAATGCCAATATCTCCAGATGATCATTTGCTGGGATTCTAGATAGAGCATCAGCTGCCTTGTTCTCGTAGCCCTTTTTGTAGCAGATTTTGTATTGGAGACCTAACATCTTGGTCATAGCCTTATGCTGCCAGGGTGTAGACAACTTTTGATCATCCAAGTGTATAAGGCTTTTCTGATCTGTAAGGATAAGGAATTCTCCTTGTATTAGATATTGTCTCCAATGATCTATAGCCATCAATATTGCCAAATATTCTTTTTCATAGATAGATAATGCTTGATTTCTGGGGCCAAGGCCTTGCTGACAAAAGCAACAGGGTGGCCTTCCTGTTGTAATACAGCTCCCACACCTTTGTCCGAGGCATCAGTTTCGATGACAAACTGCTTAGAGAAGTCAGGTAGTGCCAAAACAGGGGCAGAGATGAGAGCATTTTTCAAAATATTAAAAGCTTCCTCATGCACTGGTGTCCAAATAAATAGTTCTTTCTTCTTGAGAAGATTTGTGAGAGGCTTTGATATAATACCAAAATTCTTGACAAACTTCCTATAGCATCCTGCAAGTCCCAAGAAGCTTCTCAAGTCTTTGACTGAAGTAGGGACAGGCCAGTGTTGGACAATTGAGATTTTACTTGGATCAGTAGCAACTCCCTTGGCACTAATGATGTGGCCAAGGTAGGGCAGTTCCTGTTTGGCAAATGAACATTTGGATAGATTTATCTTGAATTGGTGCTTATGCAAAAGCTGAAACACTGCAGCTACATGTTCCACATGACTAGACCAAGTCTTACTGTAAATGAGGATATCATCAATGAACACTATCACACAATTTCTCAGGAGGGGAGCTAGAATACTGTTCATGGTTCTTTGAAATGTAGCTGGTCCACCTGTGACTCCATAAGGCATGACCTTGTATTCAAAATGCCCATGATGGGTCTGGAACGCAGTCTTGAACTGATCAGTTTCTTTCATCCTAATTTGATGGAAGCCAGACTTCATATCAAGAGAAGTAAACCATTTTGCACCTGCCAATTCATCCATGAATTCATCTATTACTAGTAAAGGAAACTTGTCCTTGATGGTTAAAGCATTCAGCCTCCTGTAATCAACACATAATCTCCAGTCTCCTGTCTTTTTCTTGACTAAAAGAACAGGTGAGGCATAGGGCCTGGTACTTGCTTGAATCATACCATTCTGTAATAACTCATTTACTTGCTTCTCAATCTCATCCTTTTGTGCAGGATTATATCTATAGGGCCTGAGTCTGAATGGCTGGGCACCAGCTATGAAAGGAATGGTATGGTCATGAGGTCTCTTGGGTGGTAAGGTAGCTAGTGGCTGAAAAAGGTTAGCAAATTGCAAGATCAACTGATGTATCTCAGTGGGTCATTGAGTATCACTTTCTTCTGAGTTGGTCATATAAAGTTGCAAGATACACCACAATTCATCTTTTCTTTGTAAACTGTCTAGCTCCTCACTGGAAATAAGTTGACATTCCATCTGGTTAGGTAGAATACCTTGAAGTGTCACTTTAGTTCCACAATGAGTGAAAGACAACCATTTGAGTTTCCAATGGACAACCATAGGACTATGCATTTCAAGCCAGTCCATCCCTAGGATGATGTCATAGCACTTGAGTGGGAAAATTTTCAAGGAAATAGTGAAACAATGACCATTGATCCAAATTTGATAGTTTCTCAGCTCATGTGTACAAGTGAGTATGCTGCCATTAGCTACCCTGACATGTACAGGTGAAGGAAGTTCAGTCCAATTGGGTAACTTGGAAGCCATTGATTCACTGATGAAATTTCCAGAACTCCCAGAATCAGCAAGGATTATAGCCTCAATATTCATCACTTTTCCAGCAAATCTGATAGTCTTAGGTGCTTCAGTTCCATTAAAGGCAGCCAAGGACAAAGCACACAAATCTTCACTGGAATCAGAGTCAAAATAAGATGGTAATTCAACCCCTGATTCTTGTATGAGCTGCCAAAGTTCCTCCACAACGTGCAATGATACCGTTGGAGCACACTTATGGTTGGGATTCCATTTAACTCCACATTTGAAACATAGCCCTTTTGCCTTTCTATAAGCCATGAGAGCAGAAAACTTATTGGCAGATGGTGGAGACGACTTGCTTGGTTCAATATTTCTCGTCTTCTGCTTGGGAAACTTGGAAGGTCACCTTGCTGTGAGATGCAGCAGCATTGGTAGCACCAGGGAAGGAAGTTGGGATCCCTCTGGTACCTTTGTGGGTAGATTCAAATTTCCTGAAATCCTTTTTACAGAATTCACCGGTGACTTCTTCCTGCAAAAGTGCGAGAGAGCAGGCAGCATCCAAATCGACAGGACGGTGAACAGTAACTATAGCTTTAATATCTTCTCTTAAGCCATCAATAAATCTACTAGTAATAAAAGCAGGCTGCAGATTAGAATCGGGGGCTAGAAGCTGATGCACCAGTGCATCAAACTGTTCAACATACTCAGCTACATTGCCTAGTTGTTTAATGTGAAAGAATTGCCTAATCAAAGCATTTAACTGTTCTTTTTCAAATCTCCCGCACACAGCTGAACAGAAATCCTTCCACGAACAACCCACCAAACTAGGCTCTATAGCTTGCAGCCAGAAATCGGCAGAGCCCACAAAGTACATAGTAGCAAGTTTAACCCACATTTCAGGAGGAACAACATATATCTCAAAGAAATTTTCACACTTTTTCTTCCATATTCGAGGATTGCTACCATCAAACCGAGGAAAATCTAGTTGAGGTAACAAATTACTCTAATTTGGGGAGGCCATCTCACTATTATCACCCAGAGAGAAAGATGTATGGTAAGGACCAAGGGGTTATTTCGCACCTGTGACCGGGGAAGGCTCATAGGTGGTGACCACCCCATGGCCAATTCCCCGGTTAATCTTTGCATAGCAGTGGTCATCAGACCCTGAAACCGCCTTTGGCAAGGTAACGGCCAGATGGGCGGCCGTCGGCTTCAACACATCAATTTCTTCAGAGTTGAACACCTTGTATGCTGGATTAACTTTTTCTTCAACCTTGAGAGTCAGCTGATCTAGCTTGCCTCGTATGTCCTGAAGACCAGCTTGAAGATCGACTACCTTGGAGTCCACTTGAGGCTTCCAAGCAGCAAGATCTGTAGCCGCAACTGTGTTGGCTTCCAAAGATCTCTGCATCAGCTCGATTGACTTCCTGTCAGCTGCCAAATCCCCTTGAATCTCCTTCAAAATAGACATCATATCCGTGATGCTTTGCTCCATGTCGGACTTCTTCAACTGCTCCCGCGTCTTGTACTGCGGACGCAGGAGGTACTCCGGTGGCGCCGCCAGGATCTCGAAACTGATAAATCCGATCCAAGCCAGGCTCTGATTACCAATTGTAATGGTACTAGCTCTACGAGGAATATATGACTGAGTGTAGATTCACGAGTACAAGCTTCTACCGAGTTTATGAGAGAATTCACGAGATACAAACGGGATCCGCAGATCACCGCCGCCGCCTCCGGACGCAGCCGGCCAGTGTTTTCTTCCTCGTCGTCTTTCTCCTTCTCTCTTCTTCCCTTGTATACGCCTCCTGTGATTAGGTGGGCTGCCAATTAGTTGGGCTGCCAGTTTGGGCCGATGAATCGCGTATTAGGCCTTATAGCTCGAGCCGTCCTCCTGGGCTGATCAAGTTTCATGCCGTCAGACTGTGCCTGGGACTCTTCTTCTCCAGCTATATCTTTAGTGGTGTCTCCAGCTTCAATAGTATGCTTCAGCTTCATGACAGCCTGCCCGGGCTCCGTCTGACGAGCACCAACGCCACCGAAACATGCAAGCAAGCGACGAGCGCACCGAGTCATGCAGGCACACCTGCACTGCACCGTGCTGCTAAGTCACCTACTGATGCTAACTATTCAATGGCAGTGGTTTTGCTATGCCCTGACTGCCTGACTCCCTACTCCCTGTAAATACGCAGAAACAAAAGTATCTGCATGATGAAGTGTATGCATGGGTGTTGCTCATGTACCTCTAATCAGCAGAATATGTGTATCATGAGGAGTCTCGTAGCTTGGCAACTATCATGACTTCATCAGGTTATGTACATTGAACACCAGAAAAGAGAGACAAGGGAGACAAGGCAAGTAGTTTGCATGTGCGTGCGTTTGACTTGAACACTAGAGACTAAAGGGTGTAGGAGAAGGTGTAAGAGAGGACTGATCGATCAATAGGAACTATTCAGACGACAAATAGTATGCCGTGATCGTAAACCTCTTTTGTTAAAGTCTAGAGATAAAAGAGAGCTATCTTATATTTCGTCCAGGCTCCATTCAATTCCTAGGTCTGCCACGGTAGGTACATCATCTTCCAAATTGTTTATTTAGAAACAATAATTTGGCATTTGGGTGTATATAGGTCACCTGTATGGCACGTGGAAAAAAATCATGTGGAGGCTTACATGTTATCTGGTATTGTATTAAAAAACTCATTGCATAGCCTCCAATTCATCATAAAAAATAAAAATAATAAGCTTATCCTCTCCTAATTCTTTTCTTCTCAAGCTTGAGATGTCGATGTTACTCTTCGTTCCATTCTTTTCGGTTTCTATTTAACCATGGCACACTCATACTCTGCTTCATTTTCATTGGAGAAAACATAGATAACTTTTATCCCAATTAGTTGAAAGAAAAATGAGATATTACCGCTGGTGACCTAACCCTAAACCAAATCTTCTTTGATCAACAATACCAAAAGAAATCTACAAAATCCTAATTAGCGGAGTATGAAGAGAATCGATAACTCAATGTAATCATGAAAGATCATCTGCCTACGTGTTGTGGGACGTATGTCTTCACCTTGAAATTGTTACTTGAGTCTAAAACCCTCCGTCAAAACTCAAAACCATCTCCCGTGAACACCCGAAGAAAGATGAGCGGATAAACTAATGAGCAAATAAACTAAGGGTCTATTTGTAATAATTGTCACCATGATTAATGTACACATAAGTGCTAAATGTACACATAAGCATCCACATGGATTTTTTTCTCACATGCCATCCAAGTGACCTATATGCACTTACATACCAAGTTGTTGTTCCTAAATGAGCAATTTAAAAGATGGTGTATCTAAATGCACCCACTCGCCAAGTTTATGTATTAACGACGCAATTAACTCTATTTTAAAATATTTTATTTAAGTCATATCCATAATCAGATCATATCTGTAATTTAAAAATTAAACAACATATATATTTAATAAAAATCAAATGGCAAATGGCCGTAAGTTTTGGGTATTAAGTCCTTAAAGAGCAGACTAAAACCATATCTGTAATTCATAAAATTGAGTAAAATTTTTCCTAGGGTTTGTAGAATGCCATATCCTTGGTGTTCGGATATTCATCTGGATGGTCCTTGAGCTAGCAAAATTAAATATTATTGGAATTCCAAAATTGAACTGGACGGTCTCGAACTAGCTCACTTATAGCCTCCTCTGTCCAGTTTCGTTGGCTATCCCAAAGGAAAATAGAAGTGCCCGATAGAATAGAAGCAACAATGTGAAGTATTACCACAGAACACTATGATACAAGGAGAAGATAAAACAAGAGCAAAGTTATGAATTTCCTACTATAACTTGAATTTAAAATTGCACGGACGGGGAATTATATGTGTGCGCTCAAAATAGGCTGACACATTTAGTCAATTATCGATGATGGCTATTGTTGAGAGCCTGTAAGATGGGAGTTGAACAGCCATAAATCACACTTGACTGTCAACATCTTGGGTATAAAATGAGAACTTTGCATAAAGTCCTATGTATATTTTACTTTATCTAATCACACTTGGATGTTTAATGCCACATCCTTGATATACGAGTGAACAAACTCAATTTCAACATCTCAAAGCCATGGTTAGTGTTGGTTTGATCGAGGGGTTAGAATGGATTTAACCATGGATCAAACGGCACACCTCTCGGTCTCAACCAACCTGTCTCAAGAAACTGCCAAGCAAACCGTCATCAGGCGGCAATCCAGAGCGACAGTGGTGAATGGATGGAGGTCCGGGCCGGCAGAACAGGCACTTGTGCCAAACGTGTCCAATTCGTACAAGCAGTGACCTAGGTAAGTTGGTCTACCATTTCAGCTAGAAAACACCATGAAGCTGCTATAAATGGAGCTCCCTCCCTCACATCAAGAGAGTAGGATTAGAACTGGGAGTAGGGTTGAGTCGAGCTTAGCTCAGAGGTTGAAGAGTTGTTTTTGGAGTTTGAGTAAAGCTCTTGTATCTTTTCATTTGCTTTATTATTATCAATATTGTTTCATCTTTCTATATCTTTTGAGTTAGCTTTGTTCTAGTTCCCACCACTTATCTTGTCAAGTCCAAGTGACTTAGTTGCATTGCATTTTAGTTTAGTTTAGAGCTACTTATGTTGTCAGCTTTCTACCTTGCGGGTTTTCTCGTCCAGACTAGGGAGGTCAAGATAATTCTCTAGGTTGAGAAGGATTTCTCAAGAAGGACTCGAGAGAAATCCGAGTATCATGTGCAAAGGTGGTGTCAGGCTTGGTGCTAGTTAGAAAATGTGTTCCATCTCATGTTACCATTGTGATAGGCGGCAGGTGATGACAAGCATATCTGTCCCTTATAGTCTACCATGTTCGGGTGTTTTCATAATAGTAGTTGTAGGTTGCAATGGATGCCCCTCTCATCCATTTCTGAGGTCCAACCCTTCCATCCGTTGAAGCGAGTTCTTGTCTCCCGACAACTAGGTAGTTTTCTAGGTTAAGGCTAGTGAGGTTTTCTCTAAAGTTTAGGAGTGTCGTAGAAATATTTCCCCCAAGTTATCTGCCATCTTTTTTCCTTTTTACTAAGAAGTAGAATCTTTTGTGGCGCTGGTCGCCCTAGACCTTCTAACGGCTTGTCTCCCTGGACTTGCTTGTCTCGGACATAGCTTGGCTTGAGCATTATCTTGGTTAACCATTTTCTCCCCTAAGTCAAGTGAATGATATTACTATAGAGGCTTATCATTCCATTCGACCAATATACTTCAACCATATTACATACCTGAGGAAAATTATGACACCTGAAATACTCTAAGGTAAAATGCTACAATGGGTTATTCTGTGTGCTTGCAGAATATTATTCTAGAGCATAAAAAACACCAACAATAGGATAATATGGGATAAGTGTTTCTCTACCAGTCCTCATCTCTATCATATGGTTTTTCCAATCTATTGTAAATGAAAAAACATATATATGTCTTGTATCAAGGTAGAGTACTTATAATCCTTCTATAAGATGAATCTAACAATAATAAGTTTGGTGGAAATTTGGCATAACATTAGATACAATGGAAAATTTCTCATTTTCAATCTCTCTCTTAAATTTTGTGCTTTCTTGTATGGTGTTCACAAAGATAAGCGATAGTATTACACTTCATGGTGAGTTACTACAATAGCCATGTATGAAAAACTGATAAAATATGATGGCCATTCCTAATGCAAACATTACGAATGATGAAAGTTTCTCATTCAAGTCGATATTTTGGGTTGAGTCATTCGTCGCGGGTGGAAGTGTTGCAGTGAATGTAAACAATGATGTCGGGTCTACTTCCAAATGAAAAAGCCTTTGACAGAGAGGTCCTCTATCTCCACTTTTATTCCGCATTGTCGTCGATGTTGATATTTCTTAACACAATTACTAGGTTTCCCTGACAACCATATCAGAAATACTTGTGGGGGTATTTATTAACATCATTACTATTATACTCATACCTAGTGCTTCCATGGTAGCCTCATAATGAACTTAATAAACACATGTGTTCTTAACTATCATTACTAGTTGTCACTTACACGATGCCATATATAAGGAAGTGCAATCCTAGTAACAAAGTTAACAAACAACCTTTGGTATACATCAAAACTATATTTTACATAAGGATCCACAAGCGTAATGATATATACCATTGTAGCATTTCAATAGGAAGTACCCAGTTTATCATATTATTCCCATGGGACAACTATATATAATATTACTATTGAGAATAGCATTTGCATATAACTCAGTTTATTGGAAAACAAAAAGATAGGAGTAATTCATGATAAATAAATGTCACGGATTATACATGACTTAACCAAAAGATAGACACACACTGAAGGCTTGGTTCGCGTGGCATCCTCTTCGACAAAGTTTTGGAGCCACGTAAAGGGGCCGATTGATTCGTCAGAATAGAGGCCTTGGTAGGATGGGTAGAAAAACTTGACGGTGAAAAATGCTGGGGCGAAAACGCAGTTTTGAAAGTGTTATTTTTCTTCCTTTTGAACCCGTGCATCAACGAAGCGGGTTCTCTATGAGGAATACATGTGTAGGTATATATATATTTTGGACAGTTTTTGTAAAACTTTGTGTTCTCAGTTATAGTATTCATGAGATAGCTCAGGCATCAAACCTCTGAGCAGAGACTATATTTCAAAAGAATAAAACATATATAGACCAGGACAAACGGTTTTAATATACCTCATAGATGTCGTCTGCTTACAGTCGACCATTCCTTGATGGATGCACTTAATTATGCGTCATTGCACTCTTTGTTACCCGTTTGTTCCCTAGAAGGAAATACCACTGGCACACTGGATCTTTAGCACAATGGACCTTTGGCAGTTTCCCAAAAATAAACGTAGTCCCACAAATTATGTTTGTCACCTGGGAGTTTAAGCCTTCCAGTTTCATAACTGTTTCTCCCTTGACAAGGAAGAGATGAGAATACATTTATTATATTCACCTTTACAAATTAAGTCCTAGAGAATTATTTATTTATTTAGTGGCCATATAGCTAGGCCTGAAACTTGCAGAAACTCCAGGACATTCCTAGACACAAGCTCGATATTTAGGGACTGCACGTGCATGATCCAACCATATGGCAGTAGTCTTTACAAGGCATACCGTGGGATGATGAACGGGCGCGATCAAGATCAGCGAGTTTTCTATGAGTTCCGAAGCCAGAAACGAACTTATTGCTTTTCTCCAAGCTACTGGCCTCTGTCGTTGTTGACTTCTTGTCGCCGAAAGTAGTTGGATAGTTTTTGTTGATTCTTTTAAGTGTAAAATCGTCTTCACCATTGATATGGGCATCAAGAACTCCAGTACCTAATAAGATGATTATCATCACAGCAACAGCAACAAGACATCCAGGTGGATTGCTCATTATGGCACTGTACAAACGAAATGAATTGAAGAAAGTTGTATAAGATCAGGAAATGTTCATAATCCCTGAAACTCTTGGAGTGGAATATACATGAAAAATATAAACTTACCTTGGCAAACGTTTTATTTATGGAAGGCAGGTATGAAGTGTGTTCCATATCGCTACCGATATATTTATAGCCACCAATATGTATATATAACATGAAGGAAAATATATATTGTTATTACTGTGTGAAACCACCTTGTGGGAGTCCAAGTCAAGGTCTATATAATGTGGTAATGATAACCCACTATATTCACACAACAATTCTAGGACGAAACCACACAGAAAACATCAAAACAATGAATGTGGTTTAATGTAACGATGGATGAAGTTTGAGTATCATAAAACTATATATATCCATTCATGATCAGGCGTCTGGTACAGAAACAAGGTGTAGCATAAGGAAGGCATAAATATAGAAGCTCTTCTATGGTTTGTCCTAATTTTATGGATTGTCATATGGTTTCTTAAGACCATTACTAGGTTTCCCCGACAACAGTATCACAGATACTTGTGGCGGTAACATCATTACTATTACTATGATACTCATACCTGACGCATCCATGGTAGCCTCATAATGAACTTACTATACTCGTACAGATATATACCATTGTAGCATTTCAATAGGAAGTACCTAGTTTATCATATTATTCTCATGGGACAACTATATATATGTGTACACACACATATATATATACATATATATATACATATATATATACATACATATATATACATACATATATACATACAGGACGAGTTTTTCCTACACAAGCGTGTAGTTACACAAGTGTGTATATCTCACAAATCACAAGGTATTTTTTCGTACTTGACATTTCTAAATAAAGTATGTACACATACATGATTTTCAAAAGTGGTATGTGGACATACTTTTTTTTAATTCATGAAGTATTTGGACATACTTCTTTTCGTATACAGGAAATGTAATATATCATAAAGTGCAAAAACATATGAGCTTCACTCAAATTTTTTCATAGTTAGCACTTTGATAAATCTTATTTTAGGTATATGTACATACTCAAAATGATAAATGAGTATGTACACATCCCTAAGGTGGTTTTTTAGACGGTGGTGTAGCTACACGCTTGTGTAGAAAGGATTTATCCTATACATATATATATATATATATATATATATATATAGAGAGAGAGAGAGAGAGAGAGAGAGAGAGAGAGAGAGTAGCATTTGCATATAACTCAGATTCATTGGAAAGCAAAAAGACACGGGTAAGTCATGATAAATAAATGTCACAGATTATACATGACTTAACCAAAAGATAGACACACACACTCTCTCTCTCACACACACACTCACACACACAGAGAGAGAGAGAGAGAGATAAGCCATTTCATTTCATAATAGATAAACTAGGAGTTAAAGAGTATGGGACCAGTTTAAGAATAATGTCCTATAATATTTACCAAAATTAGTGAAAGTCATATTAGTTATATGTTTAGATCAAGGTTCGAAGCCTATAATAATAAAGGGGAGAATACTCAGTCCAATTACATGGCCTAAGTATCTATAGGTTCTTACTCCAACGTCTAGCAGAGAGAACAACACAAAACTTATGAATAAGTTGGACGAACATTTATGTGACAACATGTCTCCTTCCTGTAGCTGGTAAACATTGGATATATCAAAGGGAATCCATAATACCCAAGTACCATGTTTGCGTACATGAAAACTATTCTAACCTCCAGGGCTCCTACCCTACAGATAGACAAGCAGAAGGCTAGAAACAAGCATAAAACACCCTATAACTTCATACTATCATAGATGGTTAATCTAATAACAGAACTCAAACTACTCATGGTAGCACAATATATAAAGAAAGATACTATAAATATAGTAGAAATTTCATATAATAACTCTAAATAATTAATAAAGATTTGATTCACAAGATACAAAATCATGCCCAAGATCTAAGATGAACTTTGAACCTCAAGATGCTCTTGATCACAATGATGGAAGTAGAACTAGCTCCTCTAATTCTAAGAACTTGAGATCAAGATGCCCTAATTGTGGTGTCTCTAATCTGATCCCAACTAAAATCGATTGGATTAAATGAATAGGGGGGTCTGCCTCTATTTACATCAGCCTCCAAGGTAGGTTCAGGTGCCTCCAAATATGGTAGTCAACATAACCGATATAAGGAACCGGAATACAGCCGCCTTGCCAAAGGGAGCTTGAACTACCATAGTAGCAGGCCAGCCGATCTCAGGGGCCGGTCAGTCCCTGATTGCACTGCCTCGGCCACCACCTTCGTGTGGTGGGCTTTGGTAATGGCCCAATCTCTTCTGTGTTCATGATAGCTTTTGTTGGACTTGTTTTGCGAGCCTTTCCACCAATTTGAGAATTTTTAGGATGAAATATTCTGTATTCTTTTATGCTATTTTCTCTCAATTATCACCCTGAGTTCTTAAAATCGTACAAAGACAAAATACAAGAGGAACCAAGTCATCATAAAAAAAAATATACTAGTAAAGTAGTATTTTTTTTCTTGAGATGTTGACAGAAATATTTAGCGCTTGTGAGGACCGTCAATAGCCAACATGCTTGCTATCTTGATTAACAGAGCCAAAATGGATGGTCAAGTCAGTGGAGTAATGCTGCATCTACTAGACGACGGTTTATCAATTTCACGATATGGTGATGACACAATCCTTTTATGGAGCATGACTTCGAAAAAGCTTGCAATATGAAGTTAGTACTATGTGCTTTTGAGCAACTATCGGGTCAAAAAAATAACGTCCATAAGAGTGAACTATTCTGCTTTGTAGAGCCACAATAAGCGATAGACCAATACACTGAACTATTTGGATGCAACCAAGGAGACTTTCCATTAAAGTATTTAGGGATTCCAATACATTTATAGGAAAATATCATATACTAATTGGAAATAGGTTGAGCAATAGTTTGAGAAACGACTCGCTAGATGCAAAGGAAATACCTTTTGATAGGTCGGTACTATTAGTGGATCCTTCTAAACAAATTATCATTAGCTTTTAGAGATCCCTAAGTTACTATAGTGGAGCAAAACAATTTTTGCTAAGTTTCTAAGCAATTCATACAACAAGATTCTTTGTAAACAACATTTCTTTCATCTAGTTACTACGATGCATAGACGAGGTCAAGCGGTATTCATAACCGAGAAGTGCAGCAATCCGGACCGAATTTACATCCTGCAGGAGAAACCTAGCCACACGACACGTGCGCGTCCCATACTTCAAACCGCAAGTGGCAACCTTTCGCGATAAATCACGATAAGCCTAAACTGCCCAAGCCCAAGCCCAGGTTTGCACCCTCGGATGGTGCCCCACGTCTGGCTGCTACCCCATGCGAGTTCCAGGCTACGTCCCCACCACCTCGCCACTTCGAGCGGGGCGAACCACAGTTCAAACTTAAAGCGATCCAAGTTACCAGGTTTACTGGTTCCATATGCCAGCATGTGACTAGTATGCTCAATACTCTACCAAGGTTAAGACAACGAACGGTCCTTCATCAAACTTATCATGAATGGTGATTCGAATAAAGACTCCTTTATTGATCCAATCCAGCCATCTGCTTCTCAAAACTTTGTTGATCTCATGAAATCCTTTTAGCATGAATGCTAGTTCACCTTATATTGATCAAGCATTACATTATTCCTATTGATGCTACATGAGAACTATGCAGGGTTAAGCTTATATCAAATTGGCCTTTAAATAAATGGCAAGGTAATTCTAAACAAGGAAGTTAAATTGCATAAATGGTTATCAAACAATTCCTAGACATATTGCTCATACACATACCATGAAATATTTGGACGCATGGATATTTTATCATAAAAACCGGGTTTTATGCACCGGGGCTTGCCTGAACCAACAAAAAGGTTAGTTTCTTCCTCGAGCTCTTGAGACTTCTACAGCAACCACAATCATTTCCTTGCATCGCCGCTCCTCTTCAAGCTTGATGGAGTCGATCAATTTCCGAAGCTTCATGATGCAAACGTAACGCAAGTTAGAAATCAGATATGCAAAGAGTTGAAAACAAGACTTAGAACTTATCTTCTCGATAAAGTTGCAAGTCAACACTAACAACCCAGTTTTCAAAAGATAGCCCACATTTTTCTTTAATTAAACCTATCCATAAATATTTTTATTTTTCTATAAAAAGGATTATTAATGGCCTAAAAAGATAAAGAAACTAAAAGATACCTATTTCTTATTAATTTCATACTAGTAAAGCATTATTCAGAATTTTAAACATTTTTGAAATGGTTAAGTATTTATTTAATTACCTTAAAAGAAAAGGAAATTAAATAGGCACCTAACTTTTATTATTTTTCCTAAGGTTTAAGAATTTCGATGCATAAAGAAAAATACAACAAACCTAATAAAATTGGATTCACTATTTTTGGACATTTCTAGAAGTTGTTATGAATTAAAAGGTGAAATTTGGAATTTAAATCTAAATCTAAAAACCTAATTCAACTTCTTGCAGAAAACCCCCTACCCTTTCTCTTATTCTTCCCTGCATTCCCTGGCTACACAGAACAGGCCAGCCGGCCTTGACTGAGGCCGCGCCGGCTTGATCGGCGGCTAGCTCGCCAGCGGCGAACTCCCCGGCAACGAGAACACCACCAGCACGACCTCCTTGACCTCACGCATCGATTCCCCCTATTCTTCATCTTGATTGCAGCTTCAGCGGGAATCCGCGACAGCGCAGGCGGCGGTGATGCGACGGCACTCGCCGGCCGGCCAAAGGACAACGTGACCCAGGCTTCCCTCACCCTTGAGAGCAACAGGGGACCAAGGGGATTCTGGGGCGCCTGCTAGCACGATCTATGGTGGCCGGAGAAGGGCCGACCACATGCGCCAAGCAACGCAGCGGCGCTCCCGCGCGAACGAAGACAGAGGAAGCGGCGGTGCTGCGGCACCAAGGTGGATGGAGCTGGGTGGGGGCTTGCGCAGGTGGTAGAGGATGTCAAGGTGAGGGCTCTAGTGGATGAAGAAGGACAGTGGCACTCGGACACCGGCGAGCTTCGTCGAACTCCTTGGCGGAGGCAGTGGACGAAGATGGTGGGATCGATGGCGATTCTATGGCTGTGGTAGACGAACAACGACAAGAGCTAGTTGAGCGGATTGCTGGGGTGGAGGCAAAGTGAGCTGTGGTGGTTTGGCCAGAGCGGCTGGAACAGCTCGCACGGCGAACCGAGGTGGCGACGACGGCAGACGGTGACGAGGAAGACGAAGAGGCTTGGCAGCTATGGTGCACGGATGGCGGAGCGAGATGGTGGAGAAGGTAGCTAAGTTTGAGGAGAAACAAAGGGTGGAGGAAGGAATGGTTGATGCGGTGGCACGACGGAGAGCATGGCGGCACCAGTGAGCTGCACGCTCGGAAGAAGAGAAGGGCGCCAAGGGATAGGGATGACCGGCGTCGGTTACCTTTGAAATCGCATCATGACCTTGCGTGGAAGCTAAGCATCCCCAGATCCTCTCAGTCCTCAATGCGTGGGCAAGGCAAAGACACCGGCGGCGAGCTGCTGCGTGGCAGCGAGCACGGCTATGTTGGATATGTATGCCCTAAAGCCAATTGGATTGGATCCACTAAAGGCCCAAAGAGATATTGATCCATGAGGAATTAGGGTTCCTATTGGGCCTATGAGATAGAAGCCCATTAGTACCCCTATATATACGTGGGAGGGGCTAGGGGTGCCACTACCTTTGGCCGTCGCCGCCACTGCCCTCCACGCCCGCGCCTCCCGTTGCTCTGGTGGACCTAGCAGTTCGGACCGTGACGCATCCTCCCCGTACGTGTGGATACCTCGGAGGTGCTGCGTTTGGAGCACAAGGACGAGCCGGACCAGACGGACGTTAGCAACTGCACTGCCGGCCACATCGACGCACTCTCCGACATCGAGATGGTTCCGCTGCATCCGCGCGTCTAGTGGTAACGATCTGTGATCTCCTACTCGCAAGGTTCCTTGGTTTACGTAGTAGATTAAAATTGTTTTAGCTAGCATAGCCTACCCATTTCGCTACAGTGGTATCAGAGCTAGGTTGCATAGTTTTTGATCTAGGTCATGAGCATATGGAGATATGCTTGTTTGTAGATGAATTTTGATCGGGTTTGTGATTTTGCTATGATGGTCGTGTAACGAATTACTCCTACTGGTCGGATATCCGCCATCGGAGTTTAGTGATGCGTTTAAACCCAATCATGGCTAGATGTAGATCAATGTGATTGGTCGAATCAAATCTAGGTCAAATCTCAGGCGCATGTGATGCGTGGTGATAGTAGATTGGATCTACTATCGAGCCGAGAGAGATGCGAAAACATGCTGTTCGGTAAAACAGCCGTAACTTTTGCATACGAACTCGGATTGAGACGATTTTTCTATGAAAATTCATCTATGAAAAATTTTAGATGTGGCAGTGATTGCTCTTGCAGTTTCGGCGAAATTAGAATTCCCAAATTCGGCCGGGAAGGTGGAGTTTTCTGCGATTTAAGTTTGGACGTCGCACCGCCTAACTTGTTTTTCAGGAATCATGTGATCGGTATGGCCCGTATGTGTATGTGATGCATATATGTAACAAATTTATGTCCTGCGTGTCATGATTAGGCAATACGGCTGGAGCCATATGTATTATCAATTTAATATCATAGCCTGTGTGCCAGCATGTGATGACTCAAACGCGAATGTGTAATTTTATTTACTAGTATGCTTCTATAGTTCTTGGAGGACTTATCACTAAAGGATGGCGCACATGGTTCATGGCGATGGAGATCAACATGATAAACATTCCAATGGCAATGGAGATCACCATGTGGTTATGGGCCATATTGTGTCACTAATTCTATGTGATTGTCGTTTTTTATTGTTCTACTTTTACATGCGATATTTTTATAGTTCATGTATGCGATGATATAAGTAGAACGATCCCTTAGCAATATTTAAGCTTGTGTGCCCTCCCAAATCTTGCACCGTCATGTCTTGCACAATTAGTGGTGGGTCTATGAAATTAGGGTGCCACTAGTTTTGCTTGACTAGATGGGTTCGTATCAGATACTTACTCGCATGAGATTTGGTTACCTTAGACAAAGTCATCTTAACGCTTAAGGACTTTGGGGCACAAAGGTTGGACGCCGAGACATAGATGTCACCCAACAACAGGAGTCATATGTGATATGATTAGCAAAGAGTTGCTTACCGATCGACCATGTCTTTTAGCGGTGATGCTAAAGCTCACAAGTCGACTTATTAGTTGTGGGTCTTGAATCACTAAGTATCAATAGAGAGATATTGATTTTACTGGGAGTAGATTTAGTTAAGAATTAATTTGATTTACTTCATCATGGATACGTTGTCTTAATATTTTGCATATATTTTGTTGTAGATCAATGGCACCAAACAACACACGGTTTACTTTGCCTTCGGTCCTTGAGAAGGACAAACTGAATGGGACTAACTATGCGGATTGTATCCACAACCTGAGAATTGTTCTCAGGGCTGAGAAAAAGGAAGAAGTTTTAGACACCCCATTACCTGATGAGCCTCCCGCTGATGCACCTAGCAACAATAAGCTTGCTTACAAGGCAACACATGATCTTGATATTGAAGTGGGCTACCTTATGCTTGCGTGCATGGAACCCGAGCTGCAAATGCAGTTCAAAATCTATGCTGCCTATGATATGATCATAGCTCTCGAGGAAATGTTCCAGACTCATGCCAGGACTGAAAGGTTCAATGTCTCTAAGGCCTTTGTTGAGAGCAAGCTTGCAGAAGGTGCGGCCATTGGACCACACATGATCAAAATGGTTAATTACTCTCAGAGGTTGGAGAAGCTAGGCTTCCCACTTGGCCAAGAGTTGGCCACTGATTTTATTCTGGTATCCCTTCCACCAAGCTATGGGAACTTCATCTCGAACTACCATATGAATAGGGCGGAGAGGGGCTTGAATGAGTTGTGTGACAGAGGCTGACATTAAGAAAGGAGCTAACGGTCATGTGTTGGCGGTCCAAAACAAGCCCAACTTTAAGAAGAAGGGCAATTGGAAGAAGAAGGGAAAGGCTAAAGATGTGATCTCCAAGCCAATTCCTGCTCCCAAGCCTGGACCACAAATAGACAAGCCGTGCTTCCACTGTCATGAACTCGGTCACTGGAAAAGAAACTGCAAGGTGTACCTAGCTTCTTTGAATAAGAAGGGAAGTAAGAGTACTTCCAGATCAGGTACATTGCATGTTTATATTATAGGCATTTTCCTCACTGATTCTTATATCAGTTCTTTGGTATTTGATACCGGATCGGTTGCTCATATTTGCAATTCGATGCAGGGAATGATAAGAAGTAGAAGCGTGGTACGAGGAGAGGTTGATTTCCGCGTGGGCAATTTTGAAAGAGTTGTTGTGTTGAGCGTCGGAATGATGCAACTTCACCTTCCATCAGGATTTATTTTGGAGTTGAATAGTTGTTATTTTGTTCCTAGTTTGAGTCGAAACTTCGTGTCTCCTTCATGTTTGATGAAGGATGGTTATACATTTGCGAGTGAAGACAATGGTTGTGTGATCTCTAAAAATGGCATGTTTGTGGCCTTTGCATCCATTGTGAATGGGTTATTTATTATAAATCTTGATGATGCACCTATCTATAATGTAAGTGCTAAATGGCCTCGGCCTAATGATTTAAGTCCTACCTACATGTGGCATTGTCGTTTGGGTCATATAAGCGAGAAACGCATGAAGAAGCTCCATTATGATGGGCTCCTAACTTCGTTTGATTTTGAATCATACAAGACATGTGAAACTTGTTTGCTAGGCAAGATGACCAAGGCACCTTTCACAGTTTTCCTGAGAGGGAATTAGAGTTGTTGGAACTCATACATACTGATGTGTGCGGATCAATGAGCACGACAGCTAGAGGTGGCTTCCAATACTTCATAACTTTCACTGATGATTTTAGTAGATATGGCTATGTCTACTTAATGAAGCATAAGTCGGAAACCTTTGAAAAGTTCAGGGAGTTCCAGAACGAAGTGGAAAATCAGCGTGGCAAGAAAATTAAGGCCTTACAATTTGATCGTGGAGGTGAATATTTTAGCCACGAGTTTAGCAGTCATCTAAGAGTTCTGGGATTGTTCCACAGCTTACGCCGCCTGGAACACCACAGAGAAATGGTGTATCTGAGAGACATAATCAAACCTTGTTGGGCATGGTTAGATCAATGATGAGCCAGTAGGGCCTACCGTTATTGTTTTGGGATAGGCTCTAGAAACAACAGCTTTCACACATAATAGGGTACCGTCTAAGTCTGTTGTTAAGACACCATATGAGATGTGGACTGGAAAGATTCCTAGTTTGTCTTTTCTGAAAATTTCGGGTTGTGAAGCTTATGCCAAACGACTTATGTCCGATAAGTTAACACCCAAATCGGACAAGTGTGTTTTCGCGGGATACCCGAAGGAAACTTTGGGGTATTATTTCTACAACCGAGAAGAGGGCAAAGTGTTTGTCACTTGGAATGGTGCTTTCTTAGAGAAAGAGTTTCTCAAGAGCGAGAAAAGTAGAGAAGGTGTACCTGGAAGAAGTTCGAGATGAGCCAATGGGACAAGAATTGACGAGCGATGCTAATGTAGCAGAACAAGTTGATGCACCCATGGAAGGAGAGACACCATCACAACCACGAAGGTCGGATAGGGCATGTCGCGCAACCAAAAGGATGAATCTCCTAATTATGGCAGAGCGCGACATATTGTTGTTGGACAATGATGAATCTATGACCTACACGGAAGCAATGATGGACCCAGATTCTGAGAAGTGGCAAAGTGTCATGAGATCCGAGATAGATTTCATGGGAGACAACCAAGTTTGGACCTTGGTTGATCCGCCTCAGGGTGTTAGACCCATAGAGTGCAAGTGGATCTATAAGAAGAAGAAAGATATGGACGGAAATGTTCACGTCTATAAAGCTCGACTTGTTGCAAAGGGTTTTCGACAAGTTCAAGGAGTTGACTACGATGAGACATTCTCACCGGTAGCGATGCTTAAATCTATTCGGATCATTCTAGCAATAGCTGTGTATTTTGATTACGAGATATGGCAAATGGATGTCAAAACAGCTTTTCTAAATGGGTATTTAGAAGAGGACGTGTATATGATACAACCTAAGGGTTTTATCGATCCGACTAATGCTGGAAAGATATGCAAACCTCAAAAATCCATTTATGGGTTGAAGCAAGCATCTCGGAGTTGGAATATTCGCTTTGATGAAGTGGTCAAAGGGTTTGGTTTTCGTCAAAACGAAAAATATCCTTGTGTTTACAAGAAGGAAAGTGGGAGCGCTGTTGCTTTTCTGATCTTATATGTGGATGACATATTATTGATTGGAAATGACATTCCAATACTGGAGTCTGTAAAGACTTCACTGAAAAGTAGTTTTTCTATGAAGGATTTAGGGGAAGCAACATATATTCTGCACATAAGGATCTATAGGGATAGATCAAAAAGGCTTATAGGATTAAGCCAAGATACTTATATTGACACTATGCTAAAACGGTTTAGCATGGAACAGTCCGAGAAAAAGCGCATGAGTAAGGTCCCATACGCTTAGCAAGACTCAGTGTCCTTCGATGGCTGATGAGCAAGAGCGCATGAGTAAGGTCCCATACGCTTCGACAATTGGATCTATCATGTACGCCATGATAGGTACTCGTCCAGATGTCTCGTTTGCACTTTGTGAAGGGAATTCTTAAGTACTTTAGAAGGACTAAAGATATGTTCTTAGTCTATGGAGGTGAGGAACAACTTGTTGTAAAAGGTTACATCGATGCTAAAACTGATCCAGACGACTCAAAGTCTCAGTCAGGTTATGTGTTCACATTGTACGGTGGTGCTGTTAGCTGGAAGAGTTCTAAGCAGGAGACTGTGGCCGATTCTACAACAGAAGCCGAGTGCATTGCGGCTTCTGAAGCTGTGAAGAAAGGTGTTTGGATGAGGGAGTTTCTCATTGAGCTTGGTGTGTTTCCTGGTGCTTCTAGCCCACTGGAGTTATTTTGTGACAATAGTGGGGCAATGGCACATGCAAAGGAGCCAAAAAATCACCAGAAGAGCAGACATGTACTACGTAAGTTTTACCTTATTCGAAAATTCGTTAAAAGGGGTGAGATTAAGAGATGCAAAATACAACAAAATTTGAACGTCGCTGATTCTTTGACAAAGGCTCTCCCATGGCCTAAGCATGAGGCGCATACAAGAGCTATGGGTATTAGATATCTTCTAGAATATCTCTAATGCAAGTGGAAGACTGTTAGAAATATTCCTAGAGATTATCATAAGATGATGATATTTCTTTGCATCCATGATACATTGATTGTTTGATGAATATCCATGAATGACAACTTGTATTGATTGACAATTACGTGAATTGTTTGTGGAACTCTTACTCTGGTTATTCTAAAATTGTCCCTAGTCATGGTTGATGACTGGCAAATTTATTAGTTGATGACTATGTTTCACAAGTCATGGACATGGAGATGTTAAACTAATAGTGTGGGCGCATGTATGACATGTGGTTGGATTGACCCAACATGAGACTTTGTAATATTGATCTCTCTTTGCACAATTTGTATGCTTTGTCCTTAGACCTGAGATTGTCGCTTTTTCTTAAGATGTGAATTGACTTACTCAGGGGCTATCAACCGCTACGCCATAACTGGGTAGTTATAAAGGTAGTTTTCGGGTTTGTTGTGAAGCTTGCTGTGAGGCTTGGACAGTCAAGATGGGATTTGACCCTCTCTATAAGTGAGAGATGCCTCTGGGCCCCTCGAGTGATCGGTTCAAGAAATGCATGGCCTTGCAACGGCTAAAAGTTAACTAGTGAAATGATCTGATTCACAGTATCGAGAAAGAGTGGTCAGTTTGGAGCTAGACCAAGTATCGTGAGGCAATAGGAAGAGCTTGTATATACGTTGTGATGGTTCGTCTGATATGATCATTACGTGCGTATATGAGTTAGGGTCATACGTTAGAGGCCGCTGCTAACTCTTGGACCGAGTAGGAGTACTCGGGCCATGTCTATTCACATGTGAACCCATAGGGTCACACACTTAAGGGGTTGGAATGTTGAAATCCTATATGATTGTCTTTAGTGCAAGTGGGAGATTGTTGGATATGTATGCCCTAAAGCCAATTGGATTGGATCCACTAAAGGCCCAAAGGGATATTGATCCATGAGGGATTAGGGTTCCTATTGGGCCCATAAGATAGAAGCCCATTAGTACCCCTATATATACGTGGGAGGGGCTAGGGGTGCCACCACCTTTGGCCGTCGCCGCCGCCGCCCTCCACGCCCGCGCCTCCCGTTGCTCTCGCGGACCAAGCAGTACGGATCGTGACGCATCCTCCCCGTACGTGTGGATACCTCGGAGGTGCTGCGTTTGGAGCACAAGGACGAGCCGGACCAGACGGACGTTAGCAACTGCATTGCCGGCCACATTGACACGCTCTCCAACACCAAGACGGTTCCAGTGCATCTGCGCGTATAGTGGTAACGATCTGTGATCTCCTACTCACAAGGTTCCTGGGTCTACGCGGTAGATTAAAATTGTTTTAGCTAGCGTAGCCTACCCGTTTCCCTACAGGCTTGCCCTCGACGGCTCTGCTCTCCCTTTTTTCTCTTCTCTGTTTCCTAGCTCCAATAGCTTAACTCTGAACCTGAGTGTTTTAGCTCAAAAAGCTCCAAAATTCCAATGCAAACTTCCTCCAAAACTTCAACCAAAGATGTGGTATAAATTTGACATACATCTTTCATGTAGATTGTTTGACCAGAAGAAGGTCGATGAGTAGCTGGGAATTAAGCTGCAGATACACCACAATCAGTTCAACTTAACCTTCTTTGAATTTAATTTCAGTCTTCCAAATTCGAATTTCTTCGTTTCTCTTCCACTGCAAAGTGTTAACCATACATAAAAGAATCCATTTTGCTAGATAAACACATATCTTGCTGCACTAGATATTCCTTAATTGGCCTCCCAAGTTGGCCAAAACCACCTTATAAGACTTTAAACAGATTCCTTTTTCCTCCCTTTCTTTCCTCTTTCCTTTCTCTTATAATTTTCCTACAAATGTGACCTCACAATCCCAGTCCATTAAGTTCACTTTGAGCCTCAACCACCATCCAGACCTATGATTTCATTCAAAAATAACATTCTCACGCTTTGACCAAAATCCACAGTCATTTATACTTAGAGAGAAATTCCAAAACTCCCTTCTATTTTCTTTTTCCTTTTTCTATAGACCAAACCATTGATCCATATTCTTGATGCAAGTACCATCCCTTAATGGTCATTCCATCTCTTGGATAAATTAAAACTCAAATTTTGGGTTTAGCCAATTTCTTCCAAATTTAAAGTTTGAGCTCAAACTTGCCTTGTATCCAAAAGACAAAAACAACTCTGGCTTAAGCCTTAAAAATGGTCCTTATGTCAGTTATTAACTTCCAAATGGTGATTAACACCCGAGGTGTTACAATCCAAAAGACTATAAGGCCTAGGAATTCATGATTTAGATATTAAAAATAAAGCCCTTCTTAGTAAATGGCATTTTAAGCTACCGACAACAGATGAGACGTGGCAACAAATTCTATGAAATAAATACCTTAAGTTCAAACCGCTATCACAAACATTGGAAAAATGGGGACTCTAGTTTTGGGCTAGTTTTATAAAGGTGAAGGGATAATTTCTCCGCTTTAGTACATTCATAATTAAAGATGGATAACAAATTTGGTTCTAGGAAGATAAATGATTAGGAAATACAGCTCTACAAGAGAAGTACCCTTCTTTATATAACATAGCCTGAGAAGCAGGCTACTGTAGAAGAAGCTCTCGGCATCTCACCCCCTAATATCTCATTGCATAGATATCTAATTGGACACAAGTTAGTAGCATAGGATATTTTATTTTCACGCATTGAAAATATTGTTCCGAGTCAGAACATGATGAATTTCACTGGAACCTATGTTCGAATGGACAGTAGTGTGAAATCACACTGCCTAGCTATGATCCATGTTGATATCCCTATTTTGAATAAGTTGATCTGGAAATCAAAAGCCCCTTTGAAGATTAAATTTTTCTTATGGTTTTTGCGTAGAGGGGTAGCATTAACAAAATGTAACCTTAGAAAGCATAACTGGCAAGGTAGCCAGAAATATTACTTTTGTTACATGGATGAAACAATTAAACACATTTTTTAATGCCACTTTGCTCATCTCATTTCATTCAAAATACAAGCGGCCTCATATCTTTCTCAACATCATAGTGTCTCACTTGTTTAGCACTTGGGTTGGGGGTATTGGGAAAGAATTGAAACCACTGGTCCTACTAGGGGTGGCCGCTACATGTTGGTCACTATGTCTATGTAGGAATGATATAGCTTTTAACAAGAAACATGTTTTATCTCCATTATAAGTTATTTATTTCATTACCCATTGGCTTCACACTTGGGTTATCATAAATAGGCTAGCTTTGCAGGATTTTGTTGACCGGGCCTCCCAATAGTTAACCTGTGTGGCTAATAATTTTTTTGTACAACTGGCACATGGGTGGTGGTGCAATATTCGTATTGATAGGCTTTAGTGTGGTTGTACTCTTCTATTTTTCCTCTTACCAACTAGTAGATGGTTCCCTTTCCCCCCGAATCAATGAAGAAGGGACAACTCAGTGGATTATTCCGAAGAACCGGAAGCGAAGCGCTTTGCCAGGGCGACGGGACTGGAAAAGAAACTACTCCGAAGAAAGTTATTGGGGTTCCCAATGGTTGTGTGCCTCATGATTGTTTATGATATTAAGAATTTGTTTCCATGATCTTGTGTCAACTTGACGTAAAAACTCTAGAAATTAATAAAATTTTCCTTGTAAGAAACAATAGCCATGATACACATGGCAGAGAAATAAATGGTTATATATAGTTGCATAATGATTATGCTCTCGAAAATTTTTAATGACATTTTAATTATGATTCACTGGAATTTTGTGGTCATAATGTGCCAACTGTTTTCTTATGGATGTCCTATTTTACATAATTGTTATGAACCTAGACAAGTTTGGATATGGTCCCCTTGCTAGTTGAGTAAGGGTGGCGACGACTTATAAGAGCAAACCTACTTCTCTCGATGCCACAAATCTTCATGAATTTGCCTTAGTGCCACACAAGCTCTAACTTTTTCTCTTAGTGCCATTTCCATTCATGAGTTTTTACACAGGTGTTAAGTTGCCTTGAAAAAGACCAGATGACCACCACCTCATGTCCCTTTGGCATGGGGCCCACTTGTCTGCTTCTTAATAGATTACTTGTTTGCCTTGTTAGCTTTACCCACAAAAGGCAGCTAAAAAAATTCAACTAAAAATAGGTCAAAAAAGATTTTATTTGCAATTCAGTTCATGGCTGGCTTAACCGGCCACTGGAAGGGGCACTCGCCGGAGGAAACCACTAATGTCCTCGCCGTAAGGCGGGGTCATGGGATTCTCATTGTACCCCATGAAGATGTCTTCGTTCCCAGTCAAGCTTGGGTTGTCTGCCATAAGCTTGCCGCCTCCTCCTGCTTCATCTAAACCGGCCCCACCGACCCTTGATCGCCTTGTCAAGCACTGTTGGGCGGTTCAAACAGCCATCAAAGTGTGTGGGTGTGTGAGTGTGTTTGTGTGTGGACATGACTACGCATAAGGGTTTGAAGTTTGGGTTTCGTTATGTTCTTCAGGAGGAGCAGAAGGGCAGGATATGAACAAGAATCAGAATGGATACGGGCCCCATCAATGTCGATTATGGTGTCGCGTGGCGGGGTGATGGTGGGCGCAGTGCGTAGATGCTGCTTTACGGTGGTGGAGCAGCGCCAATAACAATGCATTCTTCAGAGGTGCATGAACCATGGCAAGATCTGGATGGGCAGTCGCCCAGTTCTTCAGGCTCGAATTGGCTGCAGGCATCCCGATGGTGGTTCTAGGAATGGACAACAATTCGTGGTGGAGAGCAAGCTAGAGCTGGTACTGGAGCATGTGGTTCCAAGACAGCCGAGCATGCAGGAAAACCAAACAGCTCAAGACTAACCACAACCGCATTAAGGCTGTCTACAATGTATCACCGCCGACCACCAGGATCTGCTCGGGGACAAAGATAGCCTCCGAGCATAGCTGCCTGTAAAGTTTGTGCTACAGCGCTGGATGGGGCATGCGGCTGGGAGTAGGGAAGCAAGCACAACGGGGCCTCACAAGCAAGGGAGAGGAGGTGGGGGACCATAATCTGGTCTTTTCCATGGTAAGATAAGAATAGTTTAATAGCTCATGGATGGAAACAACACTAAGAGAAAATGTTACAATTTTTGTGGCACCAAGGCAAATTCACGAAAATTTGTAGCACCGATGGAAGTGGGTTTGATTTTTGTGGCATTGCAGGAATCGATTCAACTTATAAGCATTTGTCTCTCCAACTATTGCACCTTTGAGATAACCATTTTACATGAAGAAGTGAGAACAGTGTAATTAGTGCCTAAGGGGGACTCGCCCCTTGGAAGGGTTGTGCGTTGCGGCTTTGGGAGATACGGTGGTACAAATTGCATCAAGTTGACGCTCACGGTAGCACATACATGTCAGTGTGTGGGCATGTGGTGCATGATGCATGTGGGGCCGATGGGACACATAACATGGCAAATGGCATCGACACTAGACGTACGGCATGCCACAAGAGGGGATGTTCTTGGACATTTGCCCAAATTGTGAGTGATTTGGATCGACGAGGACATTGGTTTCCTTGAGGCGTGTGTATGTGACACCTTACCGTGTTTAAATATAGCCCAATAGTGGCCCACGTGATGTTCACTAATTTAGTAACAGTATGCTAGTTGAAGGATGTGAAGCTAACTATTTGTCTCTCGAATCATAGCACCTTTGGATTAATCTTTTTACGCAAAGTGATGACAAAAGCATAAGTAGGGTGCTATGCATACATGGGCTCGCCCCTCAGAAGGGCTAGCAGTGCGGTTGTGGGAGAAGACGGTGGCGTCAAAATTTTATAATATCATGAGTGTCACTTCAAGATAGGTACATACATTCTATTGATATGGTTATATATATAACCCAAGTTGGTCCTTGGTTATCATCTACACAAGCCTTTGATTCATAGCATTTACTCAAGTGAGTCCTTATTACTTCGACTAGCTCCATCACTTTGTTTAATATGGTTCAAACTAATTTCCATTTCTTAATCCAGAAGACTTCACGACCACTTTCATTCAGATGAAGTCCAAAGCAGTCGCACTGCTCCTTTTGATGGCCATGATGTCCACAATTGCATACTTCGATAATGAAGGTTCTCATGGAACAGATGCTGAAGAAACCACCTTGCTCGCAAGCTCTTATGCAAGCCATGAGAAAACCAGTTGTGTAGGTGGAATGACTCTAGGAAGGAAGTTGATGGCTGGCTCAACCACAACTGATTCCAACCACATGATGTCTGTCCAACAGTACAGGGACTTCATGGGTCAGTTTGGCCGTCATCCGTGATTATGTTGGTCGTGTGCTGCTTCATGAATTAAATGTGTGTTAGCTCTGGTCTCCATATGTTGTCGCTAATGCTCGTCTTGTATGCGCTAAGACATATCCATCACCAGCGTATAACTTGTATCAAGGGGGCCTTACGTGATATAAGTTTATAATCCTATAAATAATGTGTAGAGCTCCATCGGTGCTGTGAAATTGTACTGGATGTACACTTCTAAATCTGTAAAATCTGTATTCTATGTGCTTTAACGTGTAATGTCAAATAAATTCTATATACAAAATTTCAGAATCAGAAAACAATTTTGTCTCCTCATCTGTTTTTTGTAATGTTTTGTATGACATTCCTTCTTTTACAGCTAAAAATAAATTGAGCAGTGGACATTGGCGTATGGGTATATCATTAAAATATGTTGTTGCTATTTTGAAATTAGATTTGGTTCAAAAATTTGTCATTAAATGCATACTATATCATTCAAGTATATACGGATAACAGTGAAGGTTGCTTAATTACAAATTTCAGTAAAATTCCAATGGAGTGACTTTCTTCATTGTGTACATTTCTATGGGATTTTATAATAGAGTATGTAATGTTTCTTTTGGGCATGATGTCTCCCTATAAAATCATTGTACTTGTGTTATATTTGTTTTGGACTGCTTATCATCCATGTCAGTCTTATACATGTGTTTTAAATTTTGGTTACCTGATTATTCAACGATAATTCAAAGTTTTGGACATATGTATCAATATTTTTTTTAAGTGCTTAAAGATTTTCGGACTTGGGGATTAGGATCCTTGGTATCAATTATTTTAACAAGATATTTAGACCTCAGCTGGAACAAGTAAGAAATTTAACGACAACCCAAACAAGTTTTGGGAAAGCTAATGCACCTTACTCTTTGTATCAAGGAGGATGAGTTATTCTTATTGATTGTTTGAAATGTACATAATAATACAAAAAACCATATGAATGTAATTTCTTTTATTGGGAAAAGTTAGTTTGGCAAAAAACTATTATATTATGATCCTCAATGCTAGGTAATGCGCATGATGGATGTGTAACAATTACATTTATTCTTCAACAGTATAAGAGTGACAATAAAATGCTCTTAAAATAGATTTTAATACATTTTAGACCTTCAAGTATCTTGACTACATTTAATTAATACAGCTGAAATGGAATTTTACCTCATTTGCATAATTTTATATATGAGTTCTTTTTCTTAGTACATATGTCAAATGCTATTATTCTTATACATGTTTTGAATGTAGACAGAGTAAATATAAGTTACGATGACAAATAGCACTTAGATACAAGTAAGCAAACTGTTTTAATTGGCAAAATTATTTTGTTTGTCTGAGAGCAAATGGTACCTCACGTACCATATTGACATAATGTTAATTGAAGTTTTGGCATTGTAGCACTTAGGGTAATTGATCACACAGAAAATTCATTTTCAGAAAAATCGAGTTTAAATGCACACCTAATTATGGATTCCTCAGAGTATTCAAAATGCAAGAGTCCTATGGGATTGTGAAATAATAAATTATACAAATTGGAATTAATAGTAGTCACTAAAAGTCTAATATGCAAGTCTAATCGAAAACAAAAAAAATATTTATGTTGTGGCCATGCGTGTATATAATAATTCGTAAAACTATGTTAATTATATAATTAGTAAAATCTCTTGGACTAAATTTTTAGAAATTACAATTTAGATGGAATCATGTAACACTTTGTTCTAACTTTAGGCGCCACATGTTTAGAAATCCCATTTCTCAGTAGAAGTGTCATGGTCGTCTGAGAAATAAAGGGACAGGCTTCTCACAGATCTGAATGCAGAGGCACTACAATTTCGAAGCCTTGCAGTCATGGAACTTCCCTGCTGTCCATGATCTATCCCTACATTCTCAGTCCCCTATCTTCAAGAGGAAATGAAAATATTATTTTCTGGACTATGCTCACCAGCAAATTTTTAGGTAATGGTATATATCAGCTGGAATAGGAAATGATTTATGTTTGAAATGTGTTTTAGTGTTGAGGATTAAACTATGACAGTAGATTGTTTCGGAACATGGTTGCCCTGGGTTGACTAAAGATTGATAACAAAGTGATACAATCTTGGGATCATGATTATTTGCAAAGAATATCCAATAACAATATTTAACTAGTATCCCATTATTGTTTCAAAGGCATGATTTATGTGCGAGATGTATCAAAATATTTGATATGCGCATTATGATTATCTACCTTGTAGATGTGCGCGTGCATATAAACCACTACCCTATTTGAGAGATGAGATTGTTATTGTGGACTAACGTCACTACCCTAGTTGGGAGATGACACTCTTATTGTCGACTAACGCCACTATCCTAGTTGGTAGTTTTTTTAGAAAAAAATGATAAAGTTTTAACTTTTTGCATTGGATGCTAGTGGTAAAATGATTACTACATCATATTAATGACATGTTTTAAATAATAGTGGTAAAATTATCCAGGGCTACATGATAACTCATATCAATCACATAATCTAAAATGAACTCACCAGCCCTTCTTAGCATAAACCTTCATTGCCACCACTTCCACAGCGTGACAAGCACTCTAGGTATCGCTTTTTCACCCCTTTCTACAAAAGTTTCCAGATTTTGGACCAGTATATTCTCCTGAATATGGCCAGCTTAATGATCATTATATGTTTTTTTTGTTAAATATAATATCATTATCACATAGCCAGACGGACCAAAACATGGCTGCTACTCCCACTAAGATCTGGTGGCTATTGCCAGCATTTGTGTCACCTTGCTATAATTGCATAACATACTCATGCTATAGGTATTGTGATCTTTAGAACATTATTTATAATTTGCAAAACTGATCTAGCAATGCCAACCAATCTTTCTCCGATAATTATATCCCAACATGCTTCCAAGCTATGGGAATTGCTTGCAATACAAAACCTTACAATCTTCATATGGTCCCCTAACAGTATTATTTTTTTTCAATAAATCCTAAGGCTTGAATAGTATAATCAACTGACAAGTCTTCGAATTTTTTAATCAGTTTGTCATTGGATTTAGTAGTCTATCCTTTCTGGAGTCAATGATGATTGCTTCATCGAATGCACTAGATCAGTTGTTGATAAGTAGATGCAAAAGTTGTACAGTTACGAACATATCATTTTGTCTATTTTGATAACAAGGCAAACTAGTCGATGCATGTGTAGGGCACAAATTTGTAAATTCTTTTTTTTGAGAAATCAGCGGGAACTTGTGTTACTCATGAGAAAAATTACAATCATCCTTGTAAGTATCTAGGGCACAAATTTGTAAATGGGACACATATATTTGTCTGATCATCAAACCCATGTGTTTGTGGATGCATTTTTGCATAACAATAATTTAGTCAAATTAGAGGTGCATAAGCAATAATTTAGTCAAATTAGGGGTGCATAAGACTGGCCCCTTCAGCTTATTTTTTTGAGCCAGCGTTATAGTTAATGATTCAAGGAATAAACCTCAGCTTCGGTGAGCATTAACTTATCTGCTCAGGGCCTCCATCCATCTGCCAAACCCTTCGCTCTTCACCAGGTGATACAAAAAGACGTTAACAATTACATAACAGTTATTTTAATGTACCACTACAAAACACAAATCACTACCGGTTCCAAACAGGTCATTACCGCTGGTTTTGGAACCGGTAGTAGTGCCTGTTCGAAAGCACTCCTACTGTTGTTTTTTTTTAAAAAAAAAGTAAGACGACAGGTTTTAGCCTTAGTGCCTTGTGGAACTCCTAGTGTAGTCAGTTGGGAATTAAGATCGTCTATGGGCATGGTATTAACCTCTGGTACAAATAGATTTAGCACCACGCTACACCATAGAACATTTGTGTTTGCCGGCCACATAAGCATCTGCTAGCACAAATTAATTATCACTATTTTTATATTTAATTGCCAAAAAAACTAAAAGAATATTTCATATTTTACAAGGCATCTACAATTCTACATAGCTCCATGCACTCTAGTAGACACGCACTTTAAAGGTGCAATGGCCAGTGTACAGACAACTCTGACATTCCTGTCTCTAGAATACTGCTTCTGGTTTTCTTGTCTTCAGCAATCAGTATACACGCCCTTCTCTGCTTTCTGCTCGTGATGACACAATTCACTTTTTGTCTGTCAGCTTGCCTTTGGGAAATGGGCATCATGTTCAGTAGTCTTCTATTGGCCTATTGCTTCATGTTGTCTCTACGACCTCGAACTAATTAAAAGCCACATTAAAGCGGTGCACAAAGCCAAAGTTCTGTGGTCTTCCTGTAACACCCCGAAATCCACCAACACCCTGGGATGCTACTAAAGTACACCAACAAAAGCTGAACTTAAATAAGTGGAAAATTCAGCAACATCTCCTCTGAGTTAATAAGCAACGCGGAAGCAATAACAATGGATATAAATCATATAAGTACACACTCGCATAATCAACATCCCAAATAATATGAGAATAGGAGTTTAACAACCACACTACGCTTTAAGCATAAGTCTCAAGTCTCCTAATAACAAAACAGTGACTTGAATTAAGATAAAAGGGGTCTATAAAAGATGAGTTGTGACGTGCAACTAATCCCTCTTTTCCCTCCTAGCAATCATCAAGAACCTGGAATGAGTAAAGCAAGGGTGATATAAAAATCTCAGCAAGTGAACTTGTTCTGACCAACTATTTAAACCACAAGTTCAATTAATCATCAGATTAAAATACCAAGAAGTAAAGCATATACAATGCTGCATATAAGACCACTTTCCTCCAATATAAAATATCATGTTATTCATTTCCATGCAAAAGAATGCATATGAATGCAGTGACATGACCACTTTTACATCACACCCCTCCTCGGGCAACGCACGATGTGTACCGGTACAATTGCAACCATAGGATTGCAACAAACTTCAATGCGAATGAGATGCTATGCTCATGATATGCCCCATATGTCTCATAATGAGAAATAAAATCTCCATGACCTCAACTTTAATTATAACCACAACCTCAACTTCGGTTACAACCACAACCTCAACTTCAATTATAATGGAGATATGACAACAAACCTTGAGTGAGTAAATAAGAAACAATAACATAAATATCCTCCATTTAATATAAGTATTCAGTCAGATTATAATTAAAGTGGTATGGTTCTGAATATCAAAGTTTAGGTGATAGAAATAGCAAGCCAGAACGGTAGCAAACCACCGCTACATTCACTTGCCTTCGATGAAGATCAAATGAAAGCGAGCTAAGCACGATCCAAAGGTGTACCACCTGTTCATAAATATATTTCATCACCACACAAACATACATGTAAAATAAATACATCAATCAAAGCGTTCCTACGCCCGAACTCAACGTCCTCACATTAACACACAATTCTAGTCTAAACAGCAGCACTGCTACTTCTTTTTTTTGTAGACATTAATTATTACCTCAAAAAATTATCATCTTCTACCAAATGAAACTTAACTTCAAATAATGCATCTTTGTAATTGTACACAAAAACAGAAAACATCATTAACATAGGCTAATCTTCAGGTTAACTTTAGACTGAAAATCTGACCGCCGCTGCACGAGATCCGCAATAAAACAGATATAACCAGAGCATAAAAATTCGTATGAAGGTGATCTTTAACAATCTGGAATACTTATCAAATTTTAGATAACTTTCATTTGGATCCAAAATTCTAATTATATCGTTTAGGTTTCCTAATATTCAAGTAAGCACAAACTTCACCGAATTACGAGACTGAAAAAGTGTCTGAAGAAAACATCGATATCTCTATGACCACAAATCCGATTGGGGAGCTCCTTACGGCTACCGAACGGGCTCTAAATCTTCTACAACTCAGTTTCTATTTTTTTTAGGCCACGAAGGTCACGCAAAACGGCCAAAACCGAAAACTGTACAGATCAATAACGTGCTGAGAATAGCGACGTGGGTAAATCCTTAACCCTAGCCCTTAACGGCAACGAACACCACTACGCGCAGGTGCTAAAATGTCTAAAACCTTAGGGAAAATATGGTTAGATCAGGGGCATGGCTCACCTAGGGTTTCCCCTTCGAAAAGAATAGGGCAATGGTAACGGCAACAATCCCCACCACAATTCCCCACCAGTTTGCGAGCGGCGAGGGTTACCACAACCGTCGATTACCTACGAGCTGCATCACCCATGGCGGCACCATCAATAACAGCGAGGAAAAGATCCAAATTGGGGGGGGGGGAGGGGAAGGAATCAAGGAGAGGAAAGAAAGCCCGACCAATTTCTGGAGAGGAGCGGCGGCGAACCCTAGTTGTCCTTCTCCTTCTCCTTCTTCTCCTTCTCTGTTTCACGGTCAGGAGGGGGTGACGGTGCTGGGAGAGAAACTCACGATAGGCTTTTAGGCAGGGGAGGGTTACTGTAGCCGGCGCTACAGTACCCCCGACGCTACAGTACTATGAACAAAGGTCCAATCTTGCAACGTCAATTACTTCGCGATCCGAACTCCGAATGATGTATGTGAGTAGTCAAACGGAATGCATCCGACGAGCTTTACGCAATCATGGTCTCCAATTGTTCACTGGAGTGATGAATCTAAAAGTCAACTTTTTGTGTCTGGTCAACCGTCTCCAATTTTTACTCTTTTGTTTATAAAACACAAATTCTAATCTACCAAAATTCTAGGTGTTACACTTCCATCGAGTTTTTGCAAAAATTTTACGCGAAGTACTTCACCAAAGTCCTCAACAAAGGCCTAAAAATAAAACTGATAAAGGACAACTAGCAAAAATTACTTAGTTTAATTTTATTCTATTCATGATATATAAATTAGGACTATTTTCGTAAGTTCCCGCATAATTATCTATTTTGATGTGTGAATCAGCTACTATTTCAGAAACTGAATAGCGCCATGGAAGTTTACAAAGTTAGTGAAGGAAACTTTGATTCTGAATTCTCAGAGTTGCTCTATTTTCAATGTTTAAGAATGATAAATAATAATAATCTATTTTATGCTTTGTGGACCTAATTGACTTATAAAATTTCACCTTTACATACTCCCCTGCTGGATCTAATTCTGAATTCTCAGGCTTGTTGAAATTTCAAATTTCTTAAGAGTGAAAACTACATGTTTAGTCAAACTGGCCGTTTATTGGAGGTCTTTTACGGCGCACAATACTGGGTTATACTAGTGCTGAATAAAGGACTACTATGTAATAATCTAATGGTCGAGATTAATTATATACTACTCACAGCCATGTCAGTGATATAAGCGGTATATGAGAGTAACACGGTTGGTATAAAGTTAATTTAGGAACTATATTTAATTGGTATTTGTGTAACGCGGGCAAGCAGCGGCAAGCGGTGTGGGGTGCCAAGAGTGCCAAGCAGCGGTTGCGGGGACTGCAAGTGGGCAGCGCCGTGCACGACGCTTCACCGGTGGGTTGAGCGTGGCTCGGACGAGCACCACCGACACTGCCGTGCCATCGACTGGCGGGCCCATGGCCATGAGGACGACAGGAACAACGACGTGTCTTCCTCGCGTAGCAGTATGAGGTTCTGCGCGCGCCGGGGCCTGAGACGGCAAGGCCGCCATTGCCGCCGCTTCGGGCACCAGAACCGAGAGCGGGAGGGCGTGTCTTAGGTGACAGTGAGTCGGTGACCTCATAGACACCCCAGATGGGCTCTGGGTAGTGGCACGGAGCATGCTGCCCTCGTGGTTGGCGCTGAGGAAGTAAGGGACGAAGACCCCGCAGCCGTACTTCTCAAACTTGCATGACGTATAGGAGGAGGAGGCAGTGCGGCAGGCAGGCCCCGCAGTCACGGCAAGTTCAACAACCTCGATCCGGGAGCATCACACGACAGATGCAACAAGCCAGGTGCCCCAGCGCGAACTGCATAATAACTGGTAATCCCTCCATCCTAAAATTATACTATTTCTCGCTTCGCGAGAAAATACTACGGCCAATTATATATAAAAATATAATAAATTTTATGGTGCACTATAGATATCACTAGATAGATATTAAGGTCTAGATTTTTATAAAAAATATTTGAAGATCTAAATGTTGCATGTATTTTTCTATAGACCTAGTCAAACACGTGGGAACACCCAAAACGACTATAATTTTAGGACGGAGAGAGTAGATCGGAGACCTAATGAGCAGTAGAGCTTGGCTTACTTGTTCACCTGAACTGCTGGCAGCGGTGGCTGCTTTCCCAGGAGGAGCAGGAGGCACCGCCCGCGGGGCAGCGGTAAAAACGGCAGCCTTGGCATCGCCGGCCCCCGCCATGGCCCCGGCGCAAGCAATTGGTGCCCAGCCTATGTTCCTCTACCTGCGCTCACCATCATCGAATGTGCGCTCACCAGGAAGCAACACCAATTTGAGTTTCCATTGGGGAGTTCCGGGGTGCCGCCGTGAACGAGTCAACGGGCGCCGTCATGGATTGCTTTGACGATTGTGGATGGCAACCGGAGAAAGTCCAAATTAGTTAAGCACAAAGACAAAGTACTAACTTATCCCTGATTGATGAACGGCCAGATTTTATTTGTACCATATACTACTAGATAGTAGTATCGTGTATTGTAAAGGAGCCCCCTTATTTTTACCATGCCCTTTTGAATTTTTGAGCCACAGCCCAGAAGCCACAACCTCCGAAGTCTCTCTCTATGTCTTTCTAGCAGATATCGTAGAACCACAAGTTAGAACCCCCTTGCCATAAGACTACATGGGAATGCATTATACGTAACACATACTCCCTCCGTTCCTAAAAGACTGTCTTTCTCACTTCCCGAGAAAAACCTACCACCAATTATATATAAAAATATATTAAAACTTATATTAAAATATAAATACCATTACATAGATATTTAGATCTAATTTTTTATAAAAATTATTTGGAGACTTAAATATTACACGTATCTTCTATAAATCGAGTCAAACTTGTAGCACGCACACCAATGACGACACTCTTTTAGGGACGGAAGGAGTAACATGATAGTCCACGGCACATGTTACACGTAACTATAGTGGTAAAGATCTTCATAAATGTCTATTACATGTAAGGTTCGAGACACGACGAGATCTCTGCTGGAGTATTGCCCATAACCTTTTTTATATTATCAAATAAAGGTGATTGGCCAAAACAAAGATTCACTTAATAATTGCAATATTGTTGATCAAAGCTCGTTACCTATACTGACAATATTTGTATCTTGTCCACTGCAACCTACCTCAATAATGTGTAACTGGATCTCTTACCCCATTTTATTTACTATATTTATCCTAGCTCCATTATTAGAGCTGCCCGCTGCTACCATCCGCAGACACTATTACTTCTCATGGAACATATACAGAGCAAAGATGTAGGGGAACGCTAAAATGGAAATTGGCTCGTGGGCATCTAATAGTTACCTTAGTGACATTTATCAACAGTACACTAGCCCGAATCATCCATGTTATAACTGTTACCTTATTCGTACATTTAGGACAGCATTCACAAGGAAACATAAAAATTAAGAGGGCATCACACTTTTATATAAATAATTTACGAAAGTAAAAGTTATTTACAAGACAAAAGATTTAAACTTAAGAAGCAAATCAAGCCAAACTGTGAAGTTTTAAAACCAAATGAGTCAAGGATTGTACTGTCATAAAACCTTTAATTATTCAGTAATCAAGGAAGTATGACTCTTCAATATGTTCTCACTCTTTAGGACACAACTTCACTTGGTCTCTCACGTCTTCTCTGCAAAATAATTAGATATCCATTGAGTACAAAGGTACTCAAAAAGTCCTACTTGACTAGATAGGAATGAATTAATGACCTTAAGAATCATGTTTAGCTTTGTATGGACTTCCTAACTCTAGTGTGTTGCTGAAAAGGTTGCAATAAATAAGACCTTATGTTTTTAATATTGTAGCAACAAGTAAGTTCTCCTAATAAAGCTATATTATTAATTAATAAAATTGCCAAAGGTTTATGTTAGTGTTCAGGCCGGCACCCTACCAAAGGGTTATTGATGTAGCAGATTGGTTGGTGGGGTTTCACCGAGATCAGAAACTCGAAGATGGACATGAGACAACAATCTAGATAGATTTGAGCCACCTAGTAGCATAATACTCTATGTCGTGTATAATGTATTACCTTGTGTTGGGTTTTTGTATGTCTTTGAAGGGTCTCGGCGTTGCCTTACTTATCTAGATCTGGTTACAAGTCATTTTTAAAAGATTTTTTTATCTGTTGAGATAGGAAAAAATTTATCACAATTATTATATGTAATAACATTTTGTATTATCCAACTAGCTAGTTCTTTCTTAGAGTACACTTATGCTGTCTTGTACTGTAGTTGTCTCTTGGAGTGATTGGGTGGGCCCATCCCCTTTCTAGTGCAATATGGTCTTCTTCAAATGTCCCATGCATGAATCATAGTCCGTCAAGCCCCCGAGATCTTTGTAGATCGTAAATCTACCCTTTTGGTGACAAATTGAAACAAATATGCTTTCTAATAAAGAACCACAAATGTTTCTTGTGGACTGAAAACAACATGATAATGCATAGTAATATGTAAAGATGATACATATCTCCTTTATTCCATCAAGAAGGAAGTGATCTGGTAATAAATATGCCAATTAATCATTGTTCACTACTACTAGGGACAAACTTACTGATGTTCAGTTCATCATTTTATAGATGTATGGAAAATTATTTGATGTGCTCTACTCCAGCTCTAGGTTTCATGAGTACTCTAGCTCAGATAATGCGTATGATCGAAATCCACTGATCTCGATGCGCAAAGGTTATCTTTTTCAATGCCATATCGTAGCACCCCATCCTCCAAAATCTGCTTATGACCCAATCCTCATGCAGAACGGGCCTACGTACATATAATCTATTTTATATTTTCGTCATCCCTTCGTGTAAAAGGATTAACTTAGAAGTACTATGGGTAACTTAGTCATATTTTACCTAAGGCTAAGGAAATTTTAATGCTAGGTTAGCTAAAGATTAAGGCGTGATTACCCTAGGTTTAGCTCATAATCTTCAAGAGGGTAGAATAATTGGAGGCCCGTAGATAGGACTCTGTACGAATCATTTCATCTAATCAATCATTCACAGTTGCTTCGATGGATCCCATCTCGTTTTTCTATTTTTGAAGCTATTTTTGATGGATTTTTGTTCCCATTGTTTGGCTGCAATTTGGGTTGGGTTTCCAGGCCAAAATTAAAGCTAGAACGTTTGTAAACACATCATGAGCCATTCCTTACTCAAATTTTGTACAAGGTTCATGAATATTAGATTTTCCAAAAACCGTTCCTCTCCTTGCTCTTGCTAAATTTTGCAAAATCCGTGGTTAATAGTGATCTTTTTGAGATATTTTGGGGATGGAATCACCATGTTGTGGTGCAACTCGGGCCAATATTTTGTGAGATTTGGAGATTGTTTTCTCAGGTTTTGACTTTCTCTAGGGTTTTCCTGTGCCTAGGTAAAAACGGGATAATCTGGTTTTTCAATATCTGAAGATACGGTCCTTGCTCCGACATGTGTTCTTCATGTCTCGATGTAAGTCTGGGTGATCTGATTTCAAAATTCGGATAATCTGACTTTTACTGTTCATCAGGCTCTAATCATCCGACTTTTCTCTGGTGGTTGCAGTTTTGACTTCCTCGAGTTCAAATTCTATTTGGATTATGCTTATATGGTTCGTAGATGTTTCCGCTATGCTTTCTAGTAACTTTCCAGGATCAGTAGCTTTCTAATAGTTGTGTTATCCCGGGTTCGAATTGGGACATAGGCTGGACTTTTCATTGGAGAAATTTTATTGGCTGCCATTCACCTGCCCTGGTCCGTGAATTATCTAATCCGTGAAATGATTTTTTTCATTTTGAGTTGGTTATGAAACAAACTCATGTTTGTAAGGCCAAAAACCGCAATAGGTTCCAGAAGCTGTACAACATTATATACCCGTATGCCATCTTTTGGTATGTAAATGCTAAGTATTCAAATTATAGTTCATCTATAAATTTCTGTAAAGTTAGTGCACGAAAATATGGCTGTATTGTAAACATAATTTTAGTTACTATCAATCTGAAATATATACTATCAAATTCATAAGAGCAAAAGCCATTGGCTAGTACCTTATCATACTAGACCATCCAAGTAAATGATGGTCTCATATCTAACGAAGCAATGACAGCGGCTGAGCTTTCTTCAGGTGGAATATTTCTCAAAACAAATAATTCTTTTGAACCTATAGCAGCACAGCAATAGCTAGGTTTGTGAAATCCATGATGTGGTGTTGGTATTAGTGAAAGCTCATAGACTCCAACTTAGCAGCTATATAAACATAGAGAGAATGATGGCAACAAACTTTATGCTACTTTTGGCGTTACTTGCACAAATCTCTTTTAATCTGTAAGACTAGCCGAGCATGTCCAAAGAGTTTCAGTCTGTTGCTTCTGCAAGCACAACCCCTTCCAAACAATTATCTTGATCCTAATGATTTCCCATCCCTGAATGGCTGAATTCTTACCATCTCCTAGCTGAAAAAACAACTGAAAACATTCTTTTATGGAATATGGCTATCTAACACTTTGTAAAGAACATTATTCAAAGGATTATACTCTGGGAGGGATAAAAAAAACTCGACCTGCGGGGGTATGACGGCCCCCGGGCATTGTTTAAAAAGAAGACTTCTCACACAAGTCGAGAAAACCCCCGAATCTCCCTTCCTCCACCCTTACACGACGGCCTCGTTGACCATGTGATCGTGGGCTGGGCCTTTAGCCGTGCTTTGGTGCGGAGTCAGATGAGGGGATTTTTTTAACCTCAGTCTCAAATTCGCTCCCACGGGGAGTTGAACCCAGGACCCAAAGAGTGTTAGTTAGGCCATCTAACCAATTCAGCTAAGGACCCTTTCGCGGGAGGTATAGATATATGTCAGCTAGAAAAGGAAAGGACTAGAGGTTGATACATTTTACTGTATTTTAATACATGGGTATGTTTTACTACTGTGAATATGCAGAACGAGTGAATATAAATATATAATTTTCGTGACTGGTTGCACACAGTAATTAAAGGTTCGTATGCGAATAAATACAATGAGAAATAATTTACCTTTCTTACATGTATAAAAAAATCGAAGCATATTGTTGGGCTCGTGCAAGTATGCATTCATGGTTCTTATATCTTAAACCGAAGATGCTAGCAAATATTCAAAATGGTGAACCAAACAGTTTTTTTAATTGTACCCATGTTTTCATATGAATAGCAGATATTTTTCTATGTAGTTCCTGATATCCAAATTGGTCCAAGTTCAATTGTGTCATTTTCGTGATATTCATAAAATGATATTACAGTTCACTTTAATCGTGTATCAGATGTGGCAAAATATTCGTGGATTGCTTTATGATCGTTATTATCAGAAAAGTGGGCGTGCTCAAAATCCACTACCATAGTTTGAACTTGATACTCTTATTTTTCCACAACACCAATAATGAATCCTTACGGTGTGTATATCATAATCCATTGTATGGGTAATCCCCTTGTCGTGGGTATTGTGGGGGATTTTGGCTTCTTGGGGCTCTAATCCCTCCCACCCCCTCCAATCCTTCTCTATCCCAACAAACCTTATATATACATAACTCCCAAGATACATTCCAGCTTTACTTTCACTATGACCTACAATCTCTATATTTTGGGATGATCCTATATTCATAATATTCTTGGATTACACAATATAATTATCTCGCAAAATACATACATATTTTAAAATATTTTATTTAAGTCATATCCATATAATCAGATCTTATCTATAAATATTTAGAAACAATAAAATTTAAATACACCGATAATTTGTTAAATTAACCTAAATCATATTTGTAATTTAAAAAAATGAGCAACATCGATACTTATCAAAAATGAAATTTCAAAAGGCCCTATGTTTTGGGCATGAAGTTAAATATTCCAGAGTCCTTAAATATCAGACTAAAACCATATCTGTAATTCTTCAAATTCAGTTAAAATTATCCTAGGGTTTGTATAATGCCATATCCTTGGTGTTCCAATATTGGTCTCGATGGTCCTTCAGCCAGCAAAATTCCCCATTAAGACGTCTCCGTGCCTTCTCAAGAGTGCCAATGTGTCTGCCATAAGCTCGCCACCTCCTCTTACTTCATCTGAGCCAGCCCCAGACACCTTTGATTGCCTTGGCGGCCACTGCTGGGTGATTCTAACAGCCATCAAGGTGTGTGGGTGTGTGAATGTGCTTGTGTGTGTGCACGACCACGCATATGTGCCTGAAGTTTGGGTTTTGTTGTGTTTTTAGGGAGGAGAACGGGAGGACACGAATAAGAATAAGAATGGATCCAGGCCCCATCATGGTCGATTACGGTGTTGAACGGTGGGGTTGCAGTTGCGCGATGCATAGATGCTGCTTTTCTATGGCGGAGGCAGCGCAAATAACAATGCATTCTTCAGAGCTACATGAACAACCATGGCAAGATCTGGGGATGGGCAGTCGTCAGTTCTTGAGGCTCAAATCGGCTATAGGTGTCCCGATGGTGGTTCTGGGAATGGACGACATTTCGTGGTGGAGAACAAGCTGGAGCTAGTACTAGAGCATCTGGTTCCAAGACAACCGAGCATGCAGGAAGACCATGTAGCTCGAGACCAAGTATGTCGCAACAATGCTATCTATGATGTGTCTTCGCCGGCCACCAGGGTCTCCTCGCAAACGAAGATAGCTTCCGAGCACAACTAGCGGCCTGCAAAGTTTGTGCGGTGGCGCTGGATGGGGCATGCAGCTGGAGTTGGGGAGGAAACACAATTTGGCCCTACTGGCAAGGGAGAGGAGGTGGGGTAATCTGGTCTTTTCCATGGCAACTTAACAATAGTTAGCTCAAGGACAGAAGTGGGTTCAATTTTTGTGGCATTGAGGGAACTAGTTCAACTTATAAGCCATTTGTCCATCCAACTATAGCACCTTCGGGTTAACTATTTTACATGAAGCAATGATAAAAAATGCAATTAGAGTGCTATGCCTAAGGTGTGCATTGCGACTTTGGGAGACGGTGTGTTAAAATGGCATCAAAGGTGCCCTCACAGTTGCACGTACATGTCAGTGTGCGGGCATGTGGTGCTTGTGGGGCTAGATGGGACACACAACGTGGCATATAGTGTTGGCACTAGACGTATGCCAATTGCCAAGAGGGGATGTTTGTGGACATTTTCCCAAATTATGAGTGAGTTTTACTGACGGGAACAATAGTTTCTTTGAGGTGTATCAATGCATTACTAAAAAAACATTTACGGAGGCGGTCAAAATCGATTTTTGGAAGCTTTTTGCATCCGCCTCTGAGCCAGTGCTTCTGTTAATCAGCCATCTTCGAAGGCGGATACGTGTCCGCCTCTGTTAATTGGAATAAAAAATTAAAAAAATCATAGATGGGCCCATGAGCCCATCCATGGGCCCAATCAGCCCATCTAGGCACGCTATCATGGCGAGCTGCCATCGCCGTCCACACCTCAATGCACCTCCACCTTGCTGCGCTGCCGTACGTCCACCTCGCTGCGCCGCCGTACCTCCACCTTGCTCCGCCGCCGCATCTCCTCCAAGCCTCTTCCTCACCACATCTCCTCCACGCCTCATCCTCGCTGCAGCTCCTCCTCACTACACCTCCTCCTCACTGCATCGCATCTCCTCCTCACAGTGCCACCGCGGCTCCACGGGCCCATCTCGTCATGCCACCAAGTCATCCACCTCGTTGCGACGCCGAGCCGTCACTGGATCCGGAGGAGAGGGCGGCGCGCTGCTAGAGGTGGTGGAGCGGGTGGTGGAAGGGGTGGAGAGAGTGGGCGCTGCTGGCGGTGGCGTGAGGCACTGAAAGATGTAGAAGGAGGAAGAGAAATGGATGAGGGGAAAAGAAAACCCTAGGTTACATATGAAATTGAAGCAGCACACCTAACCAGTCCAACCCAATAGCTTAAGCGATCGAAAAGGGGCTAGGGCGGCTTTATAGCTTAACACCCCCCCACACGAGCAGCTAACGTGGGCGCAGATGCCTGCCGCTGGGCCACAGCATGGGAAATGGGTGGCACAAGGAATGTGGGAACCGGGTCTCGAACTCGAGACCTCTTGGCTCTGATACCATGAATCAGCGCACCTAACCAGTCCAACCCAAAAGCTTAAGCGATTGAGAATGTGCTATGACAGCTTTATAGCTCAACGGGAATGACTAACTAGCTTTCTAGATCTAGTTTGGGCCGTGCTATTCAAGGAGGCGGGCCTTATAAGTTTCCCACTTCTGAAAATTTATTTTAGAAGACGGACAGCTTATAGCGTCCGCCTTCAAAAATCGATTTTTGGAAGCGGACAAGAATAACTGCCTCCGTTAATAAAATATCCTCCTATGTTAATATCACGCATTAACAGAGGCGTACAAGTTTCTGTGTCCCCCTCTAAGCTCAATTTCGCAGTGTCCTCTAAAATTGTTTTTTAGTAGTGATGTGACAACTGACCTAGTTTAAATATAGCCCAGTAGTGGCCCATGCGATGTTGTGCTCACTGGTTTAGTAATATTATGCTAGTTGAGCGAGGTGAAGCCAATTTATAACTATTTGTCTCTCGAACCATAACAACTTTGGGTCAATCCATTTACATGAAGTGAGGAGAAAGGTGTAAATAGGGTGCTATGTGTATGCGTGTTTGCCCCTCAGAAGGACTAGGAGTGCGGCTGCAGAGTGTTACAGTTTTTATAATATCTTGAGTGTCAACTTCAAGATAGGTACGTACATTCTATTGATATGGTTATATATAACCCAAGTTGGTCCTTGGTTATCATCAACACAAGCCTTTGATTCATAACGTTTACTCAGGTGAGTCCTTATTACTTCGACTAGCTCCATCATGTTGTTTGATATGGTTCAAACTAATTTCCTTTTCTTAATAATTCAGAAAACTTCATCACGACCACTTTCGTTGCAGATGAAGTCCGCAGCAGTATCACTGCTCCTTTTGATCGCCATGATGTCCACAATTGCATACTTCGATAATAAGGGTTCTCATGGAACGGACGCTGAAGAAACCACCTTGCTCGCAAACTCTTATGCAAGCCATGAGAAAACCAGTTCTGGAGGTGGAATGACTCTAGGAAGGAAGTTGATGGCTGGCTCAACCACAACTGATTCCAACCACATGATGTCTGTCCAACAGTACAGGGACTTCATGGGTCAGTTTGGCCGTCATCCGTGATAATTTGGTTTGTGTGCTGCTTCATGATTTAAATGTGTGTTAGCTCTGGTCTCCATATGTTGTCGCTAATGCTCGTCTTGTATGCGCTAAGACATATCCATCACCAGCGTATAACTTGTATCAAGGGGGCCTTACGTGATATAAGTTTATAATCCTATAAATAATGTGTAGAGCTCCATCGGTGCTGTGAAATTGTACTGGATGTACACTTCTAAATCTATAAAATATGTATTCTATGTGCTTTAATGTCAAATAAATGTATATATATATATATATATGAAATTTCAGAGTCAGAAAACATTTTTGTCTATCATCTATTGTTGTAATATTTTGTATGACACTCCTTCTTTTACTGCTAAAAGTAAATTGAGCAGTGGACATTGGAGTATGGGTATATCATTAAAATATGTTGTTGGTGTTTTGAAATTAGATTTGGTACAAAAATTTGTCATTAATTGCATACTGTATAATTCAAGTATATAGGGATAACAGTGAAGGTTTCTTAATTACAAATTTCAGTAAAATTCCAATGGAGTGACTTTCTTCACTGTGTACATTTCTATGGAATTTTATAATAGAGTATGTAATGTTTTTTTTGGGCTTGATGTGTCCCTATAAAATCATTGTACTTGTGTTATATTTGTTATCGATTGCTTATCATGCATGGCAGTCTTATACATGTGTTTTAAATTTTGGTTACCTAATTATTCAACGATAATTCAAAGTTTTGGACATATGTATCAATATTTTTGTTAAATGCTAAAAGATTTTAGGACTTGGGGATGAGGATGCTTGTTGTCAATTATTTTAACAAGTAAATAATGATATTTGGACCTCAGAGCTGGAAGCCTGGAACCAGCAAGAAGTTCAACGATTCCAATATGGAAACTAATGTAGTATGCCTTGGGACCTAGACGACAACCCAAACAAGTGTTGGGAAAGCTAATACACCTTACTATTTGTATCAAGGTGTTGATGACCAAAAATGGCTTAAAGCCGATTAGGCTGGGACAGCCGGTCTAGACCGCCTGTACATGCGGTTAGACCGGCTGGGCCCTGTAGCCGATCTGGCAATGTGCCAGGCGGTCTGACCGCTTGTCACAGGCGGTCTGACCGCCTGTCCCCGAGTCCGAGTAGAATCAGGGTTTTACACGTTTTTAGATCTGTACAAGGACTTCCTTGCGGGGCAAGACCTCCCCACCCTATAAATATAAAGGGCCGTGGCCGATTGAGGACCTTTATCCAATCGTACAAATCATTGTCTTACTTTTTATCTCTAAACCCTAGCTTGTCTAACCCCTTTGCTTTCCTTCTTCGTCTTCACGACGTTTTAGGACGTTCTAAGTGGCCTTGGCGACCTTAGAACAACCCTAGGTTCACAGCCTCCGACGGGATCCCTCCCGAGGTTGTGATCATAGGTTTTCATGGCGCTTCTGCTACAGGCGGTCTGACTGGCCCCTACAGGCGGTCTGACCGGCTGCACTCTGGAGCTCCGGCGAGGAGAATCTTGACGACCGCGCGATTTAGCGCTTTCGTGTGTTGACCAGAAGTGCGTCAACACAAGGAGGATGAGTTGTTCTTATTGATTGTTTGAAATGTACATAATAATACAAAAAAACCATATGAATGTAAATTCCTTTATTGGGAAAAGTTAGTTTGGCAAAAAACCATTATTATGATCCTCAATGCTAGGTAATGCGCATGATGGATGTGTAACAATTACATTTATTAGTGTGTAACTACAAGAGTTTAAGAGTGACAATAAAATGCTCTTAAAATTGATTTTAATACATCTTAGACCTTCAAATATCTTGACTACATTTAACTAATATAACTGAAATGGAATTGCCTCATTTGCATGATTTATATATGTGTTCATTTTTTCTTAGAACATATGTCAAATGCTATTATTCTTATACATATTTTGAACGTAGACATAGTAAATATCAGTTGCCATGTCAATATAGCACTTAGATACAAGTAAGAAAACTTTTTTAAACTGGAAAAATCATTTTATTAATTGAAGCTTTGGTGTGGTAGCACTTAGGGTAATTGGTCGCACAGAAAATTCATTTTCAGAAAAATCCAGTTTAAATCTACACATAGTTACCGATTCCTCAGAGTATTGAAAATGGAAGAGTCCTATGGGATTGTGAAATAATAAATTCTAGAAATTGGAATTAATAGTAGCGACTAAAAGTCTAATATGCAAGTCTGATCGGAAACAAAAAAAAATATTTCTGTTGTGGCAATGCATGTATATAATAATTCGTAAAACTATGATATATTATTTATATAATTAGTAAAATATCTTGGACTAAATCTTTAGCAATTACAAATTTAGATGGAACCATGTAACACTTTGTTCTACTTTAGGGGCCACATGTTTACAAATTCCATTTCTCGGTACAAGTGTCAAGGTCGTCTGAAAAATAAAGGGATAGGCTTGTGGCAGATCTGAATGCAGAGGCCCTACAAGTTTGAAGCCTTACATTGTCTAACGCCCCCCCCCCCCCTGACCCACAGGCCTTGCTCCAAAGTGATGACAACCCTGCAACTATGTCAAACAACTATTCTTGGAATAATCCAACATTGAGCCTGTATGCATCAGAGTCATACATCTGCATAGATTATTGAATACAAAACAGTAATTGTCGTAATAATATGACATCCTACTTAAATATTTTCTTATTCCACGAATATTGCTGATTGGATTTTTTGTGGCCAAGGAACTTTCCTGGTCTCCATGATCTATACCTGCATTATCGGTCCCCTATCTTCAAGAGGAAATGAAAATAATATTTTTCTGGATTATGCTAACCAGCTAAGTTTTAGGTAATGGTATATACCAGCTGGAATAGGAATGGCTTTATGTGTAAAGTGTGTTTTAGTGTTGAGGATAAACTATAACAGTAGATTGTTTGGGAACATGGTTGCCCTGGATTGACTAAAGATGATAACAATGTGATACAATCTTGGGTTCATGACTATTTGAGAAGAATATCTAATAAGAATTCTACTGACAGGATCTTTCCTGTCAGCAAAGGGTTATCGGTTTTCGACTGGATTGGATAATTCCCCATGAATCGAGAGAATTACCCCTTATGTAATCCAAAACAAAATAGGCAGTTTGACCTCGTAGCCAAAAACGAGAATTTTTAACTAGCATCCCTTATTATTTCTAAGGCATGCATGCAATTTAAGAGTCAATCCTTATAAGCCTCCACAAAGTTTGTACTTGCGTAATACAAATTCATCCAAATTTTTGTATAAGCATGACATAATACAATTTTTTTCTATATGAAATATTGATTATTGGATTTTCAATTCAGTGTATATTCTTATGATCACGACTTTATTCTATTAATTTTGGCTTTTAAAATTGTAAGTCAATAGTTTTTCGATCATACCGAGTCAAACACATCTTTAGTTTTAATTAGAGGGAATGGTGCATAACAAGCATATACTAGATATATATATTCTATATAGTTATAGACATCCCAAATTTTCTAGGGATTCCATTTAGGCTTTTTCTTGTTGTTGGTAACATAATTACACTATATACTTTATTTATGTGTCAGATGTATCAAGACATTCGATATGCGCATTATGATTACCTACCTTGTAGATGTGCGCATGCATATAAACCACTACCCTATTTGGGATATGAGACTCTTATTGTCGACTAAGGCCAATATTCGATATGCGCGTTATGATTCTCTACCTTGTAGATGTGCGCGTGCATATAAACCACTACCCTATTCGGGAGATGAGACTCTTATTGTCGAGTAGCGCCACTATCCTAGTTGGTAGATGACACTCTTATTGTCGACTAACACCACTATCCTAGTTGGGAGGTTTTTTTAGAAAAAGAATAAAGTTTTGACCTTTTGCATTGGATGACAGTGGTACGATGATTACCACATCATCATTTTAATGACATGTTTTGAAAATAGTAGTGGTAGAATTATCCCAGACTCCATGATATCTGATATCAATCACATAATCTAAAATGAACCCACCAGCCCTTCTTAGTATAAATCTTCATTGCCACCACTTCAAGTACTCTAGAAATCGCTCTTTTACTCCTCTTTCTATAAAAGTTTCCAGATTTGGCGCAAGTATGTTCCCCAGAATATGGCCTCCATAAAGGTCGTTAATTTTTTTTTTGTTACATATAATATCATTACGACATAGCCAGATAGACCAAACATGTCTGCTACTCCCACTAAGATCGTGTGGCTAGTGCTAGCATTTTTTTCACCTTGCTATAATTCCATAACATACTCATACTATAGGCATTGTGATCTGTAGAGCACTATTTATAATTTGCAAAACTGATCTAGCAATGCCAACCAACTTTCTCCTAATTATATCCCTACATGCTTCCAAGCTACAGGAGTTGCTTGCAATACTAGCTTACAATCTTCCTCTGTTTCCTAACATTATTTTTTAATAAATCCTCGAATTGTTTCAAGAATCAACTCACAAGCAGTCTCAAATTTTTTAATCAGTTTCTCATTGGATTTAACAATCTATCCTTTCCAGAGTCTATCATTATTGCTTCATCAAATGCACTAGATCAGTTGTTGATAAGTGTAGATGCAAAAGTCATAAAATTATGAACATAACATTTTGTCTGTTTTGAGAACAAGACGAACTAGTCGATGCATGTGTAGGCTAGGCACAAATTTGTAAATGGGACACGTCTGCTTGTCTAATCGTGAAACCCGTGTGTTTGTGGATGCATTTGTGCGTAACAATAATTTAGCATCAAATAGGGATGCATAATATTCGTAACTTCAGATTATTTATCTGAGCCAGCGGTACTATAGTTAGTGAATCAAGGAATAAACCCTCAGCTTCTGTGAGTATTAACACTTAATCCATCTACCAAACCCTTCCCTCTTCACCAGGTACAAAAAGTGGTTAATAATTACATGATAGCTATTTTAACGTACCACTACATGCAAGGACACAAATCACTACCGGTTCCAAACAGGTCGTCACTATTGGTTTTGGAACCGGTATGGTACCTGCTCCAAATCAATCTTAGAGTTATTTTTTTGAAAAGAATGTAAGACAATAGGTTTTAGCCTAAGTGCCTTGTGGATGGACATGGTACTAACCACTTGTACAGATGGATTTGGTACCATGCTACGCCATAGCACTACAGAAAAAGGCACATTCGTCCCATGTCCATTAGTACCACAACCAGTACTAACGGGCAAATCAGCCTCGGCAATCAGGGCCGTGGTGATTTGGTACCGGTTGATAATACCAAATAGCTCTTTGGGACCCTCGGGCAATGGCTAAAACCTCCCGTGCGGCCATTTGGTGCCGGCTTGACTCACCAACCGGTACTGAATGCACGCAAACAGTACCAGCTGGTGGTTGGTGCCGGTTTGTACCACCAACCGGTACTGAATGCAAGAAATCAGTACCGGCTGGTGAGTCAAGCCGGTACCAACCACCAGCCGGTATTGTTTGCGTGCATTCAATACCGGCTGGTGGTACCAACTGGCACCAACACGCCAACTATAAAAAACCTTCTTCCTCCTCCCGACAGAGCAGAAGCTTCCTCTTCCTCGTTTGCTCCGAGAGCAATGGTGTCCTAGGGGAGGTCATGCCCACATTTTTCATCATTTCGTGCATCTAAGTATATCTAAGGTTAGTAGCTTGATTCTCCTCTCTCTGATGGTTAGTAGATTGTATTTGCTGCTTTAAACTTAGAGAAATTTATGAAATTCTTAGATTGAGATTGAATAGAGAGATATTTTTTTATTTGTTCATGTTTTTTGTTAGAGAAATCACATTTAGCTGTAGAATATTATTTGATTAGTGTAATTTAAGGTGGAAATTGCTACTTAGTGAAATCTTTAGTGAAAATTGTTATTTCAGCTAGGAAGAATATTACTGCACCATGCATTATTGAAATAATTATTTTAGCTAGAGAAAATAACTAGAGAGTAATGGGTACTTTATATATTGTCTCTAGATAATTATATATTATCTAATACATGCAAGCTAATCTTACCTAATGAATGGCTATAATTTATACATATTATTATTTGATTCAATTCTTTTATGTCAATATGACTATGAATGGCTATAATTTATAATAATGTTTTGTTATGTATTTATAAATTAAAAGTATTGTCCAAACAAATATTCTACAATTCCTTCCCTTGTTATAGATGGACCGACAATGGATGTACAGCGATTGTTGCTGCATTGCATGGATCAATGGTTTAAAGGAATTTCTCGATGTTGTAGAGGCCAACCGTTTGGCAAAGGGTTTCATGAGTTGTCCTTGCAGAATTTGCCAGAATTGCAAAGAATACTCAAAGTGAAGCACTCTTCACGCCCATATTTTTAGCGAAGGTGCCAGAATTGCAAAGAATACTCAAAGCGAAGCACTCTTCACGCCCATATTTTTAGCGAAGGTTTCATGCCAAACTACTGTCTCTGGACCAAGCACGGTGAACCTGGAGTCCTCCTAGATGGAGGGTCACAAGAAACTTCATAGCACACTTGATTTGTTGCAATGGAAGGCAACCAATGGGGTTAGCGACAAAGGATTCGGGGAGCTACTGACTATTGTAAAGGATATGCTCCCCGCAGATAATGTTGTGCCTTCAACAACATACGAGGCTAAAAGTGTTGTTTGCCCTCTTGGGCTAGAGCCTAGAGGTCCATAAGATCCACGCATTCTATGACGATTGTATCTTGTACCGCGGCGAATATGAGAACCTGAATGCTTGCCTTGTTTGTGGCGCACTACGGTATAAGATTCGGAGAGATGACCCTCGTGATGTTGATGGGGAACTTGTAAAGAAGAGAGTTCCTGCTAAGGTCATGTGGTATTTTCCGACAATTCCACATCTGAAGCGTTTGTTCAGAAGCAAGGAAAACACTAAGTTGATGAGGTGGCACAAAGAGGAACGCAAGCAATATGGGCTGCTTAGACACCCTGCACGGCGGAGGAGCAGGAGCTCGGAGACCAGGCAAGCAGGGCTGTCCCCTCGCCTCATGTGCAGCTTTTGCATCGATTTACCTTTTTTCCCCTTCGATTCAGCCACTTTTTCTTCGATTCGGCTTTTTTTTCCGATTCGGTCTCGTTCTCTCCCTCCTCTCCGCAGCCTCGGCATCCCCAACTCCGGCACCGTCGGCCTTCTCTCTCCGCTCGCCAGCCAGGTAGTTGGGAGCGCGGGTGCGTGGGCCCACTTGCGCCACGTTGGGCGGTAGCGCTCCTGCGCTATGGCGCTACATTTGGCATCGCGCGACCTGTGCGGTAAGATGGCGCAGGCGGTAGCGCACACCTCTGTGGCGTTTTCTGCGGTATACTGATACTGCATCTGTTTTTACCGCACCGCATCGCGCATCACTGCGACTAGCCTTAAGAAAGGATGGGCAGCATTTTGAAGGGGAGCGTGAAACGCGTACTAAGCCGTTGCACCGAAGTGGAAAGCATGTATACTCCATGTTACGGGAAGTTGAAGTAGTACATGGCAAGGGTCCTGGTAGCAAGCCTATTCCTAAAGGTGATGACGGTCGAGCACCCATGTGGAAGAGAAGTCTATATTTTGGGAGTTGCCTTATTGGGAAGTCTTAGAAGTTTGCAACTGTATCGACGTTATGCACCTGACAAAAAATTGTATGTTAACTTGCTTGGTTTTTTTGGTGTTTATGGAAAAGCCAAAGACACATGGCAAGCATGGCAGGACCTAAAACATATGGGGCTGCGAAAATAAATACATCCAGAAAAGAGAGATAATGGACGGCACTGATTACGTCGTACTAGCTACACTCTTAGCAAAGAGGAAAAGCAGAGCATGTTTGATTGTTTGAATACTATTAAGGTCCGGTCTGGGTACTCTTCCAATGTTAAGGGAATAATTCAGATGAAAGAAAAGAAATTCACAAATCTCAAGTCACATGTCTGTCATGTCTTGATGACACAATTGCTTCCAGTTGCATTGAGGGATATCCTACAAGAGAATTTGAGACTGGCAATTGTAAATCTTTGTGCGTTCCTCAATGAAATATCTCAGAAGGTAATTGATCCAAGAAAACTCATGAGGATGCAAAATGATGTAGTCCAATGTCTTGTCAGCTTTGAGATGGTCTTTCCTCCTTGATTCTTTAATATTATGATGCATTTCCTCGTTCACCTAGTAAAAGAGATCTCGATCTTGGGTCCCGTGTTCTTACACAACATGTTTCCTTTTGAGAGATACTTGTCAGTCATAAAGAAGTATGTTCGCAATCGCTCCTGCCCTGAAGGATCCATCACCAAGGGCTATGCAACTGAGGAGGTCATAGAGATTTGTGTTGCCTTTATTGATGACATTGATCCGATCGGACATCCTATTTCACGCCACGAGGGCCGCCTAAAAGGAAAGGGAACACTTGGCAAGAAATATAATATGCATATCCCTAAGTGTGATATCCTTCAAGCCAACTTAACAGTTCTGTAGATTCGTCTGTTGTTGCTCCATATATGGAAAAGCACAAGAATATTGTTCGATCAGAAAATCCAGACAAGAGTGAAGCATGGATCACACGTCATCACATGGATAATTTCTCCAGATGGCTTCGATGTTGTCTTATGGGTAATGACACAGTTGACAAACAACTTCAATGGTTGGCTAGAGGACCATCTATCACAGTGTTGTGGTACCAAGGCTACGATATCAATGGGAACACATACTATACGAGAAAACAAGATGAAAAGAATACCAACCAAAACAGTGGTGTACGTATAGATGCACTTGACCATAACGGAAGAAAGGAGACGTATTATGGTGTTATCGACGAGATTTGGGAACTTGACTACGGACCTTTGAAGGTTCCTCTATTTCGCTGCCAATGGGTGAACAATGCTGGAGGAAGCGTAACGGTGGATCGGTATGGAATGACATTAGTCGACCTAGCCAAGATTGGATACAGAAGTGAACCATTTGTTCTAGCCAAGGATGTGACACAAGTTTTCTATGCGATGGATATGTCAAGCAAACCAAAGAAGGGCAAGTCAAAAGGCGGTGAGCCAAAACGCCACATAGTGCTTCCTGGCAAAAAGAAAGTCGTCGGGGTTGAGGACATTATGGACAAGTCAGAAGATTTTGATCAGCTTGATGATGTGCCTCCATTTTCAGTTCCCGTTGACCCTAGCATCCTGTTATCAAGAGAAAATGCTCCATACTTTCGACTCGGTCACAACCAAGGGACATTCATGAAGAAAAACATTACAAATGTTCAGCTTCAATTAAGTGATGACGATGACGTGTAACTTTTCTTAAAAATGTCACTTCATTGCATTAAGTATGTAATTTGCATTGTATTCAAAATGTCACTTTTTGTTCGATTATGTATGTCTTGTATTTTATTTTGTGAAATCAATGTTCAGATGATTCACTATAGTCCAAAAAAATAGAAAAAAATATATTGATTTTTTAAATTATATTATAAAGATATCAATTTATTAAATTTGAGTAATATAAACAAATACCTCATAACAATATTAGAAACATAGGGTAGATCATTTCACCTAATATTAAAACATATTTTTGCATGTTTGAAATAAAAAAATTATCTATTTTTGTGTATTAATTACATATAATGGAAATTCTATAAATCAATGTAGAATTGAAAATAAAAAAAGATAGAAGAGAACTTGGCGGGACACAAAAACGAGGGCCCATTTAGTACCGGCTAGACACCCCAGCCGGCACTAAATGGGCCAAAACCCATTTTCTCGCCTGGAAGGACCATCTGCACCGGTTGGTAACGATGGGGGCCATCTGTACTCAGTGCAGATGGGCGCCCATCGGTACCGGCTGGCAACGCCAGCCGGTACAGACGTGCAATCTGTACCGGCTGGTGTTGCCAGCCGGTACCGAGTGGGCATCCCTATATAAGGAACAGTCCCTCACCTTCTTCTTCCTTCCCCTTCTCCGCCGCAGCGCCACATCCTCCCCTACCTCCGCCGCCTCACCACATCGTTCTCCTCTGTGCCTCCGCCTCGTCGCCGGCCTCCATCACGCCTCCGCCTCGGTCGCCGGCCTCCATCGCGCCATAGCCTCATCGCCGGCCTCCATCGCGCCATAGCCTCATCGCCGGCCTCCATCGCGTTGTAGCCCAACACCGCCACCGCCTCATCGTCGCTACCTTCGCCTCCTCGTCGCGCGTTCTCGTCATCATCAGCCTCCTCGTCGTCACATGCCTCCACCGAGCCTCCTCCTCGGCGTCGTCAGCCTCCACCGTGCCCTCCGCCTCCGCCTCGTCGTCGTCGCGCATCGTTAGCCAGCCTGCCCACCACCACGCGCGCACCGTCATCGGCCACCTCGCTCGTCTAGTCGTCGTCGCCGGCTACACCGCCTCCACCTCGCGTCGGCGCGCGCCTCGGCGCTGGCCTGGCTGGCCGTCGCTTTGCCTCCCCTACCATTGCTGACGTCAACATCACCTTGTGCTGACGTCAGCAAGGGTTTATGGAGGTTTTGCAATATTTATAAATTAGCCCCTGAAATCTAATGTTAATTATAGTTTAGTCCTTATTTTCTTAAAAACTAGCCCCTGAAATGTTGTATTATTATAAATTACCCCCTATCAGCTTGTATTAGTAATTGTTAGCAACACTTTACTTAGTTAAACTATTACTTAGATTTTTTAAACTAGTATAGTATAATATCCTGTATAGTTTTTCGAAATAGCCCCTGAAATTCATAGTTAATTATAGTTTAGTCCTTCGTTTTCTTAAAAACTAGCACTTGAAATGTTGTATTAATATAAATTACCCACTATTAGCTTGGATAAGTAGTTGTTAGCAACACTTTACTTAGTAAAATTATTACTTAGATTTTTTAAACTAGTATAGTATAATATCCTGTATAGTTTTATGAAATAGCCCCTGAACTTTGTAGTTCATTACAGTTTAGTGCTTTGTTTTCTTAAAAACTAGCCCCTGAAATGCTGTATTATTATAAATTACCCCCTGTCAGCTCGTATTAGTAATTGTTAGCAACACTTTAGTTAGCAAAATTATTACTTAGATTTTTTAGACTAGTATAGTATATTATCCGGAATAGTTTTATGAAATAGCCCCTGAACTTTATAGTTAATTACAGTTTAGTCCTTGTTTTCGTACAAATTAGCTCCTAAAATGTTTGTATTATTGTAAATTAGCCCCTATCAGCTTGTGTTAGTAAACTAGTATAAAATCCTTTATAGTATAATGAAATATGTAGCCCTGAAACCCAAAACCCCGAACCCCAAAAACCCTAGACCCTGAAACCCGAAATCCCAAACCCCAAAAACCCTAAACCCCGAAACCCCGAAAACCCGAAATTTAACCTAAAAACTTACTTGTTAAGTTGTTAATTGCGTAGAAGGTTGTACAAGGACATGACTGGTGAGGATGATCCCATGAACGACTTCTTGGATAATTTGATGGGTGATGGCGAACCCCGGTTCCAATTACCTCTAGAAGATTATGGTGGTGATGGGAGTCAGTATTTAAATATGACTAGTGATGGTGACGATGCCAGTAATGAAAACAACTAAGATCATGAGGAAGACATACTATATATGAGCCATGATGCACTATACACATCAAAGCAGTATAAAGAACCACATTATAACATTACATGTATAACTTTGGCGGGCCTCTGGATCGAGGAAGCGTAAATGCAGCACGAAAGCAAAGATGCACATGCATTTAATCATAACAGAGATAGACGATGAGGGCGAGCCAAAGGCTCCGGGTGATGTTAAGGTCAAGTTTGTGAATCAACTTGTATACTATGTTAGAGAAAATATCTCCATCAGCTTTGCTAATTGGAAAGCCCCAAAGGGTACACCTCAAGGATACACTCCACCAGATGTGGTTCCTCAGCGTGAGAAAGAAATGTGCTGGGAACATATGCTCGAACACTTCACTCTCCCCGAAGGTGAAGGCGTAGAACAGAAAGTCAAGAAATATGCTTCCAAAAAGATGGCAATTAGTTTCCAAACTTTCAAGAAAAACCTGAAAAAAGACTTCATCAAGAATGGTCTCACCCTAGATTTTGAGACCAAGTATCAGAAGCTCCGTGATCATTGGGATGCGTTCGTTTAGAACACCCTCGCAGAAGAGAGGCAGCAGGCAGTTGCAAGGAACACCAAAAACTCTCACATGAAGGTCCACTTCCATAATCTAGGGCCAACAGGGTACATCGGGGCGGTTCCTAAATGGGAGAAGTGGGAGTTAGACCTAATCACGAAGGGCCGAGTACCGGCTACCCTTGACTGGCTAACAAGGGCAAAACACTTCTTTGCTCATGGTGGGAGACTTGATCTAGAAACTGGAGCATTGATTACTTCCGACCAATTGCGAGAAGCAGCAGATAGGATGGAAGAGGCTTTAAGGCTTGTTGCAGCTAGAAAGTTGAAGCCTATTTGAGAGAAAGACGAGCTGACCTACGCCCTTGGGACCCCTGAGCACACTTGTCGTGCCCGAGGCATAGGAATATATGCATGGAGGAAAGCCTTCTCTGCATACAGCGACACTTACAGGAGCCGAAGAAGAAAAAAGGAAGAAATAGACGAAAAGATTCATAGGCTCCAAGAGCAAGTTACCGGATACAGTGAGAACATACAAGAAGAAGTTAGGCGGCAAGTCGCCCTGACACTTGGGCATGATCAAGTTGCCAGTCCCTCATCAGTGCAGCCGAGCAGTACTGCATCCGTAGAGCACCAACAAGCCACACCTAGAAGTGACGAACGGTACAATGTGGACAATATAACCGTCAGGACTCCATGCACGCTTCACACTCCAGTGGGTAGAAAGACAAAGAAAGTGGCTCATGGTGTTGTCGACCGCCAGTCCAAGGCGGTACAATGCATGGAGTATCAATACCTCTAGGATATGCACGGGTTGAGGTGGACATGGTTCTAGATGTGGGGGACATCGATCTGGAGATCCCTAGGGGAGATGGAGAATCAAAGCTAGGACAATGTGTCTACACTTGGATCTGCTGGAACAAGAAGTACATCAAGCTTGATGGTCCTATACTGTCATCGTCCGCATTGATGAGTTCTGTGGGCCAAACCATGAATCCACCACCACCTCAGCATGAGCCTACAAGGGATGCAACAACACCCCCAGGTTCTTAGACTCCAATGGATCCAACCCCCCACCTCTTAAGCCTCCAAGTGATCCGACCCCCTCACTTCCTCCTCAAAAGAAGAGAAAGGGGAAGGCTCTAAGGAAGGAACCGCCACCTCCTAAGGACCTTCTGACTTGTGTTACTTGACAACAACTGAGGGATTTTGTAGCTGCCAAAACTCAAAAACCTCGCAAATAGCCAATGACTGACTACGAACGCTCGATCAGAAAGTCCACACTTAGCATGAAGCGAGGAAAGGCCATTCCACAACTTGGAACGCAGGCGAAGCAGTCAATCCCCCACTAGTGGTGCTTTCGGAAGAGCAGCAGACTATGGTGGACTTTGTCAAGGAAACCGGCATGACGAAGGCCCAACTGCGAGGAGAGGATCATGTAAGTTTATTTCCTCGACGTGATTCTATGTCCAACAAACTATATGCTATTGTCCCCCATCACATTCCCATCTTGTTTATGTAGAATGGAGATGCAGATGTACAGGAGAAAAGGATGGAATACCGTTGGCTTCATGGACCCATATGTGATTCACGAGATGATGTCAGGAACAAACCAAAACGTACCACAAAGACTATATACACCTTCTTGGATAAACATCAATACAAGAAGTTTATACTGTTGCCGTACCTCTTTCAGTGAGTACTATCAACCATTCTTATCCATCCTTAAGCTATGCAGTAACATGTAAATATAACATTACGTGCATATATATATATATATCTACAGCTTGCATTGGATACTCCTAGTGATAATGCCCGATCGAAGCAGGGTCATAGTCTAGACAGTTTCAGAAAAGGAGCAGAAAAAATTCCAACTCATCATCGACCTACTAAACAAGGCATGGAGTCACTACATCACACAACACCAAGGATGCTTTGAGGCGACACTGGATATAAAGTTAAACTTTCCGGTACGAACTCGTTTTATTTTATATATAATACAATAGTGTCATCTAGCTTGATATTGAATAACGTGCATGTTATTACACTAGTGTGTGAGACATGAGCAAGGGAACAACATATGTGGCTACTACATATGCGAGTTCATACGCATGTTGGTAGGGTCCAACGAAGTGACGCCGACCGAATTTGAAGTAAGTAAATGCATATATATATATATAGGATAAATCCTTTCTACACCCACGTGTAGCTACACCCATGTCCAAAAAACCATGTTAGGGATGTGTACATACTCATTTATCATTTTGAGTATGTACACATACCTAAAATAAGATTTATCAAAGTGCTAACCATGAAAAAATTTGAGTGGAACTCATATTTTTTTACACCTTATGATACATTGCATTTTTTGTATAGAAAAGGGAGTATGTCCACATACTTCATGAATAAAAGAAAAAGTATGTCGACATGCTACTTTTAAAAATCAAGTATGTGTACATACTTTATTTAGAAATGTCAAGTATGAAAAAATACCTAGTAATTTGTGAGATACACACATAGGTGTAGCTACACGTGGGTGTAGGAAAAACTCGTCATATATATATATATAACAAAACAAGTATATGAATAATGCAATTAATATATATATTTATGTTTGAAACTCTCTCACAGGTTCTAAAAATGAAATAAAACCTTCTCCCAACGGACAGGCTAAAGGCAGTTCAGAAGCAGCTTTCTGGATTTTTGTTGGATGAAGTAATCACTCCTGACGCAGAGTTCTACAATGACGAAAAGTATAATCTTGAGCGGGGTGATGAGGACAAGGATGATGACAATTGGTAGGATCGATCTAACAGTTTACAGAAATTGTATATGATACTTGTATACACACACACACACACAAACACACACACGTGCTAATTTGAACTTCTATATATAACTATTATCACATTGCATGTAACATATTATTTCTTTAAGAGTTGTACCATCAAAATATACGAAAAGAAATACATAATATAGGCCTATAGTATGGATAGGAGCAAAATACAAATTGAAATACGTACATATACGTCGCAGAAAAAGGAAAAAACAAATAAAAGAAAAAACAGAAAATGAAACAAATAAAAAATTAGCAGTTAGTACCGGTTGGTACTAACCGCGTCGATCCACGCGTGGCGGTGGCACGTCATTCTGTACTGGTTGGTAACACCAATCGGTACAGATGGCGCTCATCGGTACCGGCTTCTCCAGCTGGTACCGATGGGCATCAGTACCGGAAACCCAGTGCCGGTTGCGTAACCGGCAACGATTAGTGCCTACGAACCGGCACTGGGGTGGCGTATTTCATGTAGTGAATATATAGACAACTCTGACATTCCTCTCTCTAGAATACAGCTTTTGGTTTTCTTGTCCTCAGCAATCAGTATGCACGCACTTCTCTGCTCTCTGCTCGCGATGAGACAATTCACTTTGTGTCTGTCAGCTAGCCTTTGGGAAATGGGCGTCACGTTCAGTTGTCTGCTATCGGCCTATTGCTTCTTGTAGTCTGTACGACCTCGAACTAATTACAAAGCCACAGTAAGCGATGCACACAGCCAAAGGTCTGTGGTCTTCCATCGACTTTTCGCTAAAATGTTATCGACGCGGATTACTTCACCCATGTCCTGAATAAAGGACTAAAAATAAAGCTGCTTTAGGACAACTAGCCAAACTTATTTAGTTTCATTTTTTTTCTATTCTTGAGATATAAATTAGCACTATTTTTGTAAAAGTTCGCACATAATTATCTATTTAAATTTGATGTCTGAATCAGCTACTATTTCAGAAACTGAATAGCGCCCAAGGAAATTTAACAAAGTTGGTGAATGAAGCTCTAGTTCTGAATTCTCAGATTTGTTTGAATTTTCAATTAAGAATGTAATAATAATAATTATATATTGTATTTTGTGGACCTAACTTATAAAATGTAATCTTTACAGACCCCCCTGCTACCTCTAATTCTGAATTCTTAGGCTTGGTTGAATTTCTAAATTTCTTAAGAGTGAAAACTAATAAAACCAATTCAATGTTTAAACACTACCTTTACTCCCCTTTCCTTCCCAAGTTTAGTCAAACTGGCCGCTTATTTTAACCATGCCCGTTTGAATTTTTCAGCCACAACCTCAGAAGTCTCTCTATGCTCCAGCAGATACAATAAATCCCCATGTTACAACCCTCTTACCATAAGACTACGTGAGAATGCATTATACGAAATACATAGCACAATAGTCCTCGGCACATGTTACACGTAACTGTAGTGGTAAAGGTCTTCATAAATCACTATGATTACATGTAAAGCCTTGAGAGTCGAGACACGGCGAGATCTCTGCTGGAGTGTTGCTCATAACCTTTCATATTACCAAATAAAGGTGATTGGCCAAAACAAAGATAATTACACTTAATAATCGCAATATTCTTGTTCAAAGCCCGTTACTTATATTGGCATTATTTGTATCTTGTCCTCTGTAACCTACTCCCTCTGTTCTAAATTATTAGTCATTCTGGCTTTTTACCAGGTTTATTAAATGTGCTATGAATCTAGACAAGAACTTGTCCAGATTTATATAAAATGTAATGATCTAGACACCCAAAATGACCTCCATAATGACTAATAATTTCGAGCGGAGGGATACCTCCATAATGTATAACTGGATCTCTTACCCTGCTATATTTATCTATATTGACCCGAGCTCAATTATTAGAGCTGCCCGCAGCTATATCCACAAGCAGACACTTTTACTTGTCTCCACCATATGTAGCTATTTCTTAAAGCCTAGACAATATAACGTGGAACAGATACAGAGCAAAGATGTAGGGGAATGGAAAATGGAAATTGGCTCATGTGCATCTAATAGTTACCTTAGTGATATTTTTCAACAGTACACAAGCCAGAATCATCAATGTTATAACTGCCTTATTCATACATTTTGGACAGCATTCTCAAGGAAACATATAATTAAATTAAGGGAGCATTACACTTTTAAACAAGTAATTTGTGGAAGTACAAGTTATTTACAAGCCAAAACATTTAAACTTAAGATGCAAATCAAGCAAAACTGTGAAGTTTTAAAACCAACACGAGTCAATTATAGTACTGTCAAGAAGACCTTTAATTATTCAGGAATCAAGAAAGTATGAGGCTCTTTAATATATACTGAGTCTTTAGGACACAACTTCACTAGTCTCTAACGACTTGTCAGCAAAACAATTAGGTATCCATTGAGTACAAAGGTACTCAACGAGTCCAACTTAACTAACCAGGAATGAATTAATGACCTCAAGAATCATGTATAGCTTCCTATGGACTTCCTAACTTTAGTGTGTTGCTGAAAAGCTTGCAATTAATAAGACCTTAAATTCAAAGGTTTATGTTAGTGTTGAGACTGGCACCTTTGTGAGGTTTCGCCGATCAGAAACTCGAAGATGGACATGAGATAACGATCTAGAAAGATTTGAGCCACCTAGCTAGTAGCATAATACTCTATGTCGTGTGTAATGTATTACCTTGTGTTGTGTTTTTGTATGTCTTTGAAGGCTCTCGGCCTTGCCTTACTTAGCTAGACATGGTTACCAGTCATTTTAAATGATTTTTGATCGGTTAAGAAATGAAGAGATTATATCACAATTATTATATAATAACATTTCCTATTATCCTACTAGCTAGTTCTTTCTTAGAGTACACATATGCTGTCTTGTACTGTAGTTGTCTCTTGGAGTGATTGGGTGGCCCCCTTTATAGTGCAGTATGGTCTTCTTCAAGTGTCCCACGAATCATAGACTGGCAAGCCCCCGAGATCTTTGTAGATAGTAAATCTGCCATTTTGGTGACAAATTGAAACAAATATGCTTTCTAAAGCACCACAAATTGTTCTGGTGGATTGAAAACTACATGACAATGCAAAATAATATGTGAAGATGATGCATATCGCCTTTATTCCGTCAAGAAGGAAGTGAACCGGCAATAAAAATGCCAATTAATCATTGTTCACTACTATTAGGGACAAAATTACTAATGTTTACTTCATCATTTTATAGATGTATGGAAAGTCATTTTATGTGCACTACTCTGGCTCTAAGATTCATGAGTATTCTAGCTCAGATAATGCGTATGATCCAAATCCACTGAACTTGATGCGCAAAAGTTATCTTTATCAATGCCATATCGTAGCACCTCATCCTCCAAAATCTCCATATGACCCAATCCTCACGTGGACCGGGCCTACATACATATAATATTTTTTTTATTTTCGTTCTCGCATCGTGTAACAGGATCAAAACTTAGAAGTACTATGTTTGGAGCAGCAGGTATTATAAGTTGTCCCTTACCTTCTCCCTAAACTTGAAATGTGGTACTAAACCAACCAATGCAATTGTAACTACATCTAGACCACATGAGCCAACAACTTCAACTAGATATCATGGTATATTGGGCTGGGGTATTATTATATTAACCACACTTAAGGACTGACAGCCTCAATTGCAGTGGCAGACTCCCAGAATATGCCCTTGGCACACGACTATGCCACAGGCCTAGCCACACCCACACATGCAAGCAAGGGTATACTTATATTCCCTGTAATACAACACTGCACAAAATATGGTTATGGCCGAGCGCCTTAAGCGAAACAAGTCTTCATATGCATAACATCTCTCCTACACATTCATCTATTTGTTTCGTGTAAAAAGGGTTAACATGTAGTTGCTGCATCTAGAAAGATAAGAATTATAAGCAGGCCCTTAACACCCCCCCCCCTCCCCCCCCAAAAAAAAACGGCTTACCAACCAACTACAAGCACAACTTAGCCATATGGATCAATAACTTCAAATAAAATGATTTGATTTGTCACCTGTGGACGTGAAGCATCAAAAGAGAACGATTTTGTGTATGTGCTGAAACCCATGTGTTTTCCTAGAGGGTCGTCTTTATAAGATAATCCTCCGTTGAGTTTTACGGTGGTTCGAAGGTCCAGATGTTACCGGGGATCTTTTTGCTGATTACTGGTATCCGCACTGAGTATTTTTTTTAGAAACATATATATTTAACTAGTATATATAATTAGTACCTCCTGGTATCGTTTACTAGGTACCGCTCGGTACCGCCAACCTTACCACCATTAGATATTTACGAAACAGTGGTTGTTATTTTTTCCAGCCACCATAAAACATCTCATAGATTTATTAAGAACTATGCACTATCCAATTGAAAATGTTGCATTGAGATGTTTGCACATATATTAGAATCTTTAAAGTCATTGAACAGTACACAAATGCTTAAATCTTAGTCTCTTTCGTTTAAAAAATGAATAATAAAATGCTAAAGTAGATAACAATGCTCGATGTGTTCCTACAAGATTAATTTCAGTTATTTTCTGGCAAGCTGTTAAATCGCGTCTATGATGAGGTTTATAATAGGGAAATACACAGCCTAGTACTATCTGTCGTACTAGACTAACCAGTCACAGCATGATATCATATTCAATGAAGCATTTAGAGAGGCTGATCCTTCTTCAGGACGAATATTTTTTTTAAAGAATATATTTCTTTTGAACCTGTAGATCGTAGTAGTAGCTAGGTTTGTGAAAACCATGAAGTGTTGCTTGTATTAGTAAAGCTAATGGACTACAGCTTGAACATCTAGAAATTTAGAGGCAATCATTGTAATAAATTGCATATGGTTCCAACTACCAAGTAACAAACAATAAAAGTAACAATAATTGGAACTAGCAAAACAAAAGAAATGCTAGAGGTAAAGTGTGCACTCTTGCCCATGAATAGTGGTATAATTTTGTCTCATGAGCCAGCTATAATGCCTTTTTCTTTCTAGCTGTTAGACATGTCTAACTTAGCTAGAAGCCTGGAATGACCTGAAGCCAATTAGACAGCTGGAGAATTCGAGAGCTAGTTGGATTTGTCTTCTAATCTCAATCATGGCTTTAAAATTTATCCAGTTCGTCTAACACGGTGGTGAACTTATTATAATCCATTTATCTTTCTATGGAAGTATAGAACCATTCAACAAGATCTACTGCTTCAGGTTCTGTAGATCAGGACGCAAATAGGTTATCATCATTAGCCAGCACACTAGGCAATGTTGTTTGAAGAATAATACTAAAGTTTCTGTTCGATCTGCTGCTTTTGCAGCCATATATATCTCCTTTCAAGGAACTGTGTTGGTATATTTCAAGTCTCACGAGATTGATGAAAGTATGTCTATATGTTGTGTCGACAACCCTGCTAAGCTTGCAGACATGTTCTGAATACTGCAGTCTGCATGATAAAGCTATGTATGCAGCCGAAAGCCTTATGGATCACCTCAGCTCTGCGCGTGGTATTCACACATGATCTACATATGGTGCCGATGGTAACACTATGGTTAAATCTAGCAGGTTCTTTGAATTTTTTTCTATAGTTCAACTAAACCTATTTAATGCCATAAAGCAAAACTATGTTGATGGATAAATGTCAGATATAGCTATATATCAGCTAGAACTGGGAAGGACTAACTTCATATGTTTTAGTATTCAAGATGGCATATAGGATAAAAAAAATAGAGTTGTTTGGATTACGGTTGCATACAATGACTATTAGCTTGTTAAGAAAAGTTACAATCTAGGCATGATAATCTATTACTAGTCTATATTTGAAATCATGATCACCTATATAGTGGACATCAACATTATTTCAAACAATATGAATAATGGATAGTTCTAGACATCCAAAGTGCGGATTGTGGTTATCCAAAGTGCGGGTTTGCTTATTCGGTGCGCGTGCCCTTCTGTCAGTTTCTACATATTGGCGACATAATTATACCACATGCTTTATTCGCATGTCCGACGTGTCAAAAATATTCGAAGGTGCTTCATGATCCTTATCTACGGAAAAGTGCGCATGCTCAAAACCCACTACCCTAGTTGTGAGATGATACTCATGTAGTGACATAATGCCAACCAATCTTGCCCCCTATATATATCATAATTCCTTTTGGTGCATGCGCATACTTCCAATCTACGCTCGGTACTTGCAACAGGTAAGGGCTCACAATCTTCTTCCTTGGTATCATGCTATTGTTATAAGTTCCTTATTGTCTAATATATCATGTGTATTGCAAGTTTTTTTATAATGTAATTGGATTTTTTCATGTAGACTTTAACTATATAAAAATTATGTCAAGGTGATCATCACTCGTTACAAACATTCGGTTATGAATCAGTTATCAATTTGTATGCTACGGAAACAAAATTGGAGTTTATGGTAGTAAAAGAAAATGGACAAATAGCGTGTTCATGAATATGGTAGCTATTCTATACCTTATTCATGACTGTATACATAAGTAGATCAATTTGCACATATAGAGTAGTGGGTGATTATGTTAATTAGCTAGCTATTTCAGTGTTTAAATGAGTTAATCCTGTTGTACCAAAGGTCGTAAACATGTTAAATGATAGCTTGGAAATCATCCACCACTGTATGAGTTCAGATATCCATATGCAATTATGTGTTAAATATGTGTTGTTCACTCTTGTTTAACTTGATTTGATCAAGAGAAGTCTTGATAACATTATTTCCTTACTAATAAATCTGTTGATTAAAACGCCCAAATGGTCAATGGATCTTACTATTGAATTCAAGATATCAACAGAACATGTTTATAATCTTATACTGTGTAGATTTCTTCTCTCTGCTACTCCTTGTAGCATAGTTCTCTTGGATACAACTAGGATGACAGTTTATCTTAGTTAATAAGGTTATTGTTCCCTTGACTTCAACTACATATGTTTAGATTATGCTTATGAAACTTATTTATGTGTATTTCAGTGACAGAAATGACGAATGCACAAGCCATTTTGATAGTACTAAGCATGGTAGTTTTGTTTTCCTTCAATGCTGTGGATGGTGGAACATACATGAGCCATGCAGCACTTTCTCGCAAAGGTCTGAAAGATGAACGCAAGCTAACCACTAGTGGAGTGAGTCCATCAGTTAGCAGTTTGCCAGGAGCATCTAGCAATACTAATGGTGTTAACAGCAACTATGAAAGCACAAACACTGATATGTCAGGTGCTAGCGCAGCTTATACCCCGATGACAGCCACTAGCACAGATTCACACCATGATCTCTCAGTGGATCAGTACCGAAGAATCATCCATAACAATCAGATCAAACCGTGATGAATGATGGATGCATCAGAAGAAACATCAGCAAACGACTTGAATTATATTTTTATATGTGGGAACCGACTATGTAGTTTGCAACCATAATCATAAGTTAAACTTGTGTGGATGTGTGTAACCAAACTTGTACTACAAGAGCTGTACTGTATGACAGTATTTTCGTTGTATTATACATCCATATGAAGCATCGGATTCTCAAGATTTTCGATGCTCATGCATGTAGCATGTATATTGGACTAGTACAAATAAAGCAGAGTTGTCTATGCATGCTCTACAATAATAGTCCATATATATATATGTTCCACATGACTTTATTTCGATAATTCTTATGCATTAAGGATTTATGTGAGCTATTTATGTATATTTCAAATTTGTAACAGAATTACTGCAAGTTAGATCCTTGCATCTTATTGCTCCATACTACACCATCTCTCCCGAGATCAATTGAATGCTTTCTCTTGGTTTAGTTCTGCAATCATCTTTCTCTCAATAGATAGGTTTTTCTGAATGGCACTATTTTTCTTGTGTTGATTTGTATTTTCCAGTGTACATGTTGAATCGCATGACAAAATTTACGAATTGTATACGCGCAATTAGTGTCCATGGGAAGAAAAAGAGCAATGGGTATTGTTTTTATAGGTGTTAACCCAAATTTTCATTTCCAATAGAACTTAATCATATACAGAGGAAGCACATATTTAGTTTTTCATTGATTCTGATTGAGTTACTCGTTTAATTCACCAAATACAGTTTTAGTTATACACATCTTTATATTACTGCAGTATATATATTTCCGGTATATCTGGGTTAGTGTTCATGATAGGTACCACCGTACCAGCTGCAGCCAGCAGTCATATTTGCAATTTGTGTATTCTGTCTGTGTTACCATACTATATCCACGTTTAAAATCAAATTCCAAAACGCATCTTGCCGTAGAATACAAATGATAGGTATCCAACAGGTATACCAGGATGCAGTGGGATATATCGTATTTTTAAGTCGTGTTGAGCTTCAAAATTAATTTATGCTGTAGAGTTTGGTCCCTACATTTTAGCTAAATCCCCACCACTAGTAAAATTAGCTGGTTATATATAGAGAGAATAGACAATTTCCTGTGGTGGCAGTGCCTTGCATGCTGCTACCTCTGTTTATATAAGCAGGAAGCCATGCCCCTGTTCTGAACAACCACTGGAAAAGCTTTGTTCAATAAATTCGTAAAGGGCACTTCCTGCCTGTAGACATACTGTGTCATGGAGTCACCACGCAAGTTCTTCCCAGCCATGGTCCTCCTGCTTCTGCTAGTTGCGGCAACCGGTACGTTCTAAAAGAAGGGTGTGTAGATACAAATATACAATGAACATATTGGAACCCATGCACGATTTGATACAATACACATATTAACATGAAGTAAAGCCTTTCCCCACTATTGGTATGGCAACAAAGAATTACTGTATGTGTTTTTCCACCTGTGAAAAATTTGCGTGCGCACACATGAATCAATAATTAGTGCCAATATGGCCAATGGCTAATAAATATGAAGAAATAAGGTTATTTTATCTCTTTCTTAATTTGTACTAAAATTCTTCGTGACTTTTTATAGGAGTCTATTTTTTCAAGAAGTCCCAAAATTCCTCTAGGATTTCCTGTATTGCAATAGTAATTAGTGCCTTGGGACATTATCAAGTTCCCCTACTATATGATTAAGTAATACTCCCTCCATTCCAAAATATAACTACGTTAAGCATTCAAAATTTATCCCAAAATATAGCTACATATTAGTTGTGAAGCCTGATTGAATGGGTAAATGGGCAAAAATACCCCTATAGACATTAATTGTCTTGTGGACCTTTGTTGCATGCATAATTCCTTAGTAAGCATGGAGATATATAAGGCAGGTATAGCTACCATATATACATGCATGGACATGTTTAATCAAGGGTATATCAGACATTTTATCGCACTTCTTAATCTGTCTTAAAAAGGCTAAACGCAGCTATATTCTGGAACGGAGGTAGTATTTTTATAATTAGTACTATTTGCAACGGCCATCTATATGCATTCTGTGGTCGTTATAGCTCCAATTTCTAAGTATTTTTTTTCTTTATACACTTTTTAGTCAAATAATTTTTCTCTCGATGTATAATGTCGTGTGCGTTTGTTTTACATTAAAATGTTTAGGCAGATTTAAATTTATGTTCAGAACTGAATGTTTATAACCTGAGATTGGGTTGTTTAAATATAAGTCTAGTTATATTGCGCAACTAAATTTCAAAAGTTTATTCCATTATCTAAATGTAGTCTTGGAAATTTATTTTCAATAGTGCTTGTTTTAATATACTTTTGTTGTGCTCATTCTATGTGTTTAGAAGTGGCACCGGTTCAGGCAAGGGAATGCGAGAAGGACAGCTCCAAATTCGTTGGGCTCTGCATGATTGTGGATAATTGTGCAACTATGTGCCGTGGTGAAGGGTTCACCTCAGCCAGATGCAGCACATTTCGCCGTCGCTGTGTGTGCATTAAGGAATGCTAGATGAAGTGAACTGTGTTGATCTGTCATATTTGTATGGCACACCTTCAATAATAAGTCTTCAGCTTACTGAAGAACTTGTGTGCTTTCCTTCATTGTTCTTAAACAATTAAACTAGCAATTATTTGCTTATTTCCTTAGTTAATGATATAGTAAGGCCCAAGCACCAAATAGTACAGGGTTCATTTATAAGTCAATTAGTTTATTTCAGCATGATTCAACGGGTTTCGTTGTAATATAGATGCTTCTAATATTGCTGTTTAATGATAACATATTTAATTATACAGTTGTTCCTTGGTCCTCTGTTGCACACAGTTATTTGGGGTGTGTATCAATTGTTAGGGGCCACTTTGAATCGATCCCTTAGATGATGCGGAAGTTAGTTACTAGTAGAGTAATGGATTGTAGAAGCCGGGATGCAAGAACTAACGACGCTACTAGTGCCCGGATGTCAGATGGAGATGTCTCCATGGGATGGTCCTCCAACATCCAAAAACAACATCTGCAATATTAAAAATATGTAGGCACAACGTCAGGGAATATGCAACATTGAAAGTATCTGGGAGGAAAATGATGGGAACTAGGTGCCCAATCTTTCATTAGGTGAGGATAACTTTTGGTTTTGGGCGGAGAATGACACACCTATCCGGCTTCAGATCAAGACCCGAATCCCTACGATCTTAGCACCATAACTTCTCTGATTATCAACCGTGTGATAATCCGGTTGACCTCACCAAGAATGCTAATCGCTGCCTGCAAAATGAAGAACACAAGGAAAGAACTCGAAAGAACGCAACTTTCAAAATATGGTGACAATCTACTGATGAATGATTAAGCACCCGAGTTCAGGTTTTACAAACCGAAGAACAGCGACTGTTCGAAGACAGATTCAACTAAAGCAAAACATAAACCCTAACGAGGGCGGCAACTACTGAAATATAGTTGTTAGGGTCGTTGCCAACCGCATGGATGCAACCCTAATGAGCTCGACGAAGATACACGGCCCAAAGGCCGAAATACGAAGACGCAGAATCAGGACAGATTCTTGATGCCACCTTGCTCGGATGATTCCCGATGACTCCAGATGAATTTTGTCCTAAGACCGGTGTCATTGAAAGCTCTATGAAATTATGCATTCATCCATATGTAGAACGTCGAAATCCGAGTCCGTATGTGGCATGGGAGTCCGTTTTACCGAAGACACATTCTGACCTTCGAAGTGGACTCAAAGTTGAGTGTATTGGGCCTCCACCATGACTTGGACCCCTTAGCTGGTCACACACACCTCCATGTACTTCCTCAAGCATCTATTAGTCATCTCCTTGGTTCCTAATCATCAAATAATCATAAGGTAGCAATATATTCTCAAAACCATACGAAGAAGCACTTAGTTAAGAACTCACCTCTAATTCCAATTGTCACACTCGTGCCCTTATAATTGCACAGTGGATAATTGTTGTGTGTATGTGAAGGAGTGATGTCCTCATCAGAAAATTCTCTTCCCAACATCAACACTATGTTTCACAATACTCACTATGAAACATGAGGAAACAATAGTTGCAACATCAGATATTAACTACTGCAACATGTCTTGGACCATCCATTTTTTTTATTAGACATTCTACAGCTAGCAATAGCATTACCAAAATCTAAATAAAAAGCTTCATGTTTTTATTATGTTTTGTCCTAAGGCCCTAATGCTCGACCTGATAAAATCTAATGAGAGCTAGCATGTGGATTATAAAAGTTAGATCCGACAATCTCTAGGTGTACCAAATAAACAATTCTGACATGTTTGTTAGAGATCTTCATTCTCTATAGAAGTCATTTTCTTTTTAAAGTGATTCTGGGCCAGAATGTAACTCTATTATTATATCTTTAATTCAACATGAAGTGAGATAGAGTGAGAGCTGAATTATGATAAACCACTTTTTTTCCAGCTCCTAGCCCTATAGTTCATTTTCATCAGATGATCATCTCATGGAATTAGCCATGAAACCCTTCTTAAAATAATTTTTTGCAGAGCTTAGCCACATCAGCCAAAATCAATGGCTAGTGAGAGCGTCTCCAGCAAGACCCCTACTAAAAAAGTAGGGGCCGGAGACAAAAAAAAATGCACGCGAGGAGGGCCTCTACTCGGGCTCCTAGAGTAGGCAGGCACTTACTTTTCTTTGTGCATCCCCTTCTCCCATGGGTGCGGGGGGAGGCCCCTACTCAACGGTTGTGGCCGTTTCCCTCCTTCCGCGCATCCATGGACTCCCCCAACGAAGGAGATAGATATGGAAACATATGGGGAGAAGAAACGCACTGCCAAATTGAGTTCGTCCACTATGGAATTGAGACCATTTGTCGTCGAGTAAAGCATGTCCGCCTTCAAATCGGATCAAGGAGGCAGCCGCTTGCTCCTGGTCACTTCAAAGCAAAGCGGACTCGCGTCACCGCCTCTGTCGTTTGCAGCCCCAAGCTCGTGCCGCCGCAACCGTCGTTCAGCTCTTGATGCTCCCCCTCATGTTGTCCTGTAGGCACGGATGAATCCGGTAGGGAGGGGCGCTCCCAGGTGTCGCAGCCACCATGCCTGGCCGGAGGGGCCCTCTCTCGTGCCTCACCACCGCATCGAGATAGAGAATCACAAGGCAAAGGAGAAAGATAGAGAGAGGGGGGTATCGGTGATAGAGAACCACGTTCAGGTGGTGTTTGGATTCCTGGAAATGAGACGTTGGTTGGGGAAATAATGGGTAGGATGAGTCTAATCTCTTGTTTGATAATCGGGTTGGGGAAATGTCAAGGGTTTGGGTTAGAGAAATGAAGAGCCCATTTCCCAATTTTCGTAACCCAGCATAAGAGGTGGGTTGAGGCTAGAAATTGGACAATGGACACTTCTTGCCCATCGCCATCACCGGCTGCTTTGCATCACGTGAGGAGCTCCCTAGGGGCCGTTGCATCTCGTTGCTACCTGATGCCTTTCTACTTGTCTGCTTCCAATGGAGCTACCATTCAAGGTCTAAAACCCCAGGTTATCACCACCCTAGAATGCTACTAAACAGCAACAATCACTGACCAGAGATTCTGACATCATCTTCCCTAAAACCAGCGCATCACAGAAGTAACAGATAAAATATATGTAACTAGATAAAGCACACTAGCATAAGTCAAAACATCCTAACATGATATCCAAGCGACAATAGGAAGGGTTTAACAAATCTTAGCCAATGTCGGCGGGTGGCATACAGGGTACCTCTCGTCGGCGATTCTCGATCACAGAACATGCACCTCACGATAGAGAATGGTTTAAGAGACGCAAGACAGAGGGTTTATACTGGTTCAGGAAGAATCCCTATGTCCAGTTGGGTCGGCTCCGGGATGTATTGCTCTTTTGGTGGCGGGTTACAACGAAGGCCGGTTCAAGCCTTGGGTGTATGATGCATGTAGGGGTCTAAGTACTCTAGAGATCGAGAGTCCAAAGATTGAATCCCTCGCGCAGGAGGGATGCCTCCCCCTTTTATAGGCGAAGGGGGAGGGCTTTGTACAATATTATTTATGTATCTACCCCTGAGGACAGATGCACCCCGGCGGTTACTTTCTTGTCGGCTGAGTGCTTCCTAGAGACCCCAAGTTGTCCGCCACATGTCGTCGCTGGCTCCTAGGCAGCTTCCGGGCAGCTTCCTCCTTGTTCGCTACCTTTATCCCGTGTCAGGGTTGCAGAGCAGCTTCTGCCGATGTTAGGCCTGTACAAGCTGTCGACTGACGGTCGGGGGAAGGAAACGTTGTTCGCACGCTTCCTCCCCTGGTAGGCCCAGCCCTCGTCGGGCCTTGACCTAGTTCCGCGGTCATCCACCCGGCTGTGGGGTCCCCGGTTCTCTTTAACTCCCGAGGAGTTCGGACGTCGTCAGTTGACTCAGTATCGGTGGAGGCCCCTAATCTATGACCCCCACAGCCAACATTAAGGAACAAGCGAATTCTCATATATAAGGACTTAATTATTACAGTACAACACTAGAGATTTGATTTCAAGGAAAGGTGTGACATGCTGCTACTACCGAAACCCTTCTAGCAAAGCATCCATCCATCAAGTACCTGAGATGATAAAAAAGGCGTGAGATATAAAATCTCACCAAATAACTAGTTTTAACAAGCTATTTACACTACAGTTCATTAGACAATGGTTTAATTATTATAAGCAAGCAAAGTTCCTCCATGAAAGATAATAATATCAACTACATTACCCTTATATATAAATAAAACCAAATCATCACCAATTCTTAGAGAAGATTCACTTCTCAACACCATTGCCAAATAAAAGCCATAGGAAACCAAGAGCACCCAAATGTGCAAGTTAAATGCAAGTGCCATGTCTCTTGCCTTCATACTCAACAAAGTATGAAGCCTCATCGTTATGCCAATAAACGATGTTGTACCGGTACAGTCATGGCTATCAAGCCGCGACATAACTCCATATGCCATGCAATTTGATGCAATGCCAAAATAGATTGTACAGCGATAGTATACACCACATATACTAGAAAGGTGTCTCCTGATTTGCCATCATAACCCTCATACTATATATTCCAACAAGAGCCATTACGAAGTCATAAACTAAAGAACAAGGCATATGTAATAACAACATAAAAATGGTCATAAACCTGTATTGGAATTAATCATATTGGATAAGTTATCATTATGAATTTTTTAAGGTGGAGTAGAATAAATAGCAAATTAAAGCTTGTAGTAACCACAACTACGTTACTTGCCTCCAAACGAAGGAGACAACCACACTAGGCACTATCTGAAGTGTCACCACCTGTTTTGACATAATAAGATTGGGATCAACACTCAAGTAACCATATACACAAAGCAGGAAAACACCCATATAGCCAACTCATCCAACAAGCAACATCAATGAGCGAAGGCTGGGGTAACTGCAGCAGGGCTATCTTTTAATCTACAAACCCTATGGCAGCAAACAAATACTCTTTTGAAAGATAAGAGAAAGGAATACAACTTTGTTTCAGACTCCTTATTTTTATATTTATGTTAAGAAGTGCTAAAATGCACCCAACCCTAGAGATCAGAATTTGTCAAACATTTCACGCAACATTATACAAAAATTCAACTCTCCCATACCCATTGTCAAAATATTCTAAAATATTTATTTTAAGTGGGGCTTCCATCACCTCCGGCTGATCCTCTGTCCCCGCCACCATCCGGTGACGACGAGCGGCACCGGCACGGGCGGCGACACCGGGACCCACCCCCGCCGACATCTTCGTCCTCAACGGCGGCGCCTCGGGTCTCGGTTCATGCGCGGCTTGGGACTCGTGCCGGGGTTGCTGGCAACGATGGGTTGAGGGAGGACGTTCGCTTCCTCCCCTCGATGCCACCCCCGCACGATGACTCGGGCCCTGCGCGCAATCACGGCTGGGCGGCTGGTTTGGAGACCGAGGTGCAAACACTGGAGGTTGGGACGTGCATGGAGACACATGAGGGTCCCATCAGGCAAACCAACCCTTCGTCCGTGCAGGTGGGAGATGCGGATAATAACTGTGCCGCGACCCCCCAGGTGACGCTAGGTGACGAGCTCATGAACCTTGTCGCTGGACTGTTCCTGGAGGCAATTCCAGCTGGGGATGATGGGCTGTTGGGATTAGATGATGGTAATATGGGCCTTGGTGGATTGTCAAAGCCAGGAGAAAAGATAGAATGCCATTCGGGCCATGCTGGGCTGGAACATGATCACCAGCCGGCCCAGGTTGAGGATATCAGATGTCCAGTCGTTGGGAGCGCCACCTCCCCAGATCGTGCGCCTCCGCCGTCTGCCGCATCCACCTGCTGCTGGCTTCCTCGGCCCCTGGTCCCAAGTTTTCCACTGGCATACTCGAGGCGACAAACCAGAGACAAGGTGAACCGGCCAGTGGACCCTGCTACTGACCAGCCTACGGAGGAGCTGTGCGCTTCGCCGCAGCCCCTCACTCCGGCGGACGGGTTCATCGCCAAGTTGACCATGGCGCCGGGAGGGATGTTGCCTTTCCCAACCATCAACAAAAGGAGAAAGAAGACTCAATCGCTGGCGACGGTGGTGCCGCGTCGAAGCAGCAGATTGAACAAGGTCACGAGTGATACTTCAAAGCCTGAGGTATGCCCACCACATCTACTGAAGCAAGTCATGCGAGCTTTAGATATGGACGTTGCTGAGCGGGTGCAGATTGACCATGAAATGCTTGAAGAGTACGCCAGGCGCTTCCGCCAGCCCCACGCATCCCAAGTGAAGGCATTAGCTGCCCTGTTTGGTCTGACTCCTCCGGATGATCTAGGAGTCGAGTCAACCGAGGGTGTGGTCTGATGGAATTTTCTTTCCTCCCCTTTGGTCGGCCCCTGTTTATTTATGTTATTTATGGATCCAGCTAATATACTTATGTGGAATGTGAGGGGATTGAACTCATCTTCACGAAGGGATGCTGTTAGAGTAATTGTTGATTCTTCCAAAATTGATGTGATTTGTCTTCAAGAGACAAAGATGCCGGTTATCACCAGAGCGATGGTTCTATCCATGCTGGGAAGTGATTTTGATAACAATTTTTGCTTTGCTCCCTCGAGTGGTGCTAGTGGTGGTATTTTGATTGCTTGGAGAAACCGAGTGGGGAGTGCCTGTGCCAATAGAATCGATACTCACATCGCCTCCGAGCTGGTGAATCAGTTCTGTTTATGGACCCCAAGATAACCAGGAAAAGATTCAGTTCCTGCAAGAGTTAAGAGACATCCGTGCACAATGCTCTGGTCCTTGGTTGGTGTTAGGAGATTTCAACGTGATCTATAGGGCTGAGGACAAAAATAATTCCAACCTCAATAGAGCTATGATGGGTAGATTTCAGAGATGGATAAGTGACATGGCTGTCGCTAAAATCCCACTCCAAGGACGAAAATTCACTTGGTCGAGCTCTCCAACCAGCAGTAACCCCACCCTAGTGAGGCTTGATAGGGCATTCTGTTCAGTGGACTGGGAGGAAAATTTTCCAGGGTTTCTCCTGACAAGTAGTGCCTCAGATGAATCTGATCACTACCCGCTCATTCTTGGCCTCAAAGCAAATATACCAGGGAAACGACGCTTCTACTTTGAGAGTTTCTGGCCAACTCTGGAAGGGTTCCAGGAGGCTGTTGAGACTGCTTGGGGATCGGTTCATCAAGGTCGATGTACGCTGCAGACGCTATCACTGAAGTTCAAGGCAACGGCTCGAGGTCTCCAAAGTTGGAGCCAGAAGAAGGTTGGTCACCTAAAATCACAATTGTACATGGCCAAGGAAATTATACATCGACTTGATAGCACGCAAGACTGTCGAAACCTTCACCTGGATGAAATCTTGCTCCGAAGCAACCTAAAGAAGCATGTCCTAGCTCTGTCCTCCCTGCTTAGGACCATGGCTAGAATACGCTCTCGCATTGGATGGCTCCAAGATGGTGACGCCAACACCAGGATGTTTCATATGCATGCACGTCACAGAAAGAGAAAAAATTTCATTGCCAAGTTAAGACACGATGATCAGATCCTGGTGGGGCATGAGGAGAAGGCAGTGGAAATTTTGGAATTCTACTCGAATCTGATTGGGTCTGAGGAGGGGAGAGATAGCACCATTAATCTGGATGCTCTAGATATGCCCAGTTATAATCTAGAAGATATGGACAGTCCCATCTTGGAGGAGGAGGTATGGAGCACTATCAAAAATCTTCCCTCGGACAAGGCACCGGGGCCGGACGGGTTTACAAGAAGATTTTATAAAGCATGATGGCCATTAATTAAGACTGATGTCTTGAATGCCATACAAGCAATTTGGGGGGAAAAACTTCAGAAACCTCCGGATGCTGAACTCCGCTTATATCACTCTCATTCCCAAAAAGTCTGATGCTGATCAGGTGAAGGATTTCCGTCCCATTAGCTTGGTTCATAGCTTCGCTAAACTGGTGACTAAAATTCTTGCCAACAGACTAGCTGTGCGACTCAATGAGATGATCTCACCTAGTCAGAGTGCCTTCATCAAAGGGCGATTCATACAGGACAACTTTATGATGGTCCAACAAACGGTGAGGTTCCTCCACTCCCAAAAACAGCCAAGAATCCTCGTCAAACTTGATATCACTAAAGCCTTTGACTCAGTGTCTTGGGCCTTTCTGCTAGAAGTACTGGGAAAGTTGGGATTTGGACAGCAATGGAAGGACCTTCTATGTGGACTACTTGTCACCTCTAACACTCAGGTGCTCTTGAACAGCACGCTGGGAGAAACTATACAACATAGACGAGGCCTGCGTCAGGGGGATCTCCTATCTCCTATGCTGTTCATTTTAGTCATGGATGTCCTAACCTCGATGGTCTCACTGGCAGCAAATGATGGTCTCCTGCAGCCCCTCTCAAATCGCCCAATTCAGCACAGGATCTCCCTTTATGCAGACGATGTGGCCCTCTTCCTTCGCCCTGCTGCAGAAGACATTAACCTAACACTTGATATTCTCCGAATTTTTGGTGAGGCTTCTGGACTCAAGACTAATATACAGAAAAGCAATGTGATACCAATTCAATGTTTGAATGAAAACTTAGTAGAAATTCAGAACCTCCTACCCTACGAAATTCTGAATTTTCCCTGCAAGTATCTCGGTTTGCCACTCTCTGTAAGGAAATTGACCAAAGAACAAGTGCAGTCGATCATTGATAAGATTGCTGATCAGTTGCCTGGCTGGAAGCCTGACCTTATGACAAGAGCAGGTCGAGTAGTACACGTACAGTTTGTCCTCACAGCCATGCTGGTATATGTTCTAATGGCAATTGACCTTCCAGTATGGGCCCTCAAAGCTTTAGACAAGCTACGAGGAGGATTTGTTTGGAGAGGGCGTAAAGATGTGCACGGGGGACATTGTCTGTTCGCCTGGCCGAAGACTTGTAGCCCTAAGGAGCTCGGTGGACTGGGGATCTCAGACTTAAAAATGCTAGGATATGCACTGCGTGTTCGTTGGCCCTGGTTGAAGAAGGCTGAGCCCAATAAACCCTGGGCTGGTCTGCCTATCCATGTCAATAAAGAAATTGAGGGCCTTCTTGCCCTTGCTGTTGTGACGGTTGTAGGAGATGGAAGGGCAACACTCTTTTGGACAGATAGGTGGCTGGATGGCCAAAACATACAACAAATTGCTCCAGCCATATATGACCTTATGCCAAAGAGGATAATAAACAAGTGCACCGTGCTAGAAGCTCTCACTAATGGCAGATGGGTGAGAAACATTCAGGCTGAGTTATCTGATCGGGGGGAGGTATCTATACAGGTGGTTTTGGAGTTTTTAGAACTCTAGAATTTAATTGAAGGGATGGAACTGCAGCAGGAGGCTCCTGACACACACAGATGGAGGCTGTCCTCATCAGGGCAGTATACGGCCACTTCGGCTTATACAACGTATTTGAGGGAGCAGTTCGCTTCGAACCCTATGAGCGCATATGGAAGACATGGGCCCCTCCCAAATATCAATTTTTCATGTGGTTAGCGGCTCATAGGCGCTGCTGGACAGCCGATCGACTTGCTAGAAGAGGCCTTCCCCACCCTGCTACGTGCCCCCTCTGTGAGCAAGAGGAGGAGGATATTCAACACCTGTTGGTTGGATGTGTCTTCACTAGACAAGTATGGCTCCAGCTCCTACATCGATTGGGGCTGGCCTCGCTTGCCCCACAGCCTAATGAGACATCCTTTGATAATTGGTGGGCTAAGGTGGATCGGCTTGTTGAGGGGGAGATGAGAACAGGCCTCAATTCCCTCATCATCCTAGGTTGGTGGACCATTTGGCGCCACCGAAATGATTGTATCTTCAATAACGCCTCACCTCGTGTCGAGGCAGTCCTGGTCATGATTAGGGAGGAAGCCCAGATATGGTCCATGGCAGGGGCTAAAGGGCTTTTGCATTATCACTCCATTGGGATAGGATAAGCCCTGTGATTGGACATAACCTGTCTTCTTCTACAAGAGATGGGATAGGTCGGCTCTTTGTGTGTGTTAGGTGTTTTTGTGTGTTCATGTGAATGAGTGTGTGTGGGGTGTATATATATGTGGTCTACTCATGGGTCTATTTTGGACTCTTCTTCTCTCTTAAATACAACGATACGCAGTTCTCTTGCGTGTTCGATAAAAAAAAGTTTTCTCTAATTCCTCCTTTAACGTAACCTAAACAGATGCGTGAGCTTTCACTGTCAAGTCTGAACATTTAGAAAATTCACCCCAATGAATAACTCATAAATGAAGATATAGTCTACCAAAAATAAGGAAACTTGGATAGAAGTTAGGTATCTCAATCCCCTCCAACTTTCTTATTGTCCACTTTTAGAGGAAAAATTGTTTTGGTCGCCAAAAATCCCACGCACTGTAGCACTACCTGAGCTACAGGACAGCAAACTCAAATCGACCTTCAATCCTTGTTTGCCCACTCAAATCCACTAATCCCCATGACAAAGAACCATCTAAAAGCATCAATTAGAAGGTGATTAAATGGATCCAACTTACCTTGCTCGGTTCTCAACCCTAGGACAGCAAGATCGGGATGGGGAAGAGCAACCCTAATCCAAAGAAGCACCTCACCTCATCCTCTCCTCATCCTCAATCCGTTTGTCTTCTTCTCCATTGATTAATGCTGTTATACGGAGATCCAAGGGAGGGGTATGTGCTGAGGAGAGGGAGAGGGGAGAGCGTACACAAAGGGGGGAGCACAAGCACGAGAGGGAGAGAGCTGATGGGGAGGGGTTCGGTCTCCCCCAGGCCTAAGAGTGTTTGGATCTAGATTTGGGCCAAGGGATGGGCCGATTGGGTAGCCTTTGTCCCACTTGGGTTGGCACTCTCCCTAGCTCTCCTTTTCTTCCTTATAAATTATTTTTTGGTATTACATTCTCCCCACCTTTAAGGAATTTGTCCCCAAATTCAACTTCTAAAAGACATATACCAACTTGGCAATTTAGAACTTACCACTCTCAAACAGTTGTGGGTACTTGTTGCGCATTTGGTCCTTGAGCTCCCATGTTGCTTCATGTTCAAATTGATTACTCCATAGAACCTTAACATATTTCATAATCCTCTTTCTCATGACTCGCTCAGATGAGTCCAATATGCGAACTGGTTGACACTCCACAGTTAGATTTGGATCCACAACAATTGGCTCCAAATCAACCTTGTGCTCCGGGTCCATCAAAAATCTCCTTAACATAGATACATGAAAGGCATTGTGCACGCCCTTCAATGATTCTGGTAGTTGCAAGCAATAAGCTAAACTACCAACACAGGTTTTGATGACAAACGGCCCAATATACCTTTGGCTAAGCTTTCCCGTGGTGCCAAACCTCACAATACCATTGGTTGGTGATCCCCTAAGAAGAAGATGGTCACCAACTGGAAATTTCAGTTCTCGTCGCCTCACATCATCATAGCTCTTTTGTCGGTTCTGAGGAGCCAACAGGTTCAGCCGTAACCCCTGTACATTTTGAGATGCCTCTCGAACACAATCTGGACCAGTCAAAGACCTTACACCCAAAGTTTCCCAATATATTGGATAAATACACCTCCTGCCATATATTGCATCAAATGGGGCCATTTTTATACTAGCTTGATAGCTATTATTATAGGCAAACTCTGCCAGTGATAGGTGATCCTCCCATCTACCTTTCTATGAAAGAACACAGGCACGAAGCATATCCTCTAATGTCTAAATAGTCCACTCTGACTGACCATCCGTCTGAGGGTGGAAAGCAGTGCTAAGATTCAAATTTGTGCCTAATGCACTATGCATGCTCTGCGAAAAATTAGATGCAAACTTGGGATGTCGATCAGAAACAATTGATTTTGGCACTCCATGAAGCCTTAGCACTTCATGTATAAAGGAACCAAATCTGATGCCGAACTCATTGACTTCATTAGAATGAAATGTGCACATTTAGTGAGCCTTTTAACTATAACCCATGTAGCACCCTTTCCTTGAGGTGAGCAAGGTAACTCAACTACAAAGTCCATGGTGATATATTCCCATTTCCACTCAGGGATATCCAGAGGCTTCAATAAATCCGCAGACATTTTGTGCTGACAAACCCCACAAGATGCCACATATTTGGCAACATCAACTTTGATCCTCTTTCACCAAAAACCTTTCTTGCAATCTCGATACATCTTGGTCTCACTGGGGTGAACCGTGTAAGGAGTCCTATGTGCCTCCCTAAAGATAACCATTTTAACATCTGACTTTCGTCAAACACAAAGGTGTCCTCTAAAGCGAATAGCTCCAAGTTCATCTATGCTGAACGGTCGGGGTCAACCCTCAAAAAAAATTTTTCGAACCTCTTGGAGCAAACAATCACGTTGTTGAGCCTCACGAACACACTCAAGTAAGGATGATTGAATGATCATTTGAGTCTCCTGGCGTGCAATGCCTGCACAACAAAAATAAATTCCCATACGATCCAACTCAACAATCAATGGTGTTATTGTCTTAGAAACACCAGTCCTACTAATTGCATCTACCATATACTTTGCCTTAAGTTCAACTCCTTCTATGTGAAAATACATTTGAGAGATTGGTGATAAGTAAATATATCACATGACTCCCCATAAATATAATGCCTACAAATCTTTAGAGCAAAAACAACTATAGCCAATTCCAAATCATGTGTAGGGTAATTCTACTAATGTTTCTTTAATTGCCTTGAGGCATTGAAAATCAATCTACCTTCTTGCATAAGCACACAACCAAGACCAATACAAGAAACATCCGTATACAAAGTGAAACATTTTCCACTCTCAGGTAATGTCAATATAGGAGCATTAACCAACTTACTCTTCAGACTTTGGAAACTATCCTCGCATTCTTTAGTCCATAAGAACGGAACACCCTTCTTGTGAGATTAGTCATTGGCTTTGCAATAGCTAAGAAATCCTCCACGAAATAGTGATAGTAACCAGGAAGACCAAGGAATCTCTAAACCTCTGTCACATTCCTCGGCCTTTCCCAATTCACTACCGAGGCAACATTTTTAGGTTCCACCTTGGTACTATCCTGATTAATTACATGACCAAGAAAGTTCACTTCTGAAAGCCAAAAGGCGCATTTCTTCAATTTTGCGTAGAACTTGTTCTTTCTAAGTGCCTCCAAGATAAGACTGAGATGAACCTCATGCCCCTCCTCTGACTTAGAGTATACTTAGATACCATTGATGAATACCACAACAAAAACATCCAAGTACTCATGCAGTATCCTATTCATGGCCTCCATTAAAACAACAGGGGCGTTTGTTAGTCCAAAAGACAGAATCACATATTCATAGTGACCGAACCTTGTATTGAAAGTGGTCTTCTCAATATCCTCTTCCTTAATATGTATTTGATGGTAGCCAGACTGCACATCAATCTTAGAGAATAGCTTGGCACTTCTCAACTGATCAAACAGAGCATCAAAAAAAGGCAAAGGGTACTTGTTCTTGATGGTTACTTGATTAAGTGCATGATAATCGACACAAAGCCTTTTCATGTAATCCTTCTTCTCTACAAACAAAAGAGCGGCAGCCCAAGGTGATGTGCTTGGTCAAATGAGCCCCTTAGCAAGAAGTTCATCTAGTTTCTACTTTAGCTCCACCTGCTCCACAAGAGCCATGCTATATGGGGCCTTATATATTGGTTGCATTGCAGGTACCAGCTTAAGTTCGAAAATAGTCTCCCCTTCAGGAGGCAGACCTGGGAGCTCATCTGGGAAAACATCTAAACCACTAGAATATCCTTCACTTGCAAGGGGACGTCATGATCACCAACCATCATAAAAAGAATACCGGATTTTCGACGATCGAGAAATAACTGACACAACAAAGAGATAGAATACTTCAACCACTCCCTTCAAATATCACATCTCGACCTGATGGTGCTTGCAAAGCAATTGTCTTCCATAAACAAGAGATATAGCCTTATACTGGGTGAGCTAGTCCCTGCCATGAATCACATCAAAAGGCTCCAAATGAATCACCACTAAGTTGGCAACAAATTCCTCATCCGTAAGAGAGACAACACAACCAGCGCAAATTGTAGAGCTAGAAACAAGCCCTTTATCAGAGCTAACAATGAAGAAGCTAGCTCCCAACAAAGCTTGGCATTAGGATTCTTCCTGCAAACAACATCCTTGTGATCCTGACCACAAATAAAGCACTTGTCGGGCCACATACACTCTCAGAGACAATGCACATCACCACATTTAAAGCACACCATCCTCATGCCCGGTTTGGGAATGACACGGTACTGAGGAGTGCTCCCTCATGGAGTATGAGAGTGAAGTGTACCACCATGGTATCACTGGTGTCGCTGAAACTTTCCCTTCTTACGAATATGACCACCAGAATGACCTTTCCTTTCACACCGGCCACGAGGCTGATCACCACCTGAGGACTTATTTAAATGAACAAAGACTTGAAGCTGCATCTCAACTTCCAAGGCTTTCTCCACCATGGAGCGGAAGTCTGTCGCCTCAAAGGCACCCAACACATGATGAATTGAAGGCTTAAGGCCTTGATGAAACTACCTTGCTTTCTCTGCATTAGCATGGGCCACATGTGGAACAAAGCAAACAATCTGGTTGAACCCCGCCTCATACTCAGACACCATCTTTCTTTCTTGCACATGGTTATTTATCTCAATCTTCATGTTGTCCAGGAACGTCACTGGGTAAAACCCCCTCTCAAACTGCCTAACAAATTTAGGCCATGTCAAAGAACCATGTGCAGTCGTGCGAGCTGACTACACACCCTTCCACCAAATCTGTGCTTCACCCTTCAGCAAATGTGCCCCATAGCGAACATGATCCTGAGCCAAGACCTCAAAAGCTTCCATCTTATCCTCCAGATATGACAACCAATCGGCAGTCTGAATAGGAGCACCGCTGCCATGAAAACTATCCAGCTTCATGCCAACCCACTCTCTCAGCGAGACACCACTCTCAGGACCAACTGGGTCAGCACCTTCCTCAGTAGAGCCAGTGGGATTAGGTTGTGCTCCACCCGCATGAGAAGCCTGCCTCAAGCTCGTCATCTCATTTCACATCTCACGCATTGTGGCAAGTAGTTTTGCTTGACTAGTGCCCTCATCTTAGACACCTCTTGTCGGGCGTGCCTGGCTTTGCTTCTTAGGTAGCATAACTGCAGCCACCAAAAAAACCCCAAACAACACAAATATCATGCTCCAACAATTTAAATAATGCACAAATGGCAACATCATCCATGCGCCAAACCAAATGTACCCATACCCAACCTAGGCTCTGATTACTAAGTGCCCAATTTAACATTAATTTTCCTAGGATTAAATTATCCTAGGCTATGATTACTAATTGTAGGACCCAAGGTTATCCACACCCTAAGATGCTACTAAACCATACCAATCACTGACCAGAGATTTCAACAGCACCTCCCCTAAAACCGGAGCATCACGGAAGCAACAAATAGAAGATATGTAAATAGATAAAGCACAATAGCATAAGTGAAAAGATCCTAACATGATATCCAAGCAACAATAGGCAGGGTCTAAAAAATCTTAGCCAACATTAAGGAACATGCAAATTCTCATAGATAAGTACTTATTTACAGCACAACACTAGAGATTTGATTTCAAGGAAAGGTGTGACGTGCTGCTACTTCCCGACCCCTTCTAGCAAAGCATCCATCCATCAAGTATCTGAGATGATAAAAAGGGGGTGAGATATAAAATCTCAGCAAATAACTAGATTTAACAAGCTATCTACACTACAGTTCATTAGACAATGGTTTAATAGTTATAAGCAAGCAAAGCTCCTTCATGAAAGATAATAATATTGTTGACGCCTTTTATGATCAACACACGAGAGCGCTAGATCGCGCGGATCGCAAATGGATCGAATTGCTGCTGGGCGACAGGATGTTAGACCGCCTATACAGGGAGTCAGACCGCCTGTCACAGGAGGTCAGACCGCCCGTTACAGGGAGTCAGACTGCCCATAGCTGAGACGCCGCGAGATCGATCGTTCGATGGATAACTACCACACTTAAGTGGTGGTGGATGGATAGGTTTATGAGCAAACCAACAAAGAGATAACCAACGCACTTTCGTGGCGAAGAACGATTAGTTCAAGAGCAAACTAGCAAAGGCCGTTGATGCTCACACCCGGGAGGCACCCCGTCAGGGCATGGACGTCGTCGAACGTGCCCTAGGTCGACCAGAAAGCCATAGGACGCCATCAATGGCTGTGGAGATCACGATGGACAGCAAGAGAGGTTGGAAAAGATTAGGGTTTGAAGGTAAAAGGTAAATATGAGTTTCGATTGGATTGGATTCCTCTCAATCGGCCATAGCACTTTATATTTATAGGCTGGCGAGGTCAGTACTCGTGGGAAGTTAATAAGAAAATCCCATCAAATACAACTCTAATTCGGATTAGGACTGTCACAGGCGGTCTAACCGACTGGGTGCAACACTGATTCTTGCTAGAGCCACATCCGGAATCCAAATCGAGCGATCCACATATGCATTTTGATCATCTCGGCGATTTGATGCAATGACACCACATATACCGGAAAGGTGTCTCCTAATTTGCCATCATAATCGTCATACTAGATATTCCAACAAGAGCCATTACCATGTCATAAATTAAAGAACAAGGCATATGTAATAACAACATAAATATAATCATAAACCTGTATTGGAATTAATCATATTTGACAGGTTATCATTACAAAATTGTTAAGGTGGAGGTAGAATAAATAGCAAATTAAAACTACTAGTTACCACCACTACGTAACTTGCCTCCAAACGAAGGAGAGAACCACCCTAGGCACGATTCGAAGTGTTACCACCTGTTTTGACATAATAAGATTGGGATCAATACTCAAGTAACCATATACACACACTAGGAAAAACATCCATATAGCCAACTCATCCAACAAGCAACATCAATCAGCGAAGGCTAGATTAACTGCAGCAGAGCGCCTTCACTTTTTCATATCTTATAATGTACAAACCCTATGGGAGCAAACAAATACTCCTTTAAATCTAGGAGAAAGGAATACAACTTTGTTTCAGACTCCATATTTCTATATTGATGTTAGGAGGGGCTAAAATGCACCCAACCAATCTGTCATACATTTCAGGCAGAGGTATACAAAACTTCATATCTCCCAAACCCATTGTCCAAATCTTCTGAACTTTTGCCAGCTTGTACATCATTGACCAATCTAAAGCTTTGTTATTATGAGTTTTCTCTTATTCCTCCTTTAAGGTCACCTAAACAGATGTGTGAGCTTCCACCGTCAAGTCTGAATATTCAGAAACTGCACCCCAATGAATAAATCATAACTGAAGATATGCTCCACAAATAATAACGAAACTTGGACAGCAGTTGCATATCTCAATACCCTACAACTTTCTCATTGTCCATGCATAGTAGCCTGAGCTATAGGACACCAAACTCAAATCCACCTTCAATCCTCATTTGCCCCTCAAATCCAATAATCCCCATGACCTAGAACCATCTAAAAGCATCAATTAGAAAGAGATTAAATGGATTCAACTCACCTTGATCATTTCCCAACCCTAGGACAGCAAGGTTGGGATGGGGAAGAGCAATCCCAATCCAAAGAAGCACCTCATCTTTATCGTCTCCTCAATCCAACTTTTTCCTTCTCCCTTGCTTAATGATGTTGTTGAGGAGATCCAAGGAAGGGGTATGTGCTGAGGAGAGGAAGGAGAGGGAAGAGCGTATAGGGAGGGGGAGCATGAGCCCAAGAGAGAGAGAGAGAGAGAGGCGATGGGGAGGGGTTTGGTCTCCCCCAGGCTTAAGAGAGATTGGATTTGTATTTCAGCCAAGGGATGGGCTGATTGGGTAGCCTTTGGGTTGGGCCTCACTAGCTACCTTTTTCTTCAGTATAAATTATTTTTTCGTATTACACAAGGCCTTTGCATCTCGTTTGTGGAGGGGAGATGCGGCCGCTGGTTGTTGACTTTCGCGGGTCGCGTAGATGTGCTGGGTGCTGCCGCTGTGCTGCTAGCATTCACCACAGCTTTGCCATATGTGTTGCCGATGGATGCTTGATGGACCTTGCGTGCCTTGCCGCAGCCATAGACAAGCAAAAGCAATGGAAGCAGCAGCTTTGTGGACTCTGGTCAAGCACAGAAGACAACGTAAGTACCAACCGTCTAGCAGCTTCAGTTGTTTTCTATACTTATCCCTATCCTCAACCTCATTCATACAAACAAAGGAAATGGAAAAAAACATGAATTCCCCATCCCAAACCCTGGCATCATTTCCGCACCCCATTTCCATAACCCCAACCCAAATCTATCCAAACGTCACCTCAGGTGGGAAGTGTCGGGTGGAAGAAGGTACGAAGGGAATAGGAGAAGAGATAAGATGGGCCGGTGGGGAAAAAGGGCCCTAACAGACGAGTCCCAACTGTCATAAAATAAGTAGGGTCAGGATATGAGGGCTTGTTGACGGCGCTTAGCCACATCAATTATGTACCGCAAGCGCACGGGTCGGTTGTAACTTATCTCAAGGTTATCAATCTATGGAACAAGGACATCGCTACACTTATCTAAGCACTAACTAAGTTGATTATTAATCTTTTTGGCTTTTGGTTGGTGTATGAATAGATCTAATCTACTAATTTAATCTAAATAAATCTAGAGTTAAGAATGCGAAGTTAGGTTAGTGAGAGCACAAGATATAGAGAATGTTTGCCTCTAGGGTTTTTGGATCGCTTTGGTATGCAATCACCGAGTTAAAGCGTCAATCTAATCTATCACGTTCCGAAAGCCGATGCCGTTTCCCCCACACTCGTCACCCAGCACTAGGAGTATAAGCACATCAAATCTAGGGAACCAATATCTATGTACATATAAGATAGATGAAATTCATAAAGTATGTTGGCAATTATAAACCAATGGTCACCTCATAACCCTATGGACAAACGAGGCCTTCACCCCATAAAGCTAGTCTTGGCGACGGAGTTCATAGTGTAGAAATCCTCGGCAAAGAACTTCGCCGTCCTCCAAACTTGCTGTGGCTGTCGGCTTCCTCTGGTGTGTGTTTCTTTGATACGTTGGCTCTCACGTGGGAATTAGCGTCAAGTTTCAATAAAACATAAGCTATTTATAGTTCAAAGAAACCCTAGCTCGAAGGGGAAGCAGAGGCGGTGCACAAAGGACGTAGGCCGGCCGGCTAGGGGCCCATTGGGCCAGTCGGACCAGCCTATTTTTTGGCCATCTTGGCCTCCTCTCTAAATTTGTAACTTATGTCCTTGATATATGTGGCCCTTTCGACGTCATTTGCTTCAGGACAAAATTAGTTCTTTGAAAACTCTCCAGATATTTGCTGGATTTGCCTTGATCCCAAAGTCATCTGAGTGTGTTCTTTAAGCCTTTTCCCTTGCACATCCTTGGGTCGATCGCGATCTCGGTCTTTGTCCAAAAGTGTTCATTTATAGCTCAAAAACCTACAAAATCACAAATTCTCCAAAAATATGTGCACATGCGACAACTGGGTTAGTTCATGGATCAAGTGGCGGTTTAGTATAAGAATTAGCCCAAAACCTCCACCTAAATGACACTAAAAAGGTCTTGCTATGGAGCGCCAACAAAGCCCCCATGCTTAAACCTTGCTCGTCCTCGGGTAAGTCCAAGTGCTTTTCTTAAAAAGGAAATCAGTGTTGCCCTTTAATGTCCTCCCTACACTTAGTAATACATGACAAGACACATTGCTCTTCTCAAGTATTTAGCATTTAAAGTTTAAGTTGTGACCGGCTAATTTTTCGTTATGGAAGATAGACAAGCCATAAAAATTAAATGCAATTCTCTCAAACTTAAGTGAACTTCAACCTTTACCTTGTTCAAAGAGTTTTCAAAAAGATACATATCCAACATAGGTGAGCTTCTCTTGCCAAAGTTCACGGAAACGCTCTACTCATCAAGTCACTCAAGCCTATACTAGATTATCTTCAACTTATTCTACTCATATATGAAAGTGGAAAATATATGTGGAGCTTGGTAGGTGAAAACAATGCTAGCAAAACATTATACTTGAAATATTGTCAAATTAAGAGAGAGATCTATTGGAATTACCGAGGCTAGTCAAAAAGGTCATGGAAAATAAAGTTGGAGAGGAAGAGGATGGAACTCACTCTTTTTGATAGGTGGACATGTGCAAGTGCCAAGCGGGTGATCCCGAGACACAAATGAAGTTCTCGTTATCGGATTGCACATGGTTGGAAGATTTGAGTATGGATTTTCTAGTGTTAGCCTAAACGCTAAACGGTGAACGGTGGGTGACCCACCGTTTAAATGGCCTTTTAAACGGCTGAAACGGGTTTACACGGCTTTACACGGCTAATCGGCCTACACGTCTTACCATCGTTTAGCGTTTACACGCTGTGTAAACGGCCTAAACGGACTTGTAGGCGAACACTGTGGATTTCTCCTCAAGGCACTTGGGAATTAAATGAAGCAAAAAGAACTAAGGAGCACTTTATTCTCTCTTTATTTTTTTATTTTCCTTCTTTTTCTCCTTTTCTTTTTTTTTATTTTGACAAGCCTGGAAAGCATGTGGCATACCTTCTTTGGGCATGCATATTTTATTTTATTATTTTATTTATTTTTCTTTTTTTATTTTGCTCCTTAGGACTTTCACAACATGATACTTACTTGGTGGAAATTGAAGATATGAGATGACTCCTCCCCATGCTTGAATGATGCTCGTCCTTGAGCATAAAAGAGAGAGAAAAATATGACCACCGAGAAGTATAAACTCTGTTATCTATCAAGCATTTATTTCATACTCAAATTGGGTTGTGGTCAAGGAGGTAGTCACAAAAAGATATTTGGGTTTTCGGGTGGATGTCCAGCGAAGTTTTTGAAAATTCCAATGTGAAAACCCACAATGCATGGACAAAAAGGCTAGCATTAAAGAGTTACACAAAGGAATGACCAACTTCTTAGTCTTGTACCATAGAAATCAATCTTAATCCAACTCATCAATATGCAAGTTTGCAATTAATCTAAATGTTTTATCATGAAAGAACATGTATGTATATGGATTTGGTAGGTAGAACTTTGCAAGAGATTCACAAATGTAGATAGCGTATGGATTTAATTTTCAATAAAACAACACAAGGTGTAAGGTATCGGTAAACTTAAATCAAAGAGAAATGCTTTGTATATGGGTCTAGAATTTAGTCATTTAACCTCCACAAATAAAAGGGCCGGTAGTTAACCATTTAATTCCATTTTAAAAGGGAACAAATATTCAAGTCATATGTAATACAGTATAGATAAACAAGGCGGCAAATTTCATCTTTTTTCTATAATAAAAAGCTATCATCATGATGAGCACATTGTGATGGTGACCATTAAAAACAAAAACAAAACTATGGTTGAAGGCATATATGTGCGAGCATTTGTAAATACACGGATAACGATAAAGTTGAGAAAGAGTTACCATCTTTCGATGCTCGAAGTTTAGCATGGCCTCTCCCATGCATAAGCATTGTGGTTAGCATGGAAGAAGAAATTTAAGCATCTTGTGTCAACCATGATGTACTCCATGGGGCTTTTTCCTTTGTCCAAGAAGTCCTCCCCCATGCCTAGCATGATTCTAGGCATGAAAGAAGAAGATGAACCGTCATGTGATTCTTGAAATCCTTCTCCATGGTGTTTGGATGTCAACTTTTATGCTTTTTCACCTTTGTTGCCCCATTTTCTTCGACTTCTTCACACTGTGAAATAGCCATCATGCCTGCAAAACATTTTAAGCGCACACACTACCACCGGGATGATAGTCGGGAGTAGAAACAAATGCCAACAGACCAACCATCCCTACAATCTCAACTGGTGGCATAGCTAACTTAGCAAAAAAAAAAATCTAATGAGTGTATGTGCGTGCAGGGGTGAATGTATATGAAATTACAATGATATGGATGCAAAGTTAGCAAGAACAAGTGTTAACAAATTTTAGGTATAGATTCAAGGGTGTCTTATGTTTTGGATCAAACAAAAATTTTGAAGAGAGAGATTAATGTATAGAAATTCTATATAGGGAGGTTTTGAAAACAAAAATAGAAACAAATGTTAGATTTTTGGATGAACAGCAAAACCTATGGTTTTAGGTTGGCTATAGGTTGGAGGTTTCTTTTTCTTTCTTTTTTTTATGGTTTGATAAGAAGGCTTATGTAAAGGGTGGTTTTCACGAAAAGGGTTATAAATATGCAACATGCAATGCAACACAAGGTGGAGAATAATATGAACAATAAAATGCACATGAGGTGGGTGAAAAAATATGATTGAACAAAATGATGTGACATGAAAAGGAGGTGGTCCTAAAACAGAACGAGTTAGCCTAATTCAACCAGCCACAAATTTCAAATAAAAGGGTGGTGTCATGCTCTATATTTCACTCTAAAAGACACAAAGAGAAAAAGACTTCAATACACTAAAGACCGGGTTGCCTCCCGCAAAGCGCTTCATTTAATGTCTTAGAGCTCGACCTCCTCACATACCTTCAAATCGATGCCATGTTCCTTCATGCAAGAGGTGAAGGTTTTACATGCAGCTTTTACTCCACTTCCCATGTTGCACTTGAGCAATCTTTCTCAATGGAAAACTTGTCCAATCATCTCTCACATCGTCGCCACCTCCTTCTTCGTTGTCCTTCGTCGCTGCCTAAACTTCACGATTTCTCCTCTCTGACCAGAATGGAAATTGTTCCAACCAATTGTTCTAATGCAAAGTAAGTTCATAAAATCTTCTTTCCAACAAGTCCTCATTTTCCCAAAACTCATTCTAAATGAGGGAGTTATGCCCGTTTTACCTCGGCGCTGCAATCTGTCACGTGCTGATTTCAGCACGTGCAACTCCGATGTTTGTGACATAGCTCCTCCCATGGGTCTTCAATTTCATCAATGAAGGATGCGTTGTAACTAGGACTTGGTCTGAATATTCAACTTTCTTGCATTGTAAATCGCTGGCCTTGTGCATAAAATTGATGAGACAAGCAACTTCCGTCCTTGATAAATGTGTTCAGAATTTTGGGCGCAGTTCCTCTCCTCATTATTTGAATTTCATGTCCTGCGTGGTTAGTGAAATTTGGGACTTCTCCCTACATGTGCTCTTTTAAGGTCATGAGCTTGACCAAGCGCAAAGCAAGATCGGGATTTGCAAAACTTATTGTAAACATATGCATCCATAATCACAACCACAGTTAGATTGTAGCACCAAAGCATATTGTAATTAAATGTAGCATATGTTTCTCACATAGCACTTAGTTCTTCATTAGGCAAAGGTTTTTTAGGCATAAAATCAATGGGTTCAAGCACAAATATTGCATCTTTATCATTATACCTTAGCCTTGGTGTTATTCCATCAAGAGGGATTTTTTATTCATCCATCAAAGTTAAGAGAAATTCAATCACATCAACCGGAGGTGTTTTTCCACAATCTTGTTGCAATTTCTTCTCTTCTGATGAAAATCTTCTATGTCTTCAAATTTTTCCCCTTCCAAACATCCGTGTTGCGCCTCTAGCTCCTCGGTTGCTTCCATTAACTCTTTGCATTGATCATCATGAGAAGTTCCATTCTCCATAGCTTGTTGGAGAGGGTCCCTAAAAGAGTGAACAAAGTGAATGGTCTCTACCTCTTTGTTATTAAGAGGAAGAGGTACAACACCACAAAGCACTTGGAAGAAAATTGAAGTCATGTTTAATCCCATAAGGCTCAAAAGTTAAGATTCCCTTTTCCACGTCAAGAATTGCATTAACCAACTTTAGGAAAAGTTTGCCGAGAATTATATCATCGTAGTCATCCACACCATTGTTGAGCATGAAAAAGTCAATTGAAACAATTTTACCTGCAATGGAAACATCAAGGTTTCAAATCACTCCTATAGGCCTAGTAGTTCTACCTTCTCCCATTGTCAATTCGATGGTTGTAGGATCAAGATTAAAAATTTCAGCAAAGAGCTCATCATAAATATCAAATGTCATAAAATTAACATGAGCTCTACCATCACATAAAACCTTATCAATTACTTCTCCATTTATTTTGCAGCTTATATGTGGAGTGGGTAATGACATACCTTCGTCATGGATGTTTCTGATTGCGAATACTTGGCCTATGCGCGTGAATAGCGATGACTTCGGTTCTATCCATTCCTCTTCATTGAAAAGTTTTTGAATAGTCTCTCTGGCCGATTCATCTCGCAATATATATCCCATGTGTGGATTTGAAGAAAAATCTGGTTCTATGGCTCTCACCGTTCTCTTTTGGTTTTGATGAGGTCTTCTCTTGTAAAATTTATCGGTATACAATCCATTTACTCGAACTCCTTCAATGGCCTTGTGCTTCCCAAGCTTCTTACGTCTTCTTCCAACTCTTCTTTTGTTGAACCTTGGACCGATACATCTTCATCTTGAGTTGCTCCCACGTCTTTTCGATGCTTCGGTTGTTCTTCCTTTGACTCCAGGGCATCTTTTTCGTAAATTCCAACAAGTGTTTCCACATGATTTTCTTGCTCGATCTTTCTTAGAAGGTGTTTTTTCCCAATCTCTTTGCACGGTCGTCCCCCTGCTTATCCTTTGTAGTATTTGGGCTGCTTCTGTGAGTGCTTTCTCCATGAGATCTCCTCCTGCGCAGACTTGAACAAATTGCATGCATTCGGAGGTTAGACAAAAATAAAAAGCTTGCAAGAGTACATCACCAGGGATCCCAAGCCATGGTCCTTGTGTAGTCAGCATGTTAAACCTCTCCAAAGATTGATCTATCCCCTCATTCTCCCCTTGCTTGAAGGTGAGCACTTCTCACCGGAGTTGGTGAACCTTGCCTGGCGGGAAGAAATATCCACAAAACTTTCTCATCAACTCGTCCCAATTCCCTTTGGCATCAAGGGAAGCGAATGTATACCATCTTTTTGCTTTATCCGCAAGTGAATACGGGAAAAAATCCATTTGAACCAATCTAATGGAATTCCATATTGTTGCACCATATTGCATATCATCGTGAAGCGCTCGATGTGGCTATATGGATTGTCCGTCTCCTCTCCTCCAAACGGATTTGCGGCCGCCATCTTGATGATTTGAGGTTTGATCTCATACTTGAGGGCTTGGACTATTGAATCCTATTTTTTCTTGTCAAAGTCCTCCAATCTTGGGCTTGCATAATCCCTCAATGAATTTTCCCTCCTCCATTGGGTGAATGAGAAGATCCATCTAGTCAAACCAAAACAAATAAAACAAAAAGAAAAAAATATAGAAAAAAGATTAGGGGTTAGAAACCAACAAAATTAATATAAATATAAACGTAGCAAAACTTTCTTGGTCCCCAGCAATGGCGCTAGAAAAGCTTATTGACAGCACTTAGTCATGTCAATTATGTACAGCAAGCGCATAGGTCAGTTCTAGCTTTTCTCTTAGAGTTTCCCACAAGGTTATCAATCCGTGGAACCAAGAGATCGCTATGCTTATCTAGGCACTAACTAAGTTGATTATTCATTTTTTTGGGTTTTGGTTGGTGTATGAATATATCTAATCTACTAAGTTTAATATAAATAAATCTAGGGTTAAGAATGCGAGGTTAGGTTAGCGAGAGCACAAGATATAGAGAATGTTTGTCCCTTTGGTTTTAGGATTGCTTTGATGTGCAATCCCCAAGTTAAACCATCAATCTAATCTATCATGTTCCAAAAGCCGATGTTGTTTCCCCCACACTCATCACCCAGCACTAGGAGTAAAAGCACATCGAACCTAGGGAACCAAAATCTATATACATACAAGATAGATCAAATTCATAAAGTATGTCGGCAATTACAAACGAATGGTCACCTCATAACCCTATGGACAAATGAGGCCTTCACCCCATAAAACTAGTCTTGGCGACAGAGTTCATGGTGTAGAAATCCTCGGCCTCCAATCTTGCCACGGCTTTCGGCTTCGTCCGGTGTGTGTTTCATCTATACGATGGCTCTCACATGGGCATTAGCATCGGGTTTCAATAAAATATATATTTATAGTCCGAAGAAACCCTAACTCGTAGGGGAAGTGGAGGGGGTGCAAAAAGGGCCTAGGCCAGCCGGCTAGGGGCCCATTGGGCTGGCTGGCCCAGCCTATTTTTGGCCCATCTCAGCCTCCTCTTTTGCATGCGAACTCCTCTCCAAATTGGTAACTTATGTCCTTCACATATGTGGCCCTTTTGACGTCGTTTGCTTCGGGATAAAATTAGTTCTTTGAAAACTCTCCAAACTTTCCCTTGATCCCAAAGTCATTCGAGTGTGTTCTTCAAGACTTTCCCTTGCAAATCAGTCGCGATCTGGGTCTTTGTCCAAAAGTGTTCATTTATAGCTCAAAAACCTACAAAATCACAAAACCTCCAAAAATATGTGCATATGCGAGAACGGGGTTACTTCATGTGCCAAGTGGCAGGTTAGTATAAGAACAAGTTCAAAAACTCCACCTAAATGACACTAAAAAGGTGTATCTATGGAGCGCTAACAGGGCTATTGCTAGAGTTCATAGTAGAAATCATGGCCAACAAAAAGTAGGGAGAGCCTCTACCCAGGAAAGTAGGGGGCATTGCTAGAGATGCTCTGATACCATAATATTAGGGACTAGTTAGTTGGGTTCCAAAATATGCCAAATCAAAATCTAGGTATGGCCTTTAACTTTGACACTCATTTGGTTCACAACCAAATTTGACAAGGCAATGTTTTTTGCCCATATTTTAGCAGATAAATTTTGTTTGGCGTGCCCTAATTTTCGCATGGAAAGTATTGACACCAAACCAATCAAGCTCTTAGGTATTATGTTGTGATATGTTAACCAAAGTAACTAAGATTAAGAGAACAACGGGTTGATGTGTGCTTGTTTTACTTAGTTACTCACCTAACCATGTTTCAATGAGCGTGATCATCCTCGTAACACATGAAAGTGAAGGGACTGGGACACCCTAAGAGAGGGAGATGAATTAGTTTTTCTAAAAACTGAGTATCTAATTTGCACGTATAAAAAACTATTATAATCATTCAAACTGCATAAGACTGTGATTGGGATGGTAAAGGTGTAATATGATGCAATATGAAATGCGGGATCTAAATGGGTAGAGAAACGCAAACTGTTGGCACGGTGATTTTTATCGAGGTATCCACTAGTATTAGTTGTTCGAGCCCCTCTCAAGGGAATGATATGGTGTGTGAGTACAGCAAGACCGGATTCATGGGAACCCCCGTTTAGATATTCAGCCATGGGTGTAACACCCGATAGGATTAAAACTGTGACACTGTCAAGGGATCAAGTGGTTTAGACAAGTCCGGGCTGCTTTGGAGCATAACACACTATGTCCTATGTGTTTCTTATAGTTGAATTAAGGTTGGGTCGGAACTGATCCTTTACATGTTGCCCATCTATACCTATTTATTGCAATCGCCTTCGGCCCATGGGAGGGCTCATGGCGGGTGTTAGCCAGCAAGTGGCGCCCATCCACCAGACAAGGTCCTGCGTCATGGGCTGGGGCTTTCGTGTCCAGGGTCATGTCTCGAATGACCTCAAGATGCCGAGAAGTCTTTTCCTAGGTCTTGCCTAGGGTCTCGACCGTTGTCCCCAACGCCTGCCTTATGCAACAAGATGCGCAGGTGGTGGGGGCCATCCCCACCGTCCATCATTCGTTGACATGACATTACCCAAAAGAGGGGTTGCATCATCGTGACATTTGTAATAGCATACTACCCCCAAAATCATGTGGTTTTACGAGGAAGACGCGGCTTTTGCGGGGCCCATGCAATGGTGGTAGGGTGGGTGCATTGAATGCATGGTCAAGTGAGTTATTTCTTTTGGAAGGGAATGCCAGATCACAAGAGGCAGTTGTCGTTTCATGGTTCTGGGCCCTCTAGAAGGTGCATCACGCTTGTGCTTTTCATCCAGCCCACCGCCATAGATGGGCCGAGAGTGTGCTTTGGTCCCTTGTTCCTTGATTGGTCCAGTGCCCGAGGACCATTTTCCTGTGATGCTAACAGAATACCTACACAGTGGCTAAGCTCTCCAATTGAGTAACTCTATCTTTCACCCCTTCTGTATTCTCCTCACTGTCTTCAGTATGGTAGAGATTTGGTAAATCACCGAGGGCCTCTCCTCGCTCCCGCACACACCAGCGTCCAACAACCACTCGACAAACACGGTTGGAAGATCTTTCAAGACTACAAGGCTTGGCTTTACAACAAGCGTGCACAAGCACCGATAGGAAGAGGTATGCACACATATCTAAAACTCTAGGCTAAGCACCTAAAGCAATGTGGTAAGAGGTTTAATGTAGCACTAATGAATGATTAAGCCTTTAGCACATTTCCTTCATCTTTTATTAATCACTTTTGGTAGATTGAGCACTAAAATATGTTTGGAACATAACCCAATAGTTTTTCGAGCTCAAGCACACTTTCAATGTCCAAAGGGCTGGTTTTTATAGACCTAACCAAAGAAACTAGATCTTGCAACTTTCTATGCAACATAGACTGATTTGGTAGTGCACAGGAGGGGAGCACCAAATGAGTCACTGGCCTCCACCTCAACTAGTTGTTATGTCGCTGACTTCTGGGACCCATTTGAGTTGCCGACTAACTCGGTGTAGGCTTCACTTGGATGATCATATTGATTGTTGTTATAGAGACGGCATCTGTTCTTTCTTCTTGAGCACCGACTAATCAAGGCACATGGTACGGATTGGTGTTTACTACTGCCCGCGGTCTTCTTAGGGACCGAATGATTTGGTAGACTCCATGTGCACATCACCAAATTGATCAGTGCAGTGCAGAGAGCTTCCCATAGGTCCCCTTCATCACCCACTGATTTGGTGGTCTTCCTTATCATCACTGCGTCGGTGCTTCTATCTTCATGGTTACTTTAAGTCTTCAGCTAATCTTCTTTTGCCATCATTTGACACACATTTACAAATATACATCTCGACAATTTGGTTAGTGCCAATGATTATGTTGTCAATCGATCTTCAAAATCTTAAACAATGGCCTAAGGACATTCTCCTTACAATGAGCCAGAAACATAGTTTATTAATTGTTCACATCCGTTAGAAACGTCAATTGTTAACCGCGCGCACGGGACATTGTGGCTCTTTCCGTTGACTAATTCCCCCAAGGTTTATCAATCCGTAGAATTAAAGACAAAGAAACAAACTAAGATGCATGAAAACCTTTGCTTTGGTGAAAGATCGAGTTGACAAAGAACAAATCTAATCCACTAAAAGTCAACCAACCACCAAAGATAGAGATAACCAATCTAGATCACCTAAACCAATGCATAGTCGTAGTTCTCAGCTAGATAAGGCAAAGATAGATGTGAATCTCAATAAAATCATCTTTAAATCATGACCTCCAAATTGACTCACAAAACCCCAACCTTACAGAAGGATAGACCCTGTCACGGCACTATCACCTTCGGCGTTGTAGTTTCAAGGCATGAAGTAGCGTCGAACCCTCTTTAATATGTACGGTATGAAGCCCTAGCCACCACGACTACAAGAACACTCGAAGTGATCTATCTCGATAATAGATCTAGAAACAAGTGACTCAAAGAACAAACGGAATCAACAAAGGAGGTACTCCCCGGTGCCAACCACTGAGATACTTGATCGCTAGAAATTTGGAAATACAAACATCTTCACCACAAATGATAGTACATCACAAGATCCCAACCATGGCCTACCTTGATCTTGATCCTAGCTCCTGAACTCCGACGTGGGAGAACCGTGCAAGGTTCCCACGTCAGCTAGGGAGGACCCTAGACCACTAGCAATGGCCCTCGGCTCTCCGAAAGGTGTCTCTCTACTCCTCTGCTCCTCGGCGGCTGTTGCGAATGTCAACTTCTTTTGTACGTTGGGATCGGGATTTCTTTTACAGTCGTGGAGACCTAGGTCAAAGGGGGGCACGAGCTGAGGCTAGAAGGACCTAGGCCGGCCGGCTAGGAGGCCGGTGGGCCGGCCGACCTGGCCTATTCCGGGCCCGGCTCACCCTCTCCTTTCTCCTCATGTATCTTCAGGTCTTGTGGAGTCCGTGTCCTTCTTCGATGATAGGCATTTGCTGACGCCTTCCATCAGGATATCGTTGAGATAAGGATAAAGAGGTGAATCTTTCCTTAATCTTTAATTGATTCGCCTTAATCTCGAAGTAATCTTTGTTGAGCTTGTCTCTTGGGCCTTCTGCGGTCTTGGATCTTTAGGTGTGGACTTTGAATGTGCCTTGATTCCCTAGGCTTTCAATCCTCCATCGTGGGCTCCATCATTTAAGCACCAAAATAGCCCAAAATCCTGTAAAATCACATATCCTTAAAAAACATATGCACATGCAAATATGGCCCAATTATCAAGTATGATGGGTTTAGATGTCAAATTCATGCCATTATTGAAGATAAATGAGGGTAAAAAGGTGTAGCTAAGGAGCACCAACCTTCATTCACGAACCTTATGAAATTAAGGGTTAAATATTTCTTGTATTAGATGAAAAGATAAGGAATTTACTTTTTTTCGTTTCTCAAAATTGACGAAGCCGAAGGAGAGCAGAAGCCAACTAGCTAATGATTCATTCAACGGCCTTATGAAATTTAGATTTTTGCCATCGTAAATGTTGAGCTTCACAACTTTATCATTATAAATGTTGGCTTCACAAATTTGCCATCCTGAAGATTGACAACTTGATTTTCATGCCATTTCAATTCTTTTAGTCCTTCTTAATTCCATTTTTATTTTTTAGACTTACGAAAAGGACTAAATTGCCATACCTATGTCGCTGGATCTGTTGGTTCGATCGCTCGCCAATCAAATTGTGTGCACGGAAATTCACGCTTTGCCCGCCGACTTGGCGCAAAGACGATCGATAATACGGACGGCTAGTTCTGTAGGCCACTGTTGCGTGGCGGCGATCTCATCCAGGTGCCCCTGCGTCGCTGCCTCAATGCACTGCAACGCCAGCCGCCTTTCCCATCGATGTTGTGGCCAATCACGTCCGCGTGTACCCATCATAAGCTGAACTCCATGGTATGATGATGGCCGGCTGCTCTCTTCCAGATCTTGGTTTGTTTATGGGTTCCAATTTCGTTGCTCCATTCTTAACTCATCTTCAGTACGTGAATCTCATCTAGGCCAGCGGCATGAATCTCATCAAATGCCTCAATGCCTCATGCCCGTACCCTGACAGCAGTTCCCGATCCTGGGCTCTGTCACCATGTTTGCTGCTCTCGGGATGGCAGCACCACGGCAGATCACCTCCGGCAAATGGGTAGTTGTAGGTGTAAAAGTGGTATAGATATTATCTGTCCGACCGATCGACCAGATGCTTCCAAGACTTAAATGATACAAGTCGTATCCGAATCCAGACAATCAAATATGTGTCTGCACCTGTATCTGCGTAGCCAAAGTTGAATATCTATTGTAGATATCCATATCCGATATACATCCGACACATTTTATATTATTCGTATCTAAATCCAATCCAACAAATAATAATTATTCATATCTATACATATTCATTCGTATCTGATCCATTTTCATTCCTAGGTAGTTGATCCATTTTCATCCCAGGTAGCTGCGTCCTTGGGAGAGCAACGTTGGTAAGTGTGCAAGACATACTTTGAGAGCCGGTAATAAGGCTAATATGGTGGTACACAGAACCAGATACAAGGCAATGGGTGTTTGAGTCCTTTCATAGATCTAGAAAAATGAAAATAGAACTAAACAGGAGTGAATCGAAATGGCAGGAAAATCAGTTGTCAACAATTTAAATGGCAAATTTACGAAGCTAACGTTTGCGATGAAAAACTTGCGAAGCCCTTATGGTGGTAAAATTCCAAACTTCTCCGGCACGATGGACGCGAATGCGGTGCTCGGCGTGCTGAGCTTCCATTCATTCCTCCTTGGGCTGAGTTCCCTTGCGAGGACCAGCAACCAAATCCACTCCCCTTTCTATTTTACAACGGCCGTAACAACAAAAGGGCAACAAACCAAAACATAGGCTTGTTCTCAAAAGAAAAGGCAAACAAGCAAACAAAAACATAGGCAAGGATACGTCAAGACAATTCACATCGCCAGTTCTTCCCAACAGGGGCAAGATACATTTCACCTCAAACTACTTATCTCCAAGGCTCCAACTAATGACTTGTCATCTAACAAGACACAAACCAGCGACTAGTCCTTGAGTTACCCAGCTAACTACATCTCTTCTTTTGCAGCTGTTCCCTAATTCCTTGATTTTCATTTGCTTTGCCTCCATCCGTTTTCTTGCGTGGTTCTTTCGTCCGTGCCCTCCAACTATGCTCCGCTTCACAGCTTCTGCAGAATTCTTCCGAGCTCTTCCAAAAACATTTGACTTTTACTTGGATCCTTGCTTACAGAAGCACAAATTTCTGCCATCCTATTCATAAGAGTAGCATATCTCAACGCACTTTGTGACGCGGTTGATCCAATCTGCTCTGTGCAACAAAGCTTCTGTAACTCCTGCTCTCTGAACTTCTTTGTCCACCATTGCTTGATGTAGTTTTCAGGTATCTCGTTAATTCCAAACTGGGTGAAAAGCCACAGAATATGGCAACAAAGTATTCCATCTCGATCAAACTTTGAGCATATGCAATTAAATGCCATATTTTTCATATCAACTTCAACAGAGAAGGTATCGTTGGGAAATTCAGCATCCTCATATTCTAGCACTCTCTTCACTGTATAAATTCTGTCCTTTTCCTTTTCAAAACATTGTAAGCTGATGCATCAAGTAACTCTTTCTGAAATTTTAAGTACAGCCCCAGTGTGTAAATTTCTGCCGCACGCCTTTCTATCAGTTGCCTAGTACAGTATACTGGCTTCTGTAGAGTTGATTCGAGTCTATCAATGCCAACAAACTCCTCATAGAAAATGTTGTACTGACCGATGAAGGTTTCTATGGTATCCTCTTGCAGAACATAGTCCTTGAAGATTGAATTTGTGCTCTCAGAATATCCAAAGGAACGTACAAATGGGAAAAACGCATGTTTGAAGTAGACTGGCACCCACATAGACCTTGTCCAATACATGTGTTTTAACTTTCAAGTGCACACTGCAGTATATTTCTCAAGCATAGCATTCCATCCATTCTCAAATTCTTCAGTAGTCAAATAATTTGTAATAAGACGTGTCAGCTCAGCCTCCATTCCAGGTCTGTTAACCATAAAACCTCCAAATTCTGCTGCAGCTTCCCTCATCACATGCCACATGCTGAACCGATGAAAAACTGTAGGGAATACCTCTGCAACTGATTTCTGTATAACTGAATCCTCACGTGTCATAATGATAGATGGTTTCTTGCCATCCATCACATTCAAGAATATCCTGAATAACCACGAGAATGTCTCTGCCTCATCATTTTCTAGCAAAGCCCAACCAAAAACAGTTAGCATGCCATGGCCATTAATCCCAATTAGTGATGCAAATGGCATGTTGTATGCCTTGATTCTATAAGCCGTAATAAAATGAATGAAATCTCCATATAAAGCATAATCAAGTCGAGCTTGTGCATCTGTCCAAAAAATACTTCTTATAGCACTGTCTTCATCAGTCTTCACAGCATAGTAGAACCAAGGTTGCTCCTTTTGCAATCTTCTCACATGGTCTAGTGTGCTTCCAATATCTGTATTCCTAGTCTTAATCAGTCTGTCAGACTGTTTCAAGTTGTTGGCACTCACTTTCCTCTTGACAGGTACATTCTTGAATCTCTCCTGTAATTTCCTGAAATTTTCAATTATCTTTGTTGGTTTAATTCTGGTTTCCTGCAATATTCTTGAGAAGTGTCTCTCTTCCTCTGACATGTCCTTGTGGCTCAAGAAAAATCTGGTCAACAAGGGTGAACACAAAAGTGGGTGGTTATGTTCATTCATAGCAGCAGTCACCTCCCATCTGTCTGCAACAAGTTTCACAATCACATTCATGCGGCATTGAGTATGCTCAACAGCATCTCTTCTCTTCCTGTCTTGGATCAGTATCTTTAGCTTTCCTACTTTTGTTGCATACAAAAGTTATCTTCTTGTGCTTGTAATTCGTTCCTTTAATCACTGCAGATCTGGTGACTTGGCCATAGACATTGATAAATGGTGAGCATCTTGTAGTGTGGAAATACCATGCCAACCTCCGGAGGCCTAGCCTTTTCCATTTCTTCTGGACTTGGGAACATATAATCTTCATCACCATCAACTTCTGCTTCAGGTTGATCTTTTTCGCATTCATTAAGGTCTTCATCTCCTTCATTTAGCACAACATTGCCATTCTCTTGGCTTGGTTCCTACAATTTAGAAAATGTTTATAGCTTCCCCCAAGAAAAAGTAATCTTCAACAGTTTTAACCATGATAAGGAATTTTGCATACACATACCCAAGCAAATATCTCACCAGCTCCTGGGGCGTATCTCAGGTTGCAAATTTGTTTTCGTATCTTTCCACAGGAAAATAGGTGACTGCTGAAATGGAATGTTACTGCAATTTAGGCATCATTGTTTATTTCATACAATTTATTTCGTCTTATAAACTATGTGCTAATGAGTTGTTATATCATACCTGCAAGCTTTCTTCACTTGTATGATTTTCATGTTCTCCAGCCTCATGTTCAGCAGCAAGCTCTCCATATCTTTCTTCCGAATCTGTGTCCCCTCTGCTTGTATTCTGCATATATCATAATCAGGGTTTGGGTAATTTCAAACTTACGTCCTCCCTCCATCCCAAACTACAATTTGTTTTGGTTTTATTACATACATAGATTCTATTATGCATCTAGATGTCCGCTATGTCTAGATGCATAATAAAATCTATGTATCTAGAAAAGCCAACATTGTATTTTGAAATGGAGTATGTCTCAAAATTTTCTGGTACAATAAAAATATAGTTGGAGCATTTGCACATTAAGTACATAACTAGTTGACAACATGCTGAACGCATCCCTTTCACTTGCCTCCATATCTATCAGTGCCATATCTGATTCTTTTTCCCCTGCCTTTAGAGTTTGATGGACCTACAATATCATGTTGAATAAGATAGTTGCAAATTTTCTTTTCCATATGTTTAGCAGTAAAAGTATCATCAGAATCAGGATTTCCTCATTGTTAGCTAGGTTCATAATAACTGCGTCTAAAGACTGGTAGATTTAGCTATTTTCTGTTTGCAGTTAAGCTCACCTTATTCATAGTAGAAACCACTAGTCCATAAGGTTCTCTATTTGCTGATTTGTTCCCTTGACACATTCCCAGTTCTCCATTAGCACCACTCATTTCCTGAAAATTTAGAGAGGGTTTCCTTCATTACTTTTCATAAGACAAATCTAAATTTTAAGATTGTTTCAAGGACTACATCATGTGCAATGCAATAACGCTGTTAATGTCAACAGAAACTGCAAGATCAGAATTACAGCAACAGTAATAGAACAATAACGCCTAGTCATATCCGTAGATGCACCAAAAGAATTCATGGAACAGCAGCAGCCCACAAATCAGGCAACGAAACAGAAACAGAATCAGAACCTTCACACTCAAGCTTGGAAAACAAGGCAGGATGGAGAATCAAATTGACTTAAATCCTCTCGGTTAGCCTGACATAGCCAGGGAAATATCTGACCCTCAATGACCATAAATCCATGATAACTAGCTTCTTTATCAAACCAAGGAAATGCAACTGCCTGATCAATTAACCAATCCACTAAGTAAGGGAACAGAGGTCAGTTTGAGAGGCTGCATGGGCAATTAGCCCTCACTTCGGTAGAACTCTGCACAGGACTGATGAAAGAAACAGAAGCGAAGATTGGTCATGCAGATGAATTAACAATTTATGTAAACAGAAAGGAATCATTTTAAATAAAAAACCCCAGATTTGGCAATTGTAGCAAGCCTAAGATTGGATATCAAGAAAATGAGTTTCGCATATGGTGACAAGATTGAAATAGTGGGTATTGATCTAATGCTGTGCCACTTAATAGGTGTGACATGGATAAAGTAGGTGGTTTGGCGTTTGCGATTCCAAATTCCCTGTTCAAAACGAAAGTAGATTTCGGGATGAGGAATTTATTAACCTCTGCCGGCTGCGAGCGAATTTTACAACTGATCACGAATTTTACATCACATAGGGTTACATAGATTAAATTACAAAATGCTTCAAATATTAAATTATTACAATACTAAATTCAGAGGGCAGAGGAAATTTTAAAACAGGTTAAACGACGATCATGATATCACGATTGAGCCTGACATGATATCACCAAATCACTACTATAAAAATGGTTTAAGAGGAAACTCCAAAATGGCTCTCAGAGGTGGACACAAAATATGTCTGCCTCCGTTAATCTCAGATATTAACAGAGGCGGACACTTTTTATTTTCGAAGTCGTATATTATTTTCCGCCTCTGAAAATCAATTAACCCTCCCGTACCCTATCTCTCCCTTCACTCTCTCTCCCCTCCCCCCTCGCACCAGGCGCCGCCTCCCTCTCTCCCTCTCACCCCCACCCACCGGCGACCCGAGGTCACGGCGTGACGAGGCCGAGCCGACGGATTTGGCGGCAGTGCGAGCATGGCGGGCTGCGGCAGATATGGATCTACATCACGAGCCCGGCTACATTGGCAGCGGGCTGCGGTGGATCGGCGGCGACTGCAGCAACGGCGACCAAGACAGGCGAGGCGGCAAGCGCCTGGGCGACGGCGAGGCGCAGCGGTGGCGCCTGGCCAGGAGCTGTGGCACGATGGCGAGGTGCGACGGCGACGCGACAGCGAGGCGGCGGTCGTGGATCCACAGATCTGGCCCCTGGATGGGCTCGGCAGGCCCAGATGGGTTTGTCGGGCTCAACTATGGTTTTTGATTTTTTCTATTTTTTTCCTGATTAACAGAGGCAGACATGTAGACCATTAACATAAGTGTTAGCTCGGATGCGGACACAAAAACCGCGTCCGAAAATCGATTTTCTCCGTCTCTGAAAATCGTTTTTTATAGTAGTGAATCCCAACACAAATAAGATCACTTGTCGGCCATCACAAACTCAATCAACCAACCCTCAAAGTAATGCACTTGGCCAAATAAACAAAGCCACGACCGTAGCATCAACTAGAAATTAAAGCCAAGGCTGAGTATACTAAGCATACCCAACTATGGTATATACTTAGCTGACTCCTAAACATGCAAGGACGAGGGATTTGTTTTGCCAAAAATCGACTAAATAGTGAGTCCTTACTTTCAATATTTTAGCATCAATTCTAGAAACAATTATCCAAGCTCTATGTTTGTGAAATAAAATACAACAAACGCTGGAAAAATCAATTCGGTAACAACAACAATAACATTTCATTCTTCTCATTCTCATTCTTTTCTTACTACTATGTGACAAAGTGAGCAAGAAATCTCAATTAACCAAGAGATGTAGATGAATGGATTTTGGTTTTTACTTAAACACAGGACACGAGAGTGCTCCCAGAGCCTCTTGTGGCAACCATTCCCGCCAATCGCCGAACCCCGGAACTAGATCCACTCCAAACTCCACCCAAGTGCAACGCCCCAATGGCCCTATATCTAGGACCTAGCCTGTGCCACGGCCACAACTACACTTTTCTCCCTCTACCTCCAAGGAGGAGTGGGAAAGAGTTCAAGTCCTGGTTTTATCAAGTACATTAGTTTATCAGGCCCATTTACCGAAATGCAATTAGTACGTTTAAAACTTGAACAACAATGCCAACAATGGCATGGTTCTTAACCACTTTTCTCTATGCTGATCAGGCATCACATAAATAGGAAAACCACACAAGTCCTCGCCTGGCAACATAATGATTCCAACATAAGTAAAGCGAGGGCTACGTGTCTCGTGTGCGTGACATGACCCCTAAATGAAAAGGACTGGCTGAAAGGAAGACTGTACTCTATCTGAGACCATAACGTAATGTTAGAAACAACTAGACTTTCTTAGGAATTGTTAGATGAAAGCCCATTGATCGCGTGCCACGTTCTTAATATAGTTCCTATGAAAAATAAATAGAAGACACCATTTAAGGAATGAGAAAATAAAATATTAATGCTCTAATACTTGCGTATGTGGGGATGCTTGGCTAAGGTCAATGTGCTCTTGCTATGAAACACAAGATCAGACGGAAAACAATATTAACTGTGTCTTTTCCGGACTATGTTTTCCATATTCTATGATATAGATTATTGATAATCAAATCTATAGTACCTCGCATGGTTGGTACCTTTGAAAATGAATTTCTACATCTGAACATGACGGTACGGACATAGTAGTTCTGGTCATAAATTTGTTGAAACCTCTGAACATTATGGTATGAATATACAATATATAGTACACTTTGAACAACTACATGAGGAGAATCATGAGAATGATGGCAATGAAGATTAAAAGAGCAAGAGACAAAGGATTGCAAATTCTTTTTAGTGATGAATTCATTTGTTTCAAATCTAAGATATGAACATTAGGAAAAAGTCAATTTAACCCCCTCACCTATAGGGGGTGGAACACATCACCCCCAACCTATGAAAATGGGTCTTTTACGCCTTGAACTTTCCAAAACCGGGTAAATATCTCCAGGAGTGGTTTTAGACGGCGGTTGCTACAGTAAAGTTGGTTTTGTCTTTTTTCTTCTTTTTCTTGGCTAAAATCTTTGAAAAATCATAATAAATCATAAAAAATCATAAAATAAAAAAATACAATTTTGTTGGACTCCACATAAATAGATATACACAGTGAACATATAATATGCTATGCTTTAGAACATTTGTTTTGTTGTAGATTTAGATACATAATTTTTTGTAATTAATTTATAGTTGTAAAAGAATATATTAAAGTATAGCTTATTATATGTTTCATGTGTATATATACTCATGTGGAGTCCAACAAAATTGGATTTTATGTTTTACGATATTTCTACAATTTATTATGATTTTTCAAATATTTAGCTAAAAAGAAAAAAAAAGACAAAACCGCTGTCTAAAACCACTCCTGGGAATGATTTGCACGGTTTTGGAAAGCTCAGGAGGTAAAATATCCATTTTCATAGGTTGAGGGGTGATGTGTTCCACACCCAATAGGTGAGAGGGTTATGTAGACTTTTCCTTGAACATTATCATACTCTTGAAAAGTGATGCTATGCACTACGAGTGTAACACCCCGAAATCCACCAACACCTCGGGATGCTACTAAAACACACCAACAACAGCTGAACTTAAATAAATGGAAAATTCAGCAGCACATTTGTATATATAAACGACGCGGAAGCAATAACAAGGGTATACATTGTATAAGCACCAAAGTAGCATAATCTGACATCCTAGATAATATGAGTCAACTATAATAAGAGTTTAACAACCACACTATGGTTTAAGAATAAGTCTCGAGTCTCCCAAACATAACATTCACTAAGATTAAAACAATGGGTTTCCATAAAAGATGAAGTGTGGCATGCAGCTAATCCCTCTTTTCCTTCTAGCAAACATCAAGAACCTGGAAAGAGTAATGCAAGGGTGAGATAAAAATCTCTGCAAGCAAATTTGTTTTGACAAGCCATTTAAACCACAAGTTCAATTAGGCATCAATTTAAATTATCAAGAGTAAGACTTCACAAAACCACTGCGATAATAATTAAGAGATAGAACACAATCACTGCTGCATATAAACCACTTAACCTCCAATATAACATGTTATGTTATTCACTCCCATGCAAAAGAATGCATATGAATGCAATGCCATGACCACTTTTACATCGCACCCCTCCTCGGGCAACGCACGATGTGTACCGGTACAATTGCAACCATAGGATTGCAACAAACTTCAATGCGAATGAGATGGTATGCTCATGATATGCCTCATATGTCTCATAATGAGAAATAGAATCTCCACGACCTCAATTTCAATTATAATCACAACATCAACTTCAATTATAATCACAACCTCACCTTCAATTATAACCACAACCTCACTTTAAATTATAACCACAACCTCAACTTCAATTATAATGGAGATAAGACAATAAACCTCGAGTGATTTAGACATAAGTGTCCAGAGCATAAAACTTCGTATGAAGGTGATCCTTAACAATATGGAAACCTTATCAAATTTTGGATAACTTTCATTTGGATCCAAAATTCTAATTATGTCGTTTCACGGTCAGGAGGGGGTGGCGGTGCTGGGAGAGAAACTCACGATAGGCTTTTAGGCAGGGGAGGGGTCGGTCAAAAAAATAGTTGGTTACTGTAGCCGGCGCTACAGTACCCCCGACGCTACAGTACTCCTGAACAAAGGTCCAATCTTGCAACGTCAATTACTTCGCAATCCGAACTCCGAATGATGTATGTGAGTAGTCAAACGGAATGCATCCGACGAGCTTTATGCAATCATGGTCTCCAATTGTTCACCGGAGTGATGAATCTAAAAGTCAACTTTTTGTGTCTGGTCAACCGTCTCCAATTTTTACTCTTTTGTTTATAAAACACAAATTCTAATCTACCAAAATTCTAGGTGTTACATTCTACCCCCCTTAAAAAGAATTTGTCCTCGAATTCTACCACTTTACGATATAGCAAAAAAAATCAAAGAAAGATGGAATGTACATAAAACTCACCTGCCTCGTAAAAATATGGATGCGTCTTTCGCATCTGATCCTCAAGCTCCCAAGTAGGTTCTCGATCAGACTGATTAGTCCATAGAACCCTAACATACTTAATAGTCCACCTCATAACACGCTTCGATGATTCTATGATACACACAGCGCGACACTCCATGGTCAAGTCCTGATTCACCAGGATTGGCTCTAACTCGACGTTCTACTATGTTCCCACAATTACTTTATAAATATAGAGATGGGAGATATGTACCCCCTTCATGGACTCGGGTAACAATAATCGATAAGCCAAACTACTGACTCGGGTTATGATATGCAAAGGCATAATAATTACAGGATATAACAACACCTTTAGTAGGTGATACTTTGAGTGGAACTTGATCATCTACAGAGAACTCTAGGTGTCACCTCCTCCTATTAGCAAGCTCTTCTAGTGGCTCTAAGCAGTCGAAATATTCAGTCATATCCATTACAACTTCTCAGTTTTCTCGAATCAATTCCGGACCAACCAAGGACATCTCTTCCGAATTTTCCCAACATAACGGGAATATACTTAATCTATCGTGCAAAGCTTCATAAACCTCTATAGCCGTTAAATGCAAAGTTAACCAATAATAGATGTTTCTCACAATAACGGTACCAAAGGATACCAAGCTGAAAACAAAAATAGCCTTCTGTACTAAAGATAGTCCACTATGACTGATTATTGGTCTAAGGGTGGAAAACAACTCTAATAGAATGGTTTGTATCTAAAACACTAGTAAGACGTTGCTAAATATAGAAACAAACTTGGTCTCTATATCTAAATAATAAACTATTGCCACACAACGTCCACATAAGAATGATATGCATCGACTAAGCGAATCGATCAACCACATCCAAGAAGAGTAAGGTAAATCCAACCACAAAACACATAGTGATATGCTCGAACATTCACTCAGGAACCACTAAACGCTTTAATAAACCTACAGGTCTCCTAGAGTCATCCTTCACCCAAGTAGCACAAACTTGAAGTTGCCATATTTTTTTAAAAGATATCCATCAAACTGGGATACTAATTCAAATCCATATACCTCTTTGTCTCACTATGCATCAAGTTCAATGAACATCTCTATTATATTAATCTTAATCTAAGATTTCTACATCATGTAAAGACGCCTCTAAAATTAAACTCTTCATTCCAGGGAAAAAAACTATACTATGAAAGTTTACCATTGGAAATTCTCTTGTGCACAACTTGAATTCAAGATTGTATCATGGGGCATCAGATACCCACAAGACAGAGAGAATATATAGATGACAATGTTTCCTCGCTTAAGGCTTACACAACACAAGGACATCTATACAATCCGAATTGGCAATTATAGTTTTTTGAACTTTGGAATATAGTCCTTAAAAAGGCATATGCTACTGTATTTACCACAAAAAGGTTTTGGGATCAATAAATAAAATCTCATAAATATAAAGTATTCAATACTACACGACAAACACTATTTCAGCAGTCTTCTCATGAAGGCAATTCAACAATCAACACCATAATAAAAATGTCTCTCACAATTCCCCATAAGCATGACTATGACTACTGCAATAAAAGCAAATGTAGCTCTTCGAGCGAGAAAAAAAAACACACGTCAAACTCTTTTGTTAGGATTTAAAATATATATATATCTTAACTACTGAGCATTCGAATAAAAGGAAAACCTCTTTCGATATCTCTATTCAGGGGCTCACGGTCATGAATAGATTCTATGCAATTTGGTAAAGCAAAACTAGACTTAGAAAAAAAAAGATTGTGAAACTTCAGTACACAAATACTATCCAACCGCGCTCATAAACCACGCGACAGAAAAACTATCACAGAAAATTGAACAATACATGTTTATAAATCTAAGACATAGGAAAAGCCTAGATCAAGGAATGTGATATCTAATTTTGATCTCTGAGTTCTAATATGTTTTAATGCTTTATCAATTTATTTCATTATGGCAGCTTGGAAAAGCTCGAATACACTAAAAATCGATAAACTATCACGAACAAACCTGATCCACAAAAATTGTCCTTGCCACATGACACGATAAAAGAAAAGTAAAGTTCCTTAAATCATCCCAAACTGTTAGGACTAAACCCATATTATGCTTTACAGATATCAATCTCTGGCATCAAGTATAAGATAGCTAAACAATCTACTTTCCTTCACACAACAAGAGAAGAAAACTATTATATTACTTGACATCTACAGACTAGAACTTCTTTTATAAGAGCACATCATTGAAACATATACCAGTTTAGGTCAATTTAAAGACGAAGGGAAAAAACACATTCCCTAACATAGAGTTAAGGATATCAAGCATGAGACAAAGGCCACAATCGAATCAATGAAAAAGACATGTCACCTCGTGTCAACCAATACATGAGACCACAAGGTGAGGAAACAAAGAACTATATAAATATATAGTAAAGGAAAGAAATGACCATTGCAACCCACAAGGAAGCTGCAAACACGAAACCTCAACAACAATAAAAAAAACTTTCTAGCAATGGCAAGGACTACAAGGTGAAAAAAAATATATATTGATTTTCCTACCTACATAGCCTCATTCCATCAATGACACCACCCACGACAGATATAGAACTAGTATTATAGCCACAATGCAACAAACATCATTATTCTTCAAATTAAATTGTCTCTATGTAACATTTCTGACCCATTGGCAGCATATAACCTTAAATCTTCCATTATCATAGATACGTAGCATAAAATAAAATGATAGATGAGCATAAGACACTTCCTAGGCCAACGTAATGAATATATCTATGGCTCATAGATATGAAAAATAATAACCTAAGTAATATTAGGACTACCAGCACTGCAATGACAATAGATGCCACCACATCCCAACTATTCAACTAATAGCTATTCCAATTTGTCACTCCAAAGAACTTGGAGCCAAGACACATTCTTCAAAACCACTAGAATTTAAAATTAGAATCTCAAAAGAAGTAGAAAACCTCTAGGTTCAAGAAAATACAGGCAACTAACTGAAAACACAAGTTCTAGGGCCTGGATAATATGTGATTGTAAACAACAAACCAACAATTATTCGCAGTAGTGCCACAAACCCTTTATGATAACCCAAAGAAAAAGATCCATTCAAGTCATCATTTGTACCATTATTAGTATGAGGTTATCTTTGAGAGGGAAAACTAAATGCATGCCTAAAGTTAGTTTAAGACATCTTCACTACAATAGGACAAGACATACAATGACCCACCAATCTAATATGTCGAGAGCACATAGTTAGGGCGTATGATATGGTGGCCAATCCATCCATCACTCAACGACATGTTTCGAATATCAATAGTTGGGGCATACCTCCAACACTCAAGAACCTTCACTAGCCAATGCAAGTCAAAAGCAATGTGGGGGCCCTCCACTTACTCTGCCTGCATTGTCTAGCTATTCTTGTCATAAATCTTCTAAGTTTTCAGAAAAAAAACAAGAACCTTCTACCGTAACAATTAAAACACACAGAGAGTATTCATTCATAAACACAATGGTGGAAAGTCAAACAAACTCTTGCTACAAAATATACATGTACGTATGAGCTACCATATAGTTCCAAGGCTTACACATATACCCCCAAAACAATTCTCACATTCATAATAAATGACCTCATGATGCTGTAATAGTAATAATAATAAACATCATGTATAGAGTATAGACTAATTGACACCAGGAGCATATTACATATACAAACTCATACCCGTCCTATAAGTGCAAGTGTGTCAATTTCAACATCTTTTGGACTATAATCTATAACCAAGGCTCTGATTACCAACTGTAACACCCCGAAATCCACCAACACCTCGGGATGCTACTAAAACACACCAACAACAGCTGAACTTAAATAAATGGAAAATTCAGCAGCACATTTGTATATATAAATGACGCGGAAGCAATAACAAGGGTATACATTGTATAAGCACCAAAGTAGCATAATCGACATCCTAGATAATATGAGTCAACTATAATAAGAGTTTAACAACCACACTATGGTTTAAGAATAAGTCTCGAGTCTCCCAAACATAACATTCACTAAGATTAAAAAACAATGGGTTTCCATAAAAGATGAAGTATGACATGCAGCTAATTCCTCTTTCCCTTCTAGCAAACATCAAGAACCTGGAAAGAGTAATGCAAGGGTGAGATAAAAATCTCAGCAAGCAAATTTGTTTTGACAATCCATTTAGACCACACGTTCAATTAGGCATCAATTTAAATTATCAAGAGTAGACTTCACAAAACCACTGCGATAATAATTAAGAGATAGAAAACAATCACTGCTGCATATAAACCACTTAACCTCCAATATAACATGTTATGTTATTCACTCCCATGCAAAAGAATGCATATGAATGCAATGCCATGACCACTTTTACATCGCACACCTCCTCGGGCAACGCACGATGTGTACCGGTACAATTGCAACCATAGGATCGCAACAAACTTCAATGCGAATGAGATGGTATGCTCATGATATGCCTCATATGTCTCATAATGAGAAATAGAATCTCCACAACCTCAATTTCAATTATAACCACAACATCAACTTCAATTATAACCACAACCTCACCTTCAATTATAACCACAACCTCACTTTAATTATAACCACAACCTCAACTTCAATTACAATGGAGATAAGACAATAAACCTCGAGTGAATAAGACATAAGTATCCTCCATTTAGCATAAGTATTCGGATTATAATTAAAGTGGTAATATTCTGAATATTAAGATTGAGGTGATAAAAATAACCAGCCAAAACGGTAGCAAACCACCGCTACATTCACTTGCCTTCGATGAAGATCAAAATAAAGCGACATAAGCACGATCCGAAGGTGCACCACCTGTTCACAAATATATTTCATCACCACACAAACATACATGTAAAATAAATACATCAATCAAAGCGCTCCTACGCCCGAACTCAACGTCCTCACATTAACACAACCAATTCTAGTCAAAACAGCAGGACTGTTACTTATCTTTTTTGTACACATTAATTCTGTCCACCAAAAATTTACATCTTCTACCAGATGAAAGTTAACTTCCAATAATGCATCTTTGTAATTGTACGCAAAAACATAAAACATCATTAAGATAGGTTAATCTTCTGGTTAACCTTAGACTGAAAATCTGACTGCCGCTGCACAACATCCCCAATAAAACAGACATAACCAGAGCATAAAAATTCGTATGAAGGTGATCTTTAACAATCTGGAAACCTTATCAAATTTTAGATAACTTTAATTTGGATCTAAAATTCTAATTATGTCGTTTAGTTTTCCTAATCTTCAAGTCAGCACAACCTTCACAGAATTACGAGACTGAAAAAGTGTCTGAAGAAAACATCAATATCTCTATGACCACAAATCCGATTGGGGAGCTCCTTACGGCTATGGAACGGGCTCTAAATCTTCTACAACTCATATAAAGGGTTTCTATTTTTTTGAGGCCACGAAGATCACGCAAAACGACCAAAACCAAAAACTGTACAGATCAATAACGTGCTGAGAACAGCGACGTGGGTAAATCCTTAACCCTAGCCCTTAACGGCAACAAACACCACTACACGCAGGTGCTAAAACGTCCAAAACCTTAGGGAAAATATGGTTAGATCAGGGGCATGGCTCACCTAGGGTTTCCCCTTTGAAAAGAATAGGGCAATGGCAACGGCAACAATCCCCACCACAATTCCCCACCAGTTTGCGAGCGGCGAGGGTTACCACAACCGTCGATTACCTACGAGCTGCATCACCCATGGCGGCACCATCAATAACAGCGAGGAAAAAATCCAAATTGGGGGGGGGGATGGAATCAAGGAGAGGAAAGAAAGCCCGACCAATTTCTGGAGAGGAGCGGCGGCGAACCCTAGTTGTCCTTCTCCTTCTTCTCCTTCTCTGTTTCACGGTCAGGAGGGGGTGGCGGCGCTGGGAGAGAAACTCACGATAGGCTTTTAGGCAGGGGAGCGGTCGGTCAAAAAATGTAGTCGGTTACTGTAGCCGGTGCTACAGTACCCCCGACGCTACAGTACTCCTGAACAAAGGTCCAATCTTGCAACGTCAATTACTTCGCAATCCGAACTCCGAATGATGTATGTGAGTAGTCAAACGGAATGCATCCGATGAGCTTTACGCAATCATGGTCTCCAATTGTTCACCGGAGTGATGAATCTAAAAGTCAACTTTTTGTGTCTGGTTAACGGTCTCCAATTTTTACTCTTTTGTTTATAAAACACAAATTCTAATCTACCAAAATTCTAGGTGTTACGAGTTACGTAAATCACTATGCTAGGTACTCAGAAGTATTAGAGGGCTACAATAACTCAAAGGGGATTTCTGATGCCAATGAGATAAAAGTCACAAGTAGATACTACCTCAATTCTCATTTAGATGACGCCGGCTAGCTAAAATTCTAGCTAAGCAAGTCAAATAAAAAAAAGAACGGAGGGAGTACATCAAAACCAGTTTTTGCCACAACCGTTTTCTAGCTAGATGCATCACCTGCTTAGAAACTTGGTAAGTCTAGAAAGGGTAATAATCCGATTCCTTAGATGCTGTTAACTGCAAGACATTTTAACGCCCAAACGCCAAAAGCCAATTTGTACATATATTTTTGATCAATCGCTCACCATGTGTGTATAGGTGTTGGTAGGTGAACCCTCTATGGTGTACTAGAACCTAGCTTGTTACCAAGTAATTATACTGACGTCTCATCTTCTTTAGATTTCACCAAAAGCATGTAGCAAAATCTACTAGCAAAATCTATCTGTATTTTATGCTTTCCTTTTTAGTTTATTTGTATAGCTGAAGATCAGAGAGAATTTGAGGAAATATTTACAAGACGGATAGAAGACATCAATGCCAAAAAAGCTAACACAAATGACCAGGAAATTCATGTGAATGGACATACATTAACCGCCCACATGCATGCAAAAGAAATCTTATACAAGCCAAATTCACAGAATTTTGTTGCAACGATATGTCGCCAAGGCGTGTGTTTCACACATCCACATGGGCGGTAGTCTTGTCTTTTGATTACTAGTTCTTGAATCATCTTAGTGTAAATATTTGAAAATAATAAATTTTTCCCTTATCAAGAAAATGAAAGGGAAATAGAAATTATAATAGTCTTTATTCATATATATCTATCATATAAGCTAAGACAGCAAATAAAAGTGCGAATGTAGACCCTTATTTAAGAAACTCATGACTGTTTTTAAAGTCGGTGATCCTATATATGTAAACCGAACCTGCCACAAGGCTTGATTTCTGGATCTACCACTAGAATAATGTCTTGAGAAGTTCCATCCGATTCAGCCAAGATTGTTTGAAGAAGGCTGATCCAGCTTCTTTGAGCAGTTAGGAAACATGCTTCTAGGGCACACATGGTCACCATAGCCCGTAGAGGGCCTTCCATCGATGTGAATTTCTGTTTCCCCCTGAACTAGAACTGGCTGCTGTCCACCATTTCCAGCCAGCTTCCTTGTAAGAGCAACACAGGATGTGGTAGTCATCAAAAGGACGCAGAGGAAGGCAGGTACTATATTAATTCCCTTCATTTTTCAGAATCGTTGTTACCTGCAAGATAGATTATATAAATCAGCAGATGTCAAGATAGATATAAATAAATCAGACGATATATGCTATCTTTTATTCATGGACGAAGTATTACTGATATCCAATGTGAAGTAGTCTTCTCCGCTTCTTTTACTCTTTTAATTTGTTGGATTTCTTTTCATGTGGGGATGTTACATTTATAGGGGATTGATATTAGTATTGCCTACGTCTTCTTTACTTAGCTTCGCGTGGAGTGTAATTTCCACTTGGTAGATTGTGCATGATCGACAATAGGAAGTGGGGTGGGAGAATTATTTGGCCTAATCGATTGCTGAACTGACAGATGAGCTGATGGAATTTGTCTTTGTATCGCCATTTGGTGACCTAAACAGCAAGCCTGTTCCTAGGTCACTGGTGTCTATGCAAGCTGATGACAACGAGCAACTGGAACATTATGTAGTTCCTTATTCAAGAACATTATCTTCTAATACATACAAGGTATACATTTGGAAACTTTACTTAGAAGTGCTACAAATTGCAAATGCCTTATCCCTGCCGGTTTTAGGTGGTGATATGGCGTTCTTTATTTTGGTTCATTGTGCTTATGTTATAACCTCTGTTCCAAATTATAAATCATTCCAATTTTTTTTAGAGAGTCAAATCATTTTAATTAAGTTTGACCAAATTGATACATGGGAATACTAACATTCATGATACCAATCATTAGTTTCTTTATTGAATATATCTCTAGTCTCTATCTCTTCTTCTCTTCTCTAACTCTACTCCTTAATGGAGCGAGTTAAAACTTCTCTATGTTCACCAAAGATTATGTCCCTAGTGGAGAGGAGTTAAGCTAACCTCGTACTGTTTTGTGTAACCAAGAATCCAACTCTATTGAAATCAAGCATCATGATATTCTCTAATCACCTCTCTACTCCCATGCCCTTGAATTCCTGCGCCAAAGGTTAATAGCCTATGCGATAATAAAACAGTACCCCTCATGCCCAGCTGTTGAAGCTCCTTAGCTACACCTTTATAGTGCATGGAGTTTTTGGACTAATTCTTATACTAACCCACCACTTGGTACTTGAAATAACCTTGTTTCGCATATGTGTTGTGTTTTGGAGTATGTTGTGTTTTTACACGAAAACGTCCCAATTTGGATCATTTATGTCCAAAGCCCAAAACCAACTACAAGCCCAAAGAAATTGTTGATGGCAAAAAATTTCAAGAATGCCGATCTGGCTCAACAACCGGTCTAACCGCATGTTACAAGCGGTTTGACCGGCTGTGTCCTGGAGCCGGTCTGGCAATGTGCTAGGCAGTCTGACCGCCTGTCCCCGAGTCCGAGTAGAATTAGGGATTTCTTGCGATTTAGATCTGTAAAGGGACTTCCTTGTGGGGCAAGACCTCCCCATCCTATATTATGAAGGGTTGTGGCCGATTGAGGACCTCTACCCAATCGTCAAACACAAATACATCTACTATTTTGTATCTTTTCTTTTATTACTTTGCCCTAACTTTCCAATCTCATATGTTGTTCTTCCTTCATCTTGACGATGACCGAGGACGTTCTAGGTGGCCTGCCGATCCTAGAACAACACAAGGTGCGCCTACCCTGATGGGGTCCCTCCCGGGTGGGCGTTCGTTGGTTTCTAATCGGGCTGTCACAGGGGGTCTGACCGCCTATACAAGGGGTCAACCACCCGTAACAGGGGGTCTGACCATTCGCCGCAGAGATAATGCAGTGAGCTCCTTTGTGCGTCGCACGATCTAGTGCGTTCGTGTGTTGGCCCGAAAAGGCAACAACATATTTTGGCGACTCCGCTGGGGAAGAAGAAAGATAAATCGGTTACTATGACCGGTCCAAATCCTAAACACAGCAAAGTTGATCAATCCAACATCGTCAGGCCTGACTTAGATCAGTTTGAGGCCGACGACTGTAAGATCCTTGATGAAAGATACAGAAAGATCGAAGAGGAGCAAGCGCAAAAGATACTACAGCTCAAGGAGGAAGTGAAGGAACACTTCTTGTCGCACTACTCCAAAGATCGTCAAGGCAAGATCATACAGGTCAAGGACGTTATATTTGATGAGTCTCCACCTGAGGTAACACCCAATGTAAGTGATTCATCTTGTGGTGTTACAATGGAACAAATTCAAAGTATGATGGCTGAGCGTGATGCTTTCTTAGTTAATTGGCTTTTATCTAGAGGGAAAAAATCTGCTAGTAAACAACCTGAAATATCTATTGATAATTTGGCAATTACAACTAGTGTTACTACCAATGTCCTTACATCTGAATCATCGACAAATGATACAATAGAACAACCACCATATGGCATGCTGTTGAATTTTTGTAATGGACAGATGGTGACACCTACCAATGCATTAGCAGCTCAACATTCATACCCAGAACCTATCACAAGCATACCCAATTCTGGTCGCATTGGCCGAACAAATGAGCTTGTGAATTTTGTTCTGCCATATAGTACCTTTGCATATACTACACCACCTATACCATCCACAGGTACTTTTGCACCCATCGGACTAGTTCCTAATGAAATGTATGACCGATACTTGCAATGGTGGCAAAACAGGCCAAGGCCGATTGGACCGACCCCTACAGCTGGTCTGACTGACACGACAGTTGGACTAACACCCACAGTCGGTCTGACCAGCTATCCGAGCCAGCACAGGTGCACACTTGCAGCCAAATTCATCTTCACAATATGATAAAATGCTTGCTGATTATAAGAATAATTTGGCTAATTTGCTTAAAGAAACTCTTGGGGTAGATTTTAGAGGGGAAACTCATGCATATCAAAAACCGTATCCTGCTCACTTTGATTCGGTTCAATACCCTGCTGGTTTCAGATTGCCTGATTTTGTTAAATTTGATGGGTAAGATAATAAAAGTACTTTTGAGCATATTAGTCAATATCTTGCCCAATTAGGAGAAGCTAGTTCTATAAGTGAATTAAAAGTACGCTTATTTTCATTATCTTTGACTGGAACCGCTTTTTCTTGGTTCTCATTAGCTCCTGGTTCTATTAGCTCGTGGGAGCAATTAGAACAGAAATTTCATGATCATTTCTTTTGTGGAAATAATGAGCTTAAAAATTGTCTGATCTTACATCGGTTAAGCAATCACGTGATGAATCTATGAATGATTATATTAGAACATTCCATGATACGAAAAACCGTTGTTTTGGTGTGAATATTGTAGAAAAAGATTTACCCGATCTAGCTCGTGATGGATTATGTTCTCATATTAAAGAAAAGCAAGATAGTCATGATTTCTTTACAGTGAATCAGGTGCATCAAAAAGCTTTGGCTATAGAAAGCCAAGGTAGAGATTCATTAGATAGCCATAATCACCATCGTCCTTATGTTCATATGTTGAGTTATGATTCTTCGAACGATGAGGGCAAAGAAGTGTATGCTGCTGAATTTACATATGAACATATGAACATAAGGACGCTAATGACAAAGCAAACACTTGTGTTTCTCTTAAGCCATTTCATAAAAATCAATGGGAGGAGGTGAGATTTACTTTTGATGTTTCAAAATGTGATAGAATTTTTTATGAGCTATTGAAAGAGGGAAAGATCAAAATATCTCATGTTATGCCGCCACTTGAGGAGTTGAAGAAGCGAGCTTATTGTAAATTTCATCATTCTTTTTCTCATGCAACCAATGATTGCAATGTGTTTCGCCGACAAACACAATCAGCTATTAATGAAGGTCGGTAAGTGTTTCATAATACGCAGGTTGATCACAATCCTTTTCCTGTAAATGCCTTATTGAACACCATTGAGTTGGCAAATCCTAAGGTGCACATTCGACCGGATCAAGCCAGAAAAGCTAAAGGAAAGAATATGATCATTGGTGAAGAGAGACCTGAGGAGAAGGTGTCACACAGGAAGACCTGTTGAGCTGCAGAAACTTCTTCGCTCGGGGGGCGAGACAAGAGCAACAAGTCTGTCGGCGAGACAGGCGGTCTAACCTGCCGTGCATCCAGTCTGACCCGCTGTTCCAGAAAGTCTGGAAATTTCTCTAAGTCCAAGGTTAGAACAGGGCGGAGTTTTGAAGAGCTCTTGGCCATGTATAAGAGGAAAGGGGCTGATAAGAAGTGAAGAAATCAATCAAATAGTGCTAGAGGGGCAAAAGCACCACTAAAACATAGAGCGCAAGGTATGCATGAACAACAAGGTAATTTTTCTTTTTCACCTTACTCTTATGATGGACCGACTACACCTTGGTCTTAGTCCTATCCTTGTTATTATTCACCTTTGGATTATGGTAGTTCATACATGCGACATTCTATTATTCTATATTCTTCTCCGTATCCAAATTATGATGCATTACAAGGACCGATTGCTAGGAACAATAATCTGGTCAAGAATGATGTTATTAAGCAAGGTGAAGGTGCAAATAAGCAAAAACCTAAGGATATGAAGCCGAGGTGGGGTCCCTCAGGCTTATCTCATACTCAAAAAGAGAAGACTACAAAGGATGCGCAAGCAAGGAACAATAGAGCAACAAATTGAAGAGAAGCCAGCTAAGACAACACGGACCAGGAAGGAGTGGAGGTCAAAGCAGGTAAATGTAGCATCCAATTGAGCAAATCAAGTTTCATGGCCGATAATATGTTATCGCCCTTAGACTGAATTAATGTTTTATGGTACGCTTTGCTTTACCAAAAAACAGGGGGGCATATGTTGATGGCTAAAAATGGCAAGAATGCCGATCTGGCTCAACAGTGGGTCTAACCGCCTGTTACAAGAGGTTTGACCGGCTGTGCCCAATAGCCGGTCTAGCAATGTGCCAGGCAGTCTGATCGCCTGTCACATGCGGTCTGACCGACTGTCCCCAAGTCCGAGTAGAATTAAGGATTTCTTGCGATTTAGATCTGTAAAGGGACTTCCTTACAGATTAAGACCTTCCCATCCTATATTATGAAGGTCGTGGCCGATTGAGGACCTCTACCCAATCATCAAACATAAGTACATCTACTATTTTGTATCTTTTCTTTTATTCTTTTGCCCTAGCTTTTCCAATCTCATCTGTTGTTCTTCCTTTGTCTTCATGACGACCGAGGACGTTCTAGGTGGCCTGTCGATCCTAGAACAACCCACGGTGCGCCTACCCTGACGGGGTCCCTCCCGGGTGAGCGTTCGTTGGTTTCTTACTGTGTTGTCGCACGGGGTCTGAACACCTGTAAAAGGGGTTTGAACGCTTGTAACAGGGAGTTTGACCGCCCGTAACAGGGGGTCTGACCGCCCGTCGTAGAGATGCTGCAGTGAGCTCCTTTGCGCGCCGAATGATCTAGTGCGTTCGTGTGTTGGCCAGAAAAGGCGCCAACAGAAATAAAGCCCAATGGAGAATCCCAACTAATCACTAATGGACCATGTGGGCTTCCATAGGCCAATTCATGGCCCTAGGAGTCCACATCCAATAGGAGATCGAGTCAAACTTGGATTTAATTCGCGCAGCCCAGGACAACACAATCTTTAGGTGCAGATTCAGAGATCTAAATGGTCTCAAATACCAAAATATTGAATATCAAAGTTGACGTCATTGTCGAGCTCTTCGATTTAGACCTATGGGCCGTATTATTTGGGAGATATTGCCCCCAAAATACATGCTGCCCGGGAAAGTCCAAATCCAAACAAATTTGGGAGCGATGCCGTTTTGGGGACCTTAACTTCGTTTCGAAGGAAAGTCTTGAATACTAAGTTCTTGGAAATTTCGTGCCACACAATTTAGAGTTTGCGTTTGCCTCATTTGGAGTCCGGAAGTGGGGGATATGACCTGAAAAAGGAATGGCTGTGAAACAGGAAAATCTCGACTTGGCTGATTTTATGGAAATCTTGTTTGCTTGGCTCCTAACCAAAGATCTCGTGGAAGGAAAGGGATATCACGCCCCCAAGACTCCCAAAGAGTATAAATACAACCCCTAGGTGCCCTTAGTAAGGGGTTGATCATCCATCCATCACAAGAACTCGACGAAAACCAAAGAGCAACACCGGAGGGAGACAACGGCTGCCGCGAGTCCTCGAAGTTGTCCCCTAGCCACCATGGACTCCTTGCATGGTTGTGTCATGGTGGAGTTCATGAGCTACTTGGACTCGTCTATGGTATGTACTTGGTGGTGACGATCCAAACGAATCTATTATGTGAGTAATGTCTTCATGTCATCCGATCTCCTAGCGATCAAGTATCTCTTGGGTTGGCGCTTGAGAGTACCTCTTTTGTTGATCTCGTTCTTCCTTTGGCGCGTTTGTTCTTAGATCTATTCTTAAGATAGGTCACTTAGGGTGGCCTTGTAGCCGTGGTGGCTGGGGGTTCATGCCGAACATACCAAGGGGGTTCGACGCTTCTTTGTGCCTTGCAACTACAACGCCAAAGGGGATAGTGCTGTGACAGGGTGTATTATTGTGTAAGGTTGGGGTTTTGGGGGGTCAATTTAGAGGTCATGATTTAAAAAAGTTTTGGATGAGATGCATGTTGTGCTTACTCGGTTAGCTCGAACTACAACTAAAAGACGTGCATAAGCTTAGACATACCTTTGGCTATGCTTTATCTCTACCGATGTTCACGGATGTGATCAATCTTTGCACTTCACTCACATCTTATTAAGGTTTACTCTTTATATGCAATCAATGCGTCATGTTAGGATAGACCCGTTAGATTAGATGGAAATATCTAGTAAATCGTTGTTGATCCATGGATTAATTAACCATGCAAGGAATACTCTAAGGGAAAAGCTTCACATGATCCGTATGCTTGCGGTTCTTAATTGACATGTCTAAGGGTAGTCAACACCAGCACTGCTCTGGATAATCACTAGCCGACACCTCCATCGCCTCCATCAAGGGCGAGCGATGGCTCTGCCTTGCTCCTGCGCCAGCCGCCATTGAAACGAACCAGGCTTTCCATAACGAGAACCCGACTCAATGCTATCGCGTACATAACTCATTTCTGATGAATATCACAGTCATTCTCAAAATTACATGTCGTGTCATAATACAATAACCTGTACAGGTCTCAGGAATGAGTACATAGGCCTCCAGGGTTAAATGCAACATAATGAAATAGTAGCGCAGCGATAGCTATCAAGCGGCCTTTGGTGGTGATCTTCACTAAATAGACAATCTTCTTAGCGCAACTGTAGCCTAGTCATACCATCCGTCATGGTTGAACGTGTAACACCCCTGGTGTTTAAATATGTTTAGGATAATCAAGAAATGGAATTTAAACTTAATTAAAAACTTAATGAACCTTGAAAAGAAATCATCACCAAAGAACTTTTCGAAGACCATAAGTACTTGACATACCCTTGACATGAGCTGCCAGCTACTGGCAGCTGTTAATAGTCATGACAAAAGGGCACCATGTCAAAAACTTTTGTACATGTCAAACAATTTCACTTAAATGCTCCCAATCAATTTTTTTTTAAGGTATAAACATGAGATGAAAAACACACGGTCACACACCCTTTTTAAAGGAGCTCACCTTGGGCTATAAATAAAATAATATTTAGAGTGCTCCTAATGTTCTTTAGTAAAATAATTGTTAATGATTTAATGTTAGGGTTAAACACTTGGACTAATAAAGCTTGCAGTCTAATCATGGCCTACATGTGGCAATCTTGTGGTTTTAGTGATAAAATGAGATTTTGTTCACAACATGAGATTTCATAAAATACAAAGGATGTAAATTAATTAATATTTTAATATATGTCAAGTTGTTAATGACATAATTAAAGTTGAGCATATAGAATAAATAAGCTTTTAACCTCCGTGTATGTGTCCATGTTTTAACTTTAAGTTAAAATAAGATTTTTACTCCCAAAATAAAAGGAGGTAGGGCTTTAAATTGAAAACTCTCTTTGAGTATCATACCTCTGATGTTTAGTGACACTATTGAAGGGTTTAAGAAAGGAGGGAGAGGTTAATAAAATAATTAATAAAAGGAATTGGGAAGATAAGGCAAAACAATGGAAAGGAAGCTATGATTTTACCAACCTATTGAAAAAGGGTGAAAACTTGGACTAACACTACCAAATGAGGAAGTTATTTAAGACTTGAGTTTTGGTCTTACAAAGATGGATTAGTATGCAAAATAAAACACCTTCCCTTTTCTACCTTGTCAAAAAAATCTTTGTAAGCAATTCAAATTGTGGAACAAATTGGATTAAAATTATGACTTGTAAAGAAAGCCCAAATCTTCTAATATAACTTTGATGGGTAAAAATTTTATAAAAGACTAGGTCCCAAATGTTGAATTTACATCTTTTTCCCCATATTTTTGGAGTTGAATTGCTAGGGCCAAAAATTCATACCAAATTCAAATTTAAGTCTTTTTGAATTTAAAACTGCATCTAAACCAAGAATGTTTTACAACTTTTCAAACCTCCATTGTAACACTGATGTTCTAAGGTTTCTAAAATGTATTTATTCATAATTTTTGGACCTTGGGAGCTATTTCTTTTAGAGCAAAACTTTTAAATTGAAAATTATTTCCTCCCGCTCTTACAGCCTGACCCCACCTGTCAGTTTCCTTCTTCCTCCTCACGATCTCTCTCCTGCGCGGGTTGGGCAGAGCCGGCGGTGGCGCCGCAGGCCACTGGCCGTCCCTGGCGCCAGCTCCTCCCGAGCCCGGGCGAAAGGCCCATCCTACCCCTCTCGGTCGCTTCCTATTTAAGCTCCCCGACGCCCAAACCCTAGCCCCCTTCCATCTTCACAGCCGCCGCCTCCATTGCCGCCATGGAGCTCGGCTCGAGCTCGTCCTCGATGTCCTGCTGCCCCACGGCCTCCACCACGCCACCCCAGACCTTCCCCTCCACCTCTCCAACGCGCCCAGCCACCCAGCAGCCGTTCCGTCCGCCTGCAGCACCGCCGCCATGGCCACCAGTGGCCGTCGCCGCCGCTGCTCGCCGCCGCCCCCTTCCCGGCCTCCAATCCCCCGGTCCAAGGTGGGGAATGGAAAGCCCACGTCGCGGTGATGCTCCCCGTGCCCTTCCCCCTCGCCAAGACCTCGCCGGCGGCGAGGATTTCGCCGTCAACGGCCGGCCAGGGGCCCCCCTTCATCTTCTTCCTTCTTCAGGGTTCCCAATGTAAGATTCCAGGGGCTTAGCTGTGAAGTTTTGAAAAGTTCCAGGGGCTAGATCGAAATATGGAACTTCAGATCTAGGGTAACGGCTGTGAACTTGTAAATTCAATTTAAAATCGTAGAAAGATCAGAAAAATGCAAACCAAAATTATTCGTGCTCCTGGTGATGTCTACTTCATTCCCTTCACAGCATGTGTATGCTTTTGTTGCTTGGTTCAGTCTATAAAAATCAAACTTTGAAAATGAACTTTTGTGCATAACTCCTAAACTACAGCAGCTATGAAAGTGATCTTTGGATATGTTATTACTCTTGTTACAAATGCCTTACAGTATCAATCTTGCACTGAGATATATTTTCTAGCTCCAGATATAAATTGTTTAAGTTTGTCTCAGCTGAAACATTGTTCGAATTTTAGTAATTTTTCCCTTCAACAAAAATTAGCCAACTTTGTACAGTAGTGTATCCATATTAACAGCTATCTTAGAAAAATGCTAAACCCCATTTTTAGCTCTGCCAACATGCTTAAATAAATTGGGGTAAGAAAAAGGTGTAGCATTTGTTTAGCTCATGTTTGCCACTAAAACTGAGTACCCACTTGATAGATGAGCTAAACATGACTTTATTTTGCTCCTATAAATAGTTCACCCTATTTTTCTGTGTATTTATTTTTATAGAATTTAATATCATCTCCTAGCGGCTGAAATTGTTGAAATTGTAGGAAATCCAAAAATTTAGATTACTTAATAAAATGTGCTCAACCTTGCTGCAGCAAACATAAGCATAATGACCTGAGTTTATTTATGAAGTTTCACTAGAATTCGAATTATAGAAAGAGGACAACAAAGTGGAGTCTGAATCTTGCTTAATAAATAAAAAAAAAAGAGGAAGAAGAAGAACAATTCTTTATCACACGCACGTGAAAGTAAAAATTTAGGGGAAAAACTAAAATTATCCAAAAACATAACCTGCGTTGCTAAATGAAGAAATAAAAAGTATAATTTTATATATGTACACAATCACCATCGAAAGTAAAAACCTTTATGGCACCCTTCCAAGTGTGTTGTAAGGTGAAAGAAGAGAATTCATTTTTGTCTAGGTGATTATGGACTCAAATGCCCCGTGCTTTTATTGGAACAATGAAATCAATGTAAATCTTATGCATATGCATCTCGTATAGATCCCGGAACATGCGTACCCATCCTGGATTTCGAAGAAGGACCACAAGAAGGATGGGAGAATGCTGCTGAAGCAAGTCAAACTAACCCTGCCTTAGCCAAGCTTTGAGTCGAGCAAAAAGGCAAGCCCCGGAGCATAACCTAACCTTTAAAATTTATGCATCTATGAATTCTCTATGTTTGTGCATTTACGTTTCAAGGAGTTGATTGAATACCTTAGCTGCACATTTCTAGTACCTATGACTTGCAACACTAGTATGAAAGGATCGATAGGGCAATGCTTTAGGCCCGTTACAAGTCGAGTGATTTCCTGTCACTCGCGAGACATAGGAGTTGCTTGTCTTTACTTATGTTGGAATCATAAGGATTGACGGGCGGGATGGTAGATGTAGATCTCCCGCCCGTGTATGATAATGGATTTAAGGTCGAAACGTGTGGTTGAGTGTGTCAAGTTTTTGAACGTACCACATGCATGCCGATATATGGGAATCGGTAAGCCCGGTACCAGATTGAAGCAGCTAGGGCCGATAGCCATCTCTCCTTAGAAACTTTGTTTCCCCTGCCGTACACTTGTGGATATATGCGTGAGACTGTGAGTGAAGCAGTAAAGCTTTATCCTAAGGAAGTGGACCCGGTTCCGAATTGTGGATCGATGGGAAAGGTTGGGAAGTGCTTGTACCTTTTATAGCAAGCATTATCCGTGTGTGTTGGGTTTCCCCTGGCCAGGTAGCAAAATTCGGTTCGAACTGTTCGCTTCTCGCGGTTAATGAGACTGCTTGACCGCCTTGCTGCATTGAGTAACAAGTGAAACTATGAGATTGATAAACTTGTTGTATGAATTAAATTGTATTGCACCACTTGTATGATTAGACAGGATGCTAATCTAGAATGGTTAAATCTACTAGAACATGATGCTAAAACTTGAAAGCAAGGACCTACTCTTAGTTGCTTTTTGGCAAACAAACCCACCAGCCAAAAGCCTCTCATGTCTAGATGTCGGTGATGTAGTTTTCACCCGACGGGTAAGCCTTGCTGAGTATTAGTATACTCAGCCTTGCTTGTGGCATTGATTTACAGGTACAATGTTGGATGTGGCAGTCGATGCTTTGACTTGGCCTACCCAGGTTCCCCCTGGATGGCACGTCGAATGGGTTCCGTCCTCTGCCGAGGAACGGGAGGAGTAGCACCGTGGCAGGCTTCATCATGGTGTTACGTTGTATCGTCGTTAGTTTGTCTTCCGCTGCAATGAACTATTTAATTCCGCTGTTTGAACTAGTACTCTGATTTAAATTCCGATCTTGGTTGTAATAACTTTGAGATTCTATTTGTGTATGTTAAATTTGTGGAATGTTGTAATCTCTGGAACTCACCTTCGTGTGGGCGTGCTGTTGTTTCGATCGGGAAAAGTACGTGGTTAAATCGGGTTTAATCCGACGGCGCTCCAGCTTATTCCGGATTAAGTGCCTGACTACTCGATTAGTGGTCCCGGGGTACTTAACTTGGAATAATTTCGGAGTGGTCCGCCACAGAACGCGTACCATGCATACTCACAGGATGTTCCCAAGGAATAGAAGAAGTTCAAGTCACCATTTGTATGCAAGCTTTAGGTGGCCTACTTCTAAAGGGTAAGAAAATAGCAATGGAAAGGATAGCGGTTTCCTATGCGGCAGCATCATAAAGTATATCATTCCCATATCCCACTTTTACCACAACTCGTGCCGTCCTAGCTCACTAGGTCCTGTCTCAAGACAACACCTCCAATTTCGGTCGATGCACGGGCTACCTTCCATGGCATCTCAATAGGCATTAACGGATCACAAGAGAAGCAGAGCTCAACCTCTCTCTCCCCGCCCACACCTACAGCCTCACTCACTCACCTATAGAGGGGACAGAAAGCAGATCCGAAAACAATGGATGATTGACTCATGAACATTGTGCTTTTCACCTCTGAAGCTACGGCTATACATATAGATCACAGTACTCTGTAGAGCTTGTACACATGTACCCAACTCGGGCTGCAAACCGGGGATCAATTGGTTGAGACACAACCCATAACTAGTAACTCCTAACTAGAGGCAGCACCCTCCTGCGTCCCTCGGGTCTGAACGTTTCGGCATGCTAACCTCGGCCCCAAGAGTTGTGAAGACGTCCCCACAAGGGCCAGTCAGGGGATAGCTCATCGATCGGAGTTGTAAGAATGCATCCAGTCCCCTTGACATAAATACCACACTATGGTCGCCAACAGTCCGAATGCCGTTCCGAGAAAGGCTACCTGGTACTCCTCCCACAAAAGTAAGTCGGTGTGTACGGTACAGTGATTGCGAGGAGGTCCACAAGGTTTATAGTGCCGGTACGGGTGTCATCGTCCCAAAAGCGTATCCACCGCAGTGGTCCGCAACTGCTACCATCACAGGTAGCGTCCATGCTCCTAGCACCCACTCATATCAAATCATCACATGTGCCCACCACAAGCACAACACAGAGCTTACTCATAAGCTTGCTCCTAGCTCTCTAAATGCCTAAGTCGAGTTGTTATATATACCCACATCAGCAAGGACCTACTAAGGTAAACACAACATACTCCTTCCAGTTTTCCCCACACACCCACATAGAGAATATCCACCATAATCCCACACATGGCGTGCACAACGATAGTACCATATCTTTAATATATAATATGTGGTAGGACATCAAGGGTCACGAAGTAAAGGGCTATGCATGGCTAATCATCATATATAAGCATCGCATGCAAGCGCTAGCAAACTAATAGCATAAGACATTCAAAAGATGGGATGGGCATAAACCTGGAGATTGCGAGTAGTCGCCGTTCCCTGGATTCAGAGAATACAATAAATCTTATGGCTTATAGCAAATAAATCTAGATAGAAGATCCAAATAACTCCAAATACCCTCCCAAGTTGTTATTCATATTTTTAGAAAAGTATAGAAACTAGTTTCATAATTTTCTAAGATATAATGAATTAGTTATGAATTTTTGAAGATTAAATTGTTTTCTAAAAAAGATAAATGTTTTCCCTAAAAGAATAAATCCAGAATAAATAGAGGGCGACATATGGCAGCACCAGAGCATGCCACACGGCCGGCAAGCGGCAGCGTGACGTCACCCTAGGGGCCCTACTATGATTACATCAGCGTGGGCCCAGCTTACTTCATAATTGAACGGTCAACCCTCAGAAGTGGGCCTGTTGGCAAATGGGCCCGTCTGTTAGCGGCTTGACCCGGTGTGCCAGCTCACGTGGGTACGGCTCACCGTGAGCCATGAGTGCGGCTGACGTGGACCGCATCCACTGATCCGGTGTGGATTCCTACATATCTGGTGCAGTTGTGCCTGTGTGGTCGACCGTGTGGTGATCCGATTCAAAATTAGTTGGGGGAAAATGTCCCGCGTGCCAGGTGCTCGTTAGATAGCCACAGAGGGCGTTTTGGCGTCCTGCAATGGCGTGGGCGTGCGTGTGCATCCGTTTGTGCCGGCGTGCGATGGTGCCGGGGAGCGAGCGTGGGCTCGCTAGAACGAACGTGCGGCTTAGCTTGCCTGTGCGGTGCACGACCATGAATGCGTTCACACGATGCGAGGCAGTGTCAGCGAGCTTGCCGGCCGTGTCGAGGTGGAACCCCGTGGCCGGGTCACGCGCGTTGGTGTAGAACATGGGTTAGGCTGAGCTCATTTTGCGCGTATACAGTGTGGTGGCTCTGTGCGCATGTGCGCCATGGCTTCGCCATCACCGTAGCATGGCTGGCTGCGACTAAGACGTGGCGAGGCTCCTACACAGAATCATGGTGTGATGGCCGAACAGATGGGGCGGGATGTCCTATGGCTGGGCTCTAGTCTTGATGTGTGCAGCGAACCGCCGACAGGGAAGGCGGCGTGTTCACTGTGGGGGGTGTGAATAGAGAGGCTTGGCCTGACGAGCGGTGGAGCAGCGATGAGGTGATGCGGTGCCGACCTAGTGTGGTGTTCATGGTCGACGTCGGCATTCGTCTCCCCATGGTTGTCGTCGTCGTTGGCGGCGGTTTGGCGTGGTCCTCCGTCTTTGAGTGGCGGCTGCAGAGCTCCTCCCCACAATGGCGTCCCTCTTCCTTCCTCCTCTTCCCTCCGTCTCATCAGCTTGGTGTTCACAGCGGCAGTGGAAAGGGGATGAACCCTGACAGAGTGATCGGGTTCGCATTGGGGGCGAAGGTGGCTATATAGGCTTAGGCAAGGGGTAGGTGAGGCTCGGGGCTCGGATGCCATCCATTCTTGGCTTCTGAGTAGGTGAATTTTATCGGACGGCGGCGGAGGATGGCATGGGGGCCTCGGGTAGCGCGTGATGGCATAAGGAAGATTCAAGAGTCCCATGGCTTGGGCAAGGGGTCGATGCGCCAGCTTAGATGTGCGGGATTTTGCCATGGTCCCGGGCGGTGGCGTCGGTGGGGCGCAGTCAGGCGATGTGCATGACCGAAGGTGCGGGCGGCATGAGGAGGAAGAGAGGCTAATGTGTGGGTCCCGCCTATCGGTGCGGCGCAAAATGAAAGGAGAGTTGGGCTGGGCTGGTGTGGGGAGAACAAAGAGAGAGGGTGGGCCAACGCAGGGTGAAAGAGAGAAGGCCTTTAGATATATATAGCCCTTAAGTTTGAATTTGAATTTAAAATTCAAATTCAAGCAGCAAAACAAATCAAATAAAATCCAAATAAGACCAAATAAGATCCAAATGCCACTCTAATATATTTGGTCCTTAAATAAAATATTATTTTCTCTAGGAATTTAGATTGGGAAGGGAATTAACCTTAGGCAAGTTTTAAATAGTTGCACGATTCAAATCAAAGTTTTTGAAATTCACAATTTTTCAAAAGGCAATTTTTAGGAATGTCACAGCCATTTTTTAGATTCACTGTCCCGTGCTGGAGCGACCTCAACCAGCACATCTCCCTATTGTACCCCACTGCTGCCGGATTCGGGACCCACCTCATCCTTCCTCGCCTTCTCCAACCTGCTCACCATGGCGACGATGCGGCCATGGGTCTGGTGCGGCGGTGCGTCCCAGTTCATCATCGGTCACAAGATCAACCCTCTGGTGACCTATGGAGAGGCATCCCGTGGAACTTCGTGGCCAAAACTGTCATCGATCCTAGCAAAAAGATTGGTATTCTCTTCATTACTAGTCTGTCTAGCTCTCAATGCTGCAATTGGGGATGTCGATTGCCGGTGGCTCGGTGGTTGTGTTGAACTTGGATGAAGCTCACAGTAGCCCTGGGCTTCAGAGTGCTGCAGGATCAGGACTCGCTGAAGAGTGTAGATTGGTAATGTTTGGTATTAGGATGCTGATTTTGGTTTCAAATTTCCTTGAAAAATGGGGATTGTGAGGTGGCTTCACAGAAATAATGTTTTAGCACTTCACCGGTGAGTATTCATGGTATCTTATGTTAAACAGGGAACAAGGTATAATTGTGTTCTAACCAAAATAGCTTGAAAGAGGAAAGAGTTTGATCTTGGGTAGTGTGTTTCAATCTAAAGATAAGATATTGGGTGCGCAGAGTAGGGAGAGGGTGAGGGGTTATTGGGTGGAGTGCATATGTGTTTGCTCTCTACTCCCAGATTGTACCTATATATGATGCTGCTATATTCTTTATGAATAAAGTGTTTCGTAATTCCTTTCTTACAGCTTATCCCTGGTTGCATGCTTAGTGAGCAAATTCCTTCAATGCCAAAAAATATAGACGAGTTCCCTCAGTGCCACAAAATGTTTTATACTCCTTTCACCGCCATAGAAACTCTAGTTTATCCCTCGTGTGCCATTTCTACTAGTAATCTGTTAAATTTTAACGAAACTTGGATGAGAGGGGAATTCATGTCACATGAAATGGCATTTTTGCCCCCTGTTACAATGGCTAACGAGCTGATTTCAGAACCATATCCTCTCCTTCATCCACCGGTTCTCTTCTCCTCTTTCCCATCGCTGCCTTCCTCGAACCTTGATGCAAATCTGCCCGACACGCTCCTAAATTGGCCCACATTGTGGCTCCAGTGGACATGCGCACGCTGGGGCACCGGTGGCCACGTCCCGCCTCGACTAGCATCGTGGCTCCACCACCAATTCGTGTCATCGCTTCACCTGGGAAGGAGCTCGGCCCTCATGGAGTCAGCATCATGCTGGAAGCCGTATACCCATCTTCCCCACTCCTATTGCGCGAGCCACGCCGGCCGCATCCCCGATAGATGGTGCCAGGCATATCATCCTGCTTGTTGATGTTTTGGAGAAATTCCATTAATTGTTAACTGTAAAGATATACTCGGAGTCAATATTGTCAGTTTATAATTGACTCCATATGCCTCTTTTTAAGGGATCTTAAAGTTGTTTTCGCCAATGAGAGAAAATGAATGTTATTCATCAGCTCAAACGCTCTAGCAAATACTTCGTGCAAAAGCACTTGAACTTTTGGCAAAGGGCCAACTTCGTTCCTGAACTCTTGAACAGACCAATTTAGTCCTCGAACTATAATTTTTCACATCAGTTAGGTCCTCCATCGAAGATGGATGTCAACGTCGTCAGCAAGCGCAGGACGGACTGCGACAAGGCCGCGACTGCGGTGAATATCGGTATCCGTTGTCACGAGTCATGCATGCGGAACGGAGCTCGTTGTCCGCCTCCACAAGCCCCACGTGGGCACCCACTATGGCCATCGGGGCCACGCACGCCGAGGTCACTGGCCGCAGCGGGCCATGCAAAGAGGAGCGGGGACACCGCATTCTCCTGTTCTGTTTTTGAAAGAAAGGATGAAAGCAAGCAAGCAGTGAGCCAGCGACAAGCTAACTAGGCGATGCGGCATGGAGGAGAAGCTACGTTCTCTCATGGAGGCATGGAGCAGTACCGTGCTAAGCAGATGTTCTCCAACCATAGGTGCCGTGCTAAGCATATGCTTTCCGACCATGAATCCGTGTGCTGTGAATGGATGCACTGTATCAACGGAAAATGGATGCATTACCTTCATCTCTGCGAGCCTTGGTCATTTGCCCCGTTCCGTCACGAGACCTGACAACGTTAATGTCTATCTTGGATGGAAAACATAACTGAAGCTAAAAATTAGAGTTTAAGGACTAAATTGGCTGGTTTTAAAGTTCAGGGGTGAAGTTGACTCTTTGACAAAAGATCAGAGACAATTTTGGCTATTTTGCCTTTTTTCGTTTGTGAGTTAAGATGACTGTACAAACCACGATAATGCCTGTTGTTGACGTTCCTTAATTGTAAATATTCCCGTCAACATCTCAAGGAAAATACTAATTTACTATCATAGTTTGTTTAGTTTGACTTGGTTGAACTTGTATTTTTCTTTTGTATGATTGCAGGAACTAAGAGTGAAAATTCAAGAAAAAAGTATAAAAGAATAAAGAATACTCCATCTTGAAAATGCTCAAGATAATAGAGAGACTCGAGATTCAAGTCCAACAGAGTCTAGCGTCAACATAGAAGGCCTCCAACCCACGACCCACCACACGAAGGCGGTGGGCTGGAGGTGGCACCAGTGGATCGGCCGGCCCACCGGTAAGGCAGCGTGCGATCCCCTTTGGCGAGGCGGTTGTATGTTGGTTGCATATGTCGGCAACACCTACTACCATATATGTAGAAGCCCGAACCGACCTTGAAGGCCTATATAAACAGAGACCTAAAAGCATCAACTCACATCATGATATACTTGCTCCAATATGGCTTTAAGCACTGATTTCACCGATTTATTTAACCTTTTCTAATTTAATAATTTATATTTTCTAAGGATATCCTAGACTTGCTCCAATGATGATCTTAGTTATAGATTATTTTTTTATGAGGTGGCTAGGCTTTGGTTATATAATGATTATCATAATTAATCTTTATCTTTGTCAGATTTCTACTTTGAGTATTGTAACCTTATTCTTTCATGACAACTTATTTTTATTTGAGCAGTTGACTATGACCTATAAGTTGGATAATTTGTATATGTAGAGGATAGTTTATTAAATCACACGAGTTCCCATGGGATGAAATAAATATGATAACCTGGTTTACTCTTGGTTGAAATGATACAATGGTATATCTGTGCGCTTGCGGATAATTCCGGTCACCATTTTAATACTATATCTTTTAACCATGATTCTCTCTTGTTATTATTTGCTAAGTCTTGTGTGCCTGTAACTGTAAGTAACTTATAAATAATGTTAAGACATATCAACAATGCCCTAACAATTTACATGCTCAAATGAGTCTTTGCCATTGCCATATTATGCTTCATTCCAGTATATGGGTAAATGAGTCTTTCCCATGGCCATTTAACTGTTGTTGGCATAAGTGGCATACAAGGGATACATTGGAGTTTTTGTGGCACCGAGAGTAATTCCAAAATTTTTATGGCACTAATGGAACTCATCAAAAATTTTATGGCATTGGGAGAATTCTCTTTATCGCATATACCAGTAGCATATATAGTTAAGTGAGATCAGTTTTCTACCTTGCGTGTTGGTCGCTACTATATTGATATATAATGGATAGTTAAGTAAAATCAGTTTTCTACCTTGCGTGTTGATCGCTACTATATTTATATATATGGAGTGACATATATCTGTGCATGCAAATGTAGTTTGATTTCAATAGTAATTGTAATGACTCTATTGTTAATCGAGTGTTAAATCACCTTAAGTCAAACCCTGGTTCTCAAATATGAAGTTTCCAGTTCAAATCTTAATCATTTTGTCCAGTTCCATGTCAGCGGATCTGATGTCCGTTCTACTGATTGTGAGACAGCAGACCTTGTTTTCCTGGACACCCAACTTCTTTTAACTTCAGCCTTCTGATATTTTCGCAACAAATTGGTTTCATCTCAACCTTAGTTGGGTAACCGACTTCTTTTCCTTAAGTCAAGACTCCTTGAACTTTCCAATCGAAGCCACGCTCATCCGAGTTGTTTTGAGCTTACCTTGCACCAACCTACCGATCCCGATGTGAGTCTCACTGATCCGACTTCTTTTCCAATCCCATCGGCCAACCAACTTGTTTTCTAGCCAATGTCACCTTCAGCCGATTTAAGAACACTGACTGCTCAGTCAGCCCATTTGGACTAGCAGCCCACCTACTGTTGTACTCGTGAACTCCTTTTCACACCCAAGTTTACCTCCTCCCTGTCATTGGATTCTTCTCTTTTTGTCACCTTGTGCTTGGCGGCTTTTGTTGTCATTTTATCCCTGGCGCCATATCCTGTCGCTTGGATTCACCCACTCTTTGACATTGACAACTGTAGCATGTAGCATGTCAGCTCCTTCCGCCTGCTCTCTGAGATGTCTCCCACGCCTACCTGTTGTCCCATCTATTCTACTGTTGACAGCTGTCGGGTACCAAAACTAGGGGTACCCCAATTTGAGCCCTAAACCACCTGATAGGGCAGCCGCGATCGGTGAACGAATCGAGCCCAGCTCCACGACCCAACAAAGGCCCACTACGACGACACCGACGTCCGCCCCGCTCTAGGGTGTCCCTCTCCCTCAAGCGGGAACGTCCGTGACGATCGAGCCCGATCAGGCTCGAGGATCACGCCCACCCTCGAGCGGGCGTCTCCGTCACGCTCGAGGCTCGCCACGCTCGAGACCGCTGACTGCGCTCGAGGGACGCCGCGCCGGTAACATGACCGATATAAGTCAAGTGGTTTCCCGCCATTCGCAAGGTATCTGTTGTTTGTGCGACAACTAAGAGAAAAGTAAGAAATGGTGGGTGGGGCTTGGTTGTGCGAGGCACACTAGTGGATTTTGGCCTGTCTGTAATAGTGAAATATCGTAAGGACTATGCCATCTGGTGACCTTCTAGACAAATGTTTGAACGTGTCAATGGCATGACAGCTATATGGATACGTTAAGCTTAGTACATGAAGGTCTAGAATGTGAACATACTTTGCCACCCACATGCTGGGTCCAGGGGTTCGGATGGCGGGTTTGATTGGTCCGGGTGTGTGCGGGTTGCGGTGCGCAGTCAGAAAAGGAATTGTTGTCATGTGAGAAGTATTGGACTAATCTCATTGACATGTTCGTTTGATTTTCTCTCTGCAGAGAAAAACTTGAATTTATTCTTTCGCTTCACACGGATGCTGTGGCTGCTTGCTTCATTGTGCAACTATGAGGAACAACTTGAACAAGAATGTGTTGATGGAGAGATTGAATCTATATGTTGACGAAAATATAATGCAAATGTAATGTTCATGTCTCCTTACTATCACCTGGCGGATGAGATGAATAGTAAATCTATGTAAAACCTTGAAATAAGGATTAACTAGTAGTTGCTTTTGGTAAAAACATACCCATTAGCCGAACAGCTTGCATAAGTGTATATTTTTATCGGTATCTTGTTGATCGTATAAATCTTACGAGTATTAGTATACTTAGTCTTGCTTGTGGCTCTGTTGTTTCAGCTGATCCACCCTTGTCTGATGTCTCGTGGATCTATCCCGTGCAGCTTCCAGCCGGATGGTGCATGGAGTTTGTGCTTGTCGACGAGTAGTTGTGCAACCGATTTGCTTCTGCGTAGCCGATAGATAGATTGCGGATTTGCCTTTGGCCGATTGGAGTTCTTTTATGCTCAGCCCATTGTCTCAGCTGAATCGGCTCAGCAGTCTTCTAATCGGCCGACTTCTTGTGTCTTGCAGGTTCTTTTGTGTGCTATGTGTTGTGATCTTGTAATGGCTCTGTAACAGGATGAAGTATTCGGACCAAGTGGGTTTATAAAGTCTTCTTCCGTAGTTGAACATATGTGATGTAGTAACTTATTATTCAATCTTACGTTTTTTCACAAATTATCTATGTGCACTCCTGTGCTGTAAAATGTTGTAATGAGATGCATGTATCTGAGTACTCACCATCGTGTGTGGTTGAACCTGATCTTGGAAATTGTAACACCCCGAAATCCACCAACACCTCAGTTACTGTTCATCCAACGGTTCAATATTGCACCACCGATTACTTGGCGATCTGAACTCCGGATAACGCATATGAGTAGTCAAACGGAATGCATTCGACGAGCCCTACGCATCTGTGGTCTCCGATTATCCGTACAAGCATCCGATTTAAAAGTCAACTTTTTGACTCTCTTCTATTATGATCAACTCCTATAATTGTTATGCATTTCTTGGTATGACACATAGTTTACCCTTTTGCATACACTGGGGGTTACATTCTACCCCCCTTAAAAAGAATTCGTCCTCGAATTCTATCGTTTCTACGACATAGCAAATATCATAGAGAGATGGAATTTACATAAAACTCGCTATCCTCGAAAAGATATGGATGTGTCTTGCGCATCTGCTCCTTAAGATCCCAAGTAGCTTCTCACTCAGACTGATTAGTCAATAGAACCCTTACACATTTGATAGTCCTCATAACATGCTCTGACGATCCTATGATACGCACAGGGCGACATTTGATAGTCAAGTCCTGATTTATCGTGATCGGCTCTAATTCGACCTTCTATGGATCCCATAAATACTTTCTAGAAGTGCAAGACATTATGTACCCCCTTCATGGACACAGGTAACAACAACCGATAAGCCAAACTACTGACTCATATTATAATATGGAAAGGCACAATAATTCCGGGATATAACAACGCTGTTAGTAGGTAATACTTTGAGGAACTTGATCAGCTATAGAGAAACTCTATGTTTCGTCTCCTCCTATTAGCAAGCTCTTCTAGTGGCTCTAAGCGGTCAAAATATTATGTCATATTCATTATACCTTCTCAGTTATCTCTTGAAAAAAATTCGGACCAAGGACCTCTCTTCCGAATTTTCCCCACATAACGGGACTATACTCAATCTATCGTGCAAAGCTTCATAAACCTCTATGGCCGTTAATTGCAAAGTTAGCCGAGCTGAAAATAAAAAAAACCTTCTGTACGGAATATAGTCCACTATGATTGATCATTGTTCTAATGTTGGAAAACAACTCTAAGAGAAGGTTTTGTATCTCAAACACTAGCAAGACGTTGCTAAATATGGAAACAAACTTGGTCTCTCTATCTAAAAAATAACTAAGGCACACCTGATGCCACACGACCTCCACATATGAATGATCTGTGTCGTCTAAGCGAATCGATCAACCACAACCAATATAACGTCTATACCCTAAGAAGAACAATGTAAATCCAACCACAAAACACATAGTGTTATGCTCACACTTTCACGTAGGAACCACTAAAGGCTTTAATAAACCTACTTTCTTCCTAGACTCATCCTTCACCCAAGTACATAACTTAAAGTTGCCATTCTTCAAAAAAAAATCCATCAAACTCTGATACTAATTCAAGTCCATATACCTTTTTCTCTCACTATCCATCCAGTTCAATGAACATCTTTAATTATATTAATCTTAATCTAAGATTTCTACATCACATATAGACGCCTCTAAAATGAAAACTATACTATGAAAGTTTACCATTGGAAATTCTCTTGCGCATAGCTTGAATTCAAGATTGTATCATGGGGCATCAGATACCCACAAGACAGAGAGAATAATAGATGACAATGTTTCCTTGCTAGTAAGGCTTACACAACACAAGGACATCTATACAATCCGAATTGGCAATTATAGTTTTTTGAACTTTGGAATATAGTCCTTAAAAAGGCATATGCTACTGTATTTACCACAAAAAGGTTTTGGGATCAATAAATAAAATCTCATAAATATAAAGTATTCAATACTACATGACAAACACTATTTTAGCAGTCTTCTCATGAAGGCAATTCAACAATCAACACCATAATAAAAAGGTCTCTCACAATTCCCCATAAGCATGACTATGACTACTGCAATAAAAGCAAATGTAGCTATTCGAGCGAGAAAAAAAACACACGTCAAACTCTTTTGTTAGGATTTAAAATATATATATATCTTAACTACTGAGCATTTGAATAAAAGGAAAACCTCTTTCGATATCTCTATTCAGGGGCTCACGGTCATGAATAAATTCTATGCAATTTGGTAAAGCGAAACTAGACTTAGAAAAAAAAAGATTGTGAAACTTCTGTACACAAATACTATCCAACCGCGCTCATTAGCCACGCGACAGAAAAACTATCACAGAAAATTGAACAATACATGTTTATAAATCTAAGACATAGGAAAAGCCTAGATCAAGGAATATGATATCTAATTTTGCTCTCTGAGTTCTAATATGTTTTTATGCTTTATCAATTTATTTTATTACGGCAGCTTGGAAAAGCTCGAATACACTAAAAATCGATAAACTATCAGGAACAAACCTGATCCACAAAAATTGTACTTGCCACATGATATGATAAAAGAAAAGTAAAGTGCCTTAAATCATCCCAAACTGTTAGGACTAAACCCATATTATGCTTTATAGATATCAATCTCTGGCATCAAGTATAAGATAGCTAAACAATCTACTTTCCTTCACACAACAAGAGAAGAAAACTATTATATTACTTGACATCTACAGACTAGAACTTCCTTTATAAGAGCACATCATTGAAACATATACCAGTTTAGGTCAATTTAAAGAGGAAGGGAAAAAAAAATTCCCTAACATAGAGTTAAGGATATCAAGCATGAGACAAAGGCCACAAGCATGAGACAAAGGCCACAATCGAATCAATGAACAAGACATGTCACCTCATGTCAACCAATACATAAGACCACTAGGTGAGGAAACAAAGAACTATATAAATATATAGTAAAGGAAAGAAATGACCATTGCAACCCACAAGGAAGCTGCAAACGAAACCTCAACAACAATAAAAAAAACTTTCTAGCAATGGCAAGGACTACAAGGTGAAAAAAATATATATTTTGATTTTCCTACCTACATAGCCTCATTCCATCAATGACACCACCCACGACAGATATAGAACTAGTATTATAGCCACAATGCAACAAACATCACTATTCTTCAAATTAAATTGTCTCTGTAACATTTCTGACCCATTGGCAGAATATAACCTTAAATCTTCCATTATCATAGATACATAGCATAAAATAAAATGATAGATGAGCACAAGACACTTCCTAGGCCAACGTAATGAATATATCTATGGCTCATAGACATTAAAAATAATAACCTAAGTAATATTAGGACTACCAGCACTGCAATGACAATAGATGCCACCACATCCCAACTATTCAACTAATAGCTATTCCAATTTGTCACTCCAAAGAACTTGGAACCAAGACACATTCTTCAAAGCTAATAGAATTAAAAATTAGAATCTTAAAAGTAGTAGAAAACCTTTATGTTCAAGAAAATACAAGCAATTAATTAAAAACACAAGCTCTAGAGCCTTAATAGTATGTGATTGTAAACAATTAACCAACAATTATCCGCAATAGTGCCACAAGCCCTTTATGATAACACAAAGAGAAGCTCCATTCAAGTCATCATTTGTACCAGTATTCGTACGAGGTTATCTTTGAGAGGGAAAACTAAATGCATGTCCAGAGTCAGTTTAAGGCATCTTCACTACAATAGGACAAGACATACAATGACCCACCAATCCAATAAGTCGAGAGCATATAGTTAGGGTGTATGGTATGGTGGCCAAAAACTTTCTAGCAAACATCAAAAACCTAGAAAGAGTAATGCAAGGGTGAGATAAAAATCTCAGCAAGCAAATTTGTTTTGACAAGCCATTTAGATCACAAGTTCAATTAGGCATCAATTTAAATTATCAAGAGTAAGACTTCACAAAACCACTGCGATATGGTGGCCAATCCATCCATCACTCAACGACATGTTTCGAATATCAATAGTTGGGGCATACCTCCAACACTCAAGAACCTTCACTAGCCAATGCAAGTCAAAAGCAATGTGGGGGCCCTCCACTTACTCTGCCTGCATTGTCTAGCTATTCTTGTCATAAATCTTCTAAGTTTTCAGAAAAAAATCAAGAACCTTCTACCGTAACAATTAAAACACACAAAGAGTATTCATTCATAAACACAATGGTGGAAAGTCAAACAAACTCTTGCTACAAAATATACATGTACGTATGAGCTACCATATAGTTCCAAGGCTTACACATATACCCCCAAAACAATTCTCACATTCATAATAAATGACCTCATGATGCTGTAATAGTAATAATAATAAACATCATGTATAGAGTATAGACTAATTGACACCAGGAGCATATTACATATACAAACTCATACCCGTCCTATAAGTGCAAGTGTGTCAATTTCAACATCTTTTGGACTATAATCTATAACCAAGGCTCTGATTACCAACTGTAACACCCCGAAATCCACCAACACCTCGGGATGCTACTAAAACACACCAACAACAGCTGAACTTAAATAAATGGAAAATTCAGCAGCACATTTGTATATATAAACGACGCGGAAGCAATAACAAGGGTATACATTGTATAAGCACCAAAGTAGCATAATCGACATCCTAGATAATATGAGTCAACTATAATAAGAGTTTAACAACCACACTATGGTTTAAGAATAAGTCTCGAGTCTCCCAAACATAACATTCACTAAGATTAAAACAATGGGTTTCCATAAAAGATGAAGTATGACGTGCAGCTAATTCCTCTTTCCCTTCTAGCAAACATCAAGAACCTGGAAAGAGTAATGCAAGGGTGAGATAAAAATCTCAGCAAGAAAATTTGTTTTGACAATCCATTTAGACCACACGTTCAATTAGGCATCAATTTAAATTATCAAGAGTAGACTTCACAAAACCACTGCGATAATAATTAAGAGATAGAACACAATCACTGCTGCATATAAACCACTTAACCTCCAATATAACATGTTATGTTATTCACTCCCATGCAAAAGAATGCATATGAATGCAATGCCATGACCACTTTTACATCGCACACCTCCTCGGGCAACGCACGATGTGTACCGGTACAATTGCAACCATAGAATTGCAACAAACTTCAATGCGAATGAGAAGGTATGCTCATGATATGTCTCATATGTCTCATAATGAGAAATAGAATCTCCACAACCTCAACTTCAATTATAACCACAACATCAACTTCAATTATAACCACAACCTCACCTTCAATTATAACCACAACCTCAACTTCAATTATAATGGAGAAGCCAATAAACCTCGAGTGAATAAGACATAAGTATCCTCCATTTAACATAAGTATTCAGATTATAATTAAAGTGGTAATATTCTGAATATTAAGATTGAGGTGATAAAAATAACCAGCCAAAACGGTAGCAAACCACCGCTACATTCACTTGCCTTCGAGGAAGATCAAAATAAAGCGACATAAGCACGATCCGAAGGTGCACCACCTGTTCACAAATATATTTCATCACCACACAAACATACATGTAAAATAAATACATCAATCAAAGCGCTCCTACGCCCGAACTCAATGTCCTCACATTAACACACACAATTCTAGTCAAAACAGCAGCACTGTTACTTATCTTTTTTGTACACATTAATTCTGACCACCAAAAATTTACATCTTCTACCAGATGAAATTTAACTTCAAATAATGCATCTTTGTAATTGTACGCAAAAACATAAAACAACATTAAGATAGGCTAATCTTCAGGTTAACCTTAGACTGAAAATCTGACAGCCGCTGCACAACATCCCCAATAAAACAGACATAACCAGAGCATAAAAAATCGTATGAACGTATTCTTTAACAATCTGGAAACCTTATACAATTTGTGATAATTTCATTTGGATCCAAAATTCTAATTATGTCGTTTTGGTTTCCTAATCTTCAACGGAGCACAAAACTGCACAGAATTATGGGACTGAAACAGTGTCTGAATAAAACATTGATATCTCCCTGACCACATATCCGATTGGGGAGCTCCTTATGGCTATGGAACAGGCTCTAAATCTTCTACAACTCATATAAAGGGTTTCTATTTTTTTGAGGCCACGAAGATCACCTAAAACGGCCAAAACCGAAAACTGTACAGATCAACAACGTGCTGAGAACAGCGACGTGGGTAGAACCTAAACCCTAGCCCTTAATGACGACGAACACCATTACACGCAGGTGCTAAACAACCAAAACCTTAGGGAAACCATGATTAGAGCGGGGACATGGCTTACCTAGGGTTTCTCCGAAAAGAATAGGGCAACCACGAAGATCCTACGACGGCGGCGATCGACGGCGACGAACCCTAGTTATCTACTCTACTCTTCTCTTCTCTTCTCTTCTCTTCTCTTCTCTTCTCTTCTCTTCTCTTCTCTTCTCTTCTCTTCTCTTCTCTTCTCTTCTATGTCACTATAGGGAGGGTGTCGAGGGAGGGAGGGAGTCGCGGAGTTAGGGGACGACGTGGAGAAAGTCACGGAGAGAAGAAAAGGGGGTGACGCAGGGGGAAAGTCACGGAGGGAGGGGGGCGACCATGGGGGAAAGGAGTCAGGCAAATTACTGTAGCACCGCAATTACTGTAGCAATGAGGTTACTATTCATCCACCGGTTCAATATTGCACCGCTGATTAGTTGGCGATCTGAACTCCGGATAACGCATATGAGTAGTCAAACGGAATGCATTCGACGAGCCCTACGCATCTGTGGTCTCCGATTATCCGTACGAGCATCCGATTTAAAAGTCAACTTTTTGACTCTCTTCTATGTATGATCAACTCCTATAATTGTTATGCGTTTCTTGGTATCACACATAGTTTACCCTTTTGCATACACTGGGGGTTACAGAAATGGTGGCCTTTGTCAGGGCATTACCCGAGATACTCTGGTTGATTTGGTTTGAAGCACCATGTCTTAGCCGATTGAGTCTGTTATACTCATGCTAATTCGTGTTTGAGCCCAGTTAATTGATGTGGTTCGCCATAGTAACCAAACCAGTAGCACAGTCGTGGTGTCTAGGCTAAGGGTTATGCTTCGTTTGCCTTATATACCATTGTTTAGTAGAGGTGGACCATAGGTGGTGATATCCCTATTGGTCCTTTGTCATTCTTAACATTCATATATAGTGTAGAGCTGGGTTTGGTTCTTCATAGAACCGTGTGCCGGAGTCGCATGTAATGGTTACAGGGGAAAGCAGGTGCCCGAAGTGAGGTATATCTAGGAGATCGACCTTTAATTCATCTTTTCTATCATTAGGAATCTCTCTCTACCCTTGCCTATCTTGGTGTCACTCGCGAGAAATATGTTATTACGTTTCTGTTGAAATTACAAGGATGATGGGCTGGGCTAGTGCTTGATGAGGCAGGGTTGATTTTGCCTTGAAATAGAAAAATAGTTTAAGGACTGCGTCCTCTTGGGCACTGTTGGTCAAGTGTAGAACGTACCAATGACATTTTGGCTATATAGAACTGGTAAACTCATGTACCAAAAACATTCAAGACTTATATCTCATTTCCGCACCTTTTCAGAGGAAGAGGAGACAAGTATAGTCATGGCCACGGTACAGCCTGGATCCCAACGTCGGGACGTTGCACTGGAGAGGGGAGGTTGGGGCTGAAGGTATAGAATCTGAGGGAAAACAATTACCATAAGAGGATCTGGGAGCACTGTCATGTCCTGGCCATTCAGTTATCCCTTGCAAGGATAAAATTAATTCGAATAGATTTGTCCGCATCTCTCGGGTTACTGATACTGCCTGTCCAGCGTCACTATGAATTACACGTGAAACATGAGATGTTCACGGTGACAACGAACTCGTTCAGTTGTATATGTTGTTGCTGAATGCTTAGAACAACTAAACAAGTGTATACTTCAGTTGCTTTGCTGAGAAGAGCTAATCTAGTGTATGCTTCGGATATCTTGTTGGTGATAACTTCACTTATGTATATAGATAAGGACCAAAAACTCAGTAGTACATTGAAGGGTGTGGATCAAACAAAATTTCTAGAATTTGAATTGGGAGAACATAGATAAAAAAATAGCCAAATAGAGCAAGGAAAAATCGTATAGGTTTCAGACATCTGAAATGGGTAACCAAATGATACTAGTATTTCTGAGAGACTTCAAATATGCTGCTGTTGATACGACACACTAAACCCAATATCTTAATGATCATGAATTCATGATTGGCATCCTCTAAATATACGCAAAACAATTATATGTGCATATTTAACTGGGACAACATATATTTATATACAATTACTGAACTTGGCAATGCGACGGCACATACAGGAATTCTGGGGCTTGAGGAAGTACTACAATGCTTTGTTTAGTATTCTCTAGAAATACAAATATTCAAATAATACTGACAAGTTAAAAATTAAAACAGAGTCATATTTATTATGGCAATAGAGCCTTACAAATGATGGGAAGAAAGTAGCATACAAAATTACATCAGCCAGGAACTTTTTGAGGTTATATATATGTCTTGCATGAAACTTCATTCTCTGTGATCAGCAGAGCCGGGGTCAATTTCCACCCACACCTTGAGCTTTTTCTTCAGTGTTTTGAGACATATGCTGGCAATTTGGGTAGGTCCCAAGCGGGCACTGGTGATCATTGCTGGGAGGGCCGTTTCTTCCGTCAGTTCCAGCAATTAGTTTGCGAATTTCCATCCGTGGCACAGCGGCACCGTAAGATGCATCCTCCGCCATGTCTCTTGGCATCCAGGTGCACAAGTTGGTAAAAATAAAGGCAGCAACGACGAATACACCCAGCTTCATTGTGACTTGAATATAAGGAGAATAGAATGTAAATAGAACGAAATTGAATACTGCCATAATAATGTATAATTTCAAATGTCTTGTCAAACTAATAGAGTAGAAAAGGTTCTTCTGTGCTATCATGTAAACTACTACACTATTTATGTTAGAAAATACACAATTTTATTCCTTCGAGACATATCTATACCTACTCCTAAAGCACGTAAGGTTTCTGCCCCTCTTTTTTCATCCGTCGTACGGACGGTACGGACAGGCCCACTTGTCAGATGGCAACCCCCCTGACAATTTTAAAAGCTAGTTAAATAGCAATTAGGTAAATTAATATTTATTAATTTATTTCAAAATATGAAAATTGATATGCAGCACTGGCGGACTAAACTTTATGCATTTGCAAGATTAACGCAACAAGAACGAGGTTAAATGGAGTTTAAACGTGGAATCTATAGATAAAACAAGGCTGAGGGTTTATCTGTGAGACAAGTAACTTAACAGGGGTTTAAACAGAGGAACTCAGGGGCTAAAACACAATTTCACATGAAAACCTGAGGGCTCACATGCAAAAGAGGTAGCCGGGGATGGTGGGTTTGATATCAGAACAGATCAGGGGTCTAAACGGGAAGAAAATGATTTAGATGTAATTATTTTTGTATATATGTGGACTGCGGGTTGATTTGCAAGGAATACAGGGTTGTTTGTGCAAAAGAACCATGGCCGGCTGGTTGACTTGAGCTGACTGGGGTTTAGATCTACTCTGGTTCATTGATCTGGGATCGGACGGCTGAGATTTCACGGGGCGGCGCAGGTCGCCGGAGAAGACAACGAGCGGCGGCGCGCGGCGGTGGCTCGCCGGAGTCGCGCGATTCCAGGGCTAGGTTCGATGGTTTCGAGCGATTCTTGTCTCTGGACGAAGCTTAGAAGATGGGGAATCTATTTTGGTGATTCTGGATGAGGATTGGGCGACGGGGAAGGCCGGCGGCGAGCAATGGCGGACGGACAAGTCCGACGAGATCACACGAGCTAGACAGAGCGAGAGAGGAAGAGGAAAGGAGCTCGGCGTGTTCCTCACCTTACCCCGAAGCTCCAAAGCAAGCTCTCGTCGAAGGAGAGGCGGTGGAGGCACGGGTCAACGGCGGCGGCGAGCGAGGGTTCGAGCTCGAGGTCGGCGGCGCGTAGGAGCGAGGGCTGCGCTATGGAACGAAAGGGTCGATGGGGGTGTGGTGGCGCTATATATAGGCCAGGGAGGGGGGCCTAGTCGTGTGCCCCAAGAGAGGAGATGCGGCGGCGTAGTGCACTCGGATTGGAACCCGAGTCTGGTTCGGTGCGGATGGAGGAGAGGGATGATAGGCGGGACCCACCTGTCGGCGACAACAAGAGAGGGAGAAAGGGTGGAGGAGAGCTGGGCTGCTACTGGGCCGCTGCGCAATTGGGAGGTGGGGAGTTGGGCTGGGCCGACGCAAACTACTGGGCCGACGTGAGGGAGAAGAGAAAGAAAGGAGGGCGTTGGGCCGACAGGAGATTAGGAGAGATTTTGAAATGTTGAATAAACAGTGTTGAAATATTGAAACAGAGCAGAAGAGATGTTGAAACTTCGGTTTTGGAATGTTGAACATTTCAGAAACTTTTATTGAAATTCAATTAAAAAACCAAATTTGAATTCAAAACAATTTGAATTCAACACTCAAATAAAATGCTCCAGCATGAAATGAACTCAAACAAATGGTGACCTTATATTTATTTTAGTTCTTTTTAATAAAAAGAATTTAAATGCCTATTCAAATCAATATTCCTCGAAATTAAATTTGGATTACAAATAAATTCCTGAAATTTTTAAAAGGTTGCTATTTTTAACTTGTGATGAAATTCCGGGTGTTACACTCGCCGGTGAGGAATGGCGGCGCCGATGGTAGGCAGCTTATGCAGGTTGGCCGTCAAGGGCGAGGAGCGACCCTAGGGTCATCGTGGATAGCCAGGAGTAGAAAAGAGGAGCTCCTTTGTTTTTTTAGGATCGGCCTGCTTTGAACCGTGGGCTGAATTGAGGAGAGAAGCGACTTCTCAAGTGGGCCAATCCGCACCCGTTGCAGGCCTACATCTGTCTCTGAAAGCCGTAATGCCCAGCCCTTCCAAGGAGCATTGGATATACGCTTTCGTCATCGCTTCATAGAAAAGGATTCACCTATCACACCTGGGACAATTTGGTTCGCCTAGTAGTGACCTATCATTTGTAACATCTGGCTCTGAATACTATCTGTAACAACTAACAACTCACTCCAAAATCTGCTTACAGCCCAGCTCCTCACGCGGAATAGACCCGCGTAAGCATACCACCTCACTTACACTTTCGCCCTTGCTTCGTGCAAAATGGTTAACATGGAGGTGATATGTTTGGAATACGAAGGCATATAAGCTAGCCGAAACTACTTAGATTACCACGGTGGGACTAAGTCCACCGGAACATGAGCACATGGGCCAACTGGCCGAATCTGGAATACTATTGGGTCAGGGTACTACAATGTGTTCCATGATGCACGTGGGCCTGGGATGGAACACACATGGCATATGGCGCCGAGACTGTATTGGTATGCGCCAAGAGGAAACATTCCTAAACATGGAGGTGATATGTTTGGAATACGAAGGCATATAAGCTGGCCGAAACTACTTAGATTACCACGGTGGGACTAAGTCCACCGGAACATGAGCACATGGGCCAACTGGCCGAATCTGGAATACTATTGGGTCGGGGTACTACAATGTGTTCCATGATGCACGTGGGCCTGGGATGGAACACACAACATGGCATATGGCGCCGAGACTGTATTGGTATGCGCCAAGAGGAAACATTCCTAGACATTTGCCTAGGTCAAGATGCAGACATATGGCGCAAGGCGTATGTGGGCCTGGGATGGGACATACGACATGACTTTTGGGCTGACACTTGATCTGTGAGTTGGACCGACAAGGATGTCGGGGTCTTTTTTACCTAATTTGGATGGCCCAAGAATGGCGGCCCATGAGTACAAGTGCGGCGGCTTTGGAGGATGCGCATTACAAATGAACTAATTCGGTTGGCTCAACAGTGGCCTATGAGTGCAGCTGCGGCTTTGGAGGATAGGTGTTACATAACCCGAAGATGCTATTGCTAGAGGGACAAAGGATTAAAAGTTAATTCCACCCTTACTCAAGTAGCGATGTGGTACTAAAACTGTGAGCACAACACCTACATGGCCTACAATTAGGCCACATCCAAATCTGGGCAGGTGTCACAGGATTCCTACAATACCCATCGATAAAGTGCCAATCTAAAAAATGTCACTCTAAAACTCTCATCCAACCCCTATCTTGTCCATTTTCTTTCGTATGGCTTTCAATGGCGCTCCAGGTGGCATGCGACGCTAGGAGAACCCAACAATTCCAAGTGAGGGTGCGTTTTTGGATCATCGATGGAACCGAAAGAAACCCGAGGGTCTGCTTCTAAAACATGGTTTGTATTTTGCTGTGGGGCTATAATGGTTTTGGCACATAAGAATTGCATCGCGCGCAAGTTTTTTGCGAGACCCGTATGGTAGATCTTGGTTGCAAAGATAAATCCATTTAACCCCAAGTAATATTGTAGTATCATTCAGGGTGAGGAGTTCTGAGAACAGGTCGTCAAGACCTTGAGGATTACATCGAAGATATCGCACAGTTAGGTAAAAAGATGTTATCTCTCTCGGTTCCAGATGGTTTGCAGACAAAAAATTATACCTTTTTAATAGTATAAGCCCGATGAAGACAAAGTTTACATTCAAATTATTGTAGTTTACAACTACTTTATTTAAAATTATTTACATACCTAAATATTGAAAATACTATATAAAAAAATATCAAACGATATCCAAAAAAAATATAGTCAATATCAAAAACATAGTGCTCAGTAAGATCTACAACTTTATAGTTGACAAGTTGTTGATTTGAAATTATTTTGAAGTCCAAACATTAAATATAAGATCCAGAAGAATTAATATTATTAATATAAAAGAATATTATCCGTCTCCTTCTAACGGGTTAGTGAGTCGTGCAGGGGTTAGGAGAGTTCGAGCGAGCCATGAGTCATGTGTTCAAATCTCCGATGATGCATATTTCACATATAACAATTATGACCATTGAATTATTCAATAGTCAATCGTGTGGTGATCGGTTGGGTATAACAAATATTGTCTTTTGGGCTTCGTTTAATATTATTTTCTCTTTTTTGAAATATTTTCACTATTAGTTTGTGGTACAAACCATATTATCATCGCTGGAGGTGTCCCAAATCTTCCAGAAGAATCTCATCAGGTGCACCCAAATGGTGTAGCCGTCAATCTTAAATTGTAGACAATGGTGTACACCTAAATAACGTACATCCCGATCCTCGATCTGTTTTGGTCCAAATAGTCCAACATTTTTTACTTATATTCAATACACCATGTCAAGCCTTGAAACTCGAGCCTAGTAGTTTTGGTGGACTCAAAGGATGCACATTAAAAAAAATACTAGCAGGCCAAAAATGTAAATCATCAAGGAAAAGAAAAACTAAGTTTTCTTCATTGGCCAAAAATGCAGATAACTGATGTATGATTAAGATAAGGGAGAAATTCAGAGAGTCCTAAATTGAGCCAACAAAATAGAATGTAGCATGCATGCATTCAGACAGGATTATATACACTATGATTGGCGGAACTTGATTTAGGAAATAACTTACTTCACCCTAAAAATTTTTGCATAGCCACCATAGGAATTCTGAATAAATTTTGAACTTTTGAGGAACTGAAAATTTAGGGTGTTAGTATAGATCATTTAAAATAACAATCAATAAAATTACCACCAATACAATGCAGCAGAGTTTGCAGTGCAAACTAATTGCTCGTGGCTTATTGTTTTTTTTTAAAAAAAAGGAAATTGTTCCTGCCTGTGACCACACACAGCCAAGTTCGTACATCACAAATCTGGAACAAAGAAAATAGGGAAACGAGTACACATAGAAAGGAAAATAAAATCAGAGTCTATTATTATTTCTCCGTCCATTATTGGCGAATATATCCAAAGCGACGGTCTCCAGTGTTTTGCTTGCCGAACAGATGATCTCCCTTGTGTTCCCATGCTGCAACAAGGACCAAAATTGCTGCTAATATGCTCCCGGAAATTGGCCTGCATAAATGAATTGAAATTTTAATCTCAAAACTAAATCATTACGTGTGCACCACATAGCCCACATAAGAGATGCCACCATGCAAAGATCACTCTTTTATTTTTCTTTTCTATGCCTGTTAACCAATTCCTAAGCATATACACGTGTTATAGTCTTTTCTACTTCATAGTAAGTATTTGACTCTTAATATCTCATATACTATAATGTTTGTAGCAACAAAATTATAGTAATATGAAACTATTTTTAAATATGAATACAATGGTAAATTTTTATAGGACAAAATTTTTAGTATACAAGATTGATTATAGGTCAAAGTTTAAATCTTGAATTACGTGTGAACCTTATAAACTCGGATGGAGGGAGTAGTAACTTATCTCACCATGGGTCAGCTAACTTATTTTTGGGATGAGTAGTTACATATTGACCATAATGGCCAGCCTAGTACATTGAATTTACTAATATATTTCAGAAAATATATTAGTAAATTCAATTGACTAGGCTGGCCATTATGGCCATTATGTGTAAGGAAAATGGCCATACTTTATTAAATGACATCATAACTATTGGGAGTAACACGACTATCAAGATGAATCTTTATAGATGTTTCAGGTTCCAATGATGTTTAGGAAGCCATCCAAATGAATATACAATTGATGGCAAAGAAGCCCGGCAAAGACCCACAAAGCAGGGGCGAAGCCAGCGCGCCCGGCCAACATTGTCAGAACCTTCTTTGAACAGTAACAAACAGTGATTTACACTGGTTTTGCTGCAGATTATTGTTGTCAGCTGATACCAACATAAGCACGTAGCTCCGCCACTGCCGCAAAGAAATAATGAGAAACAACAAAACGCAGAGGCAACAATGCTATTCACAAGGGGCAACCAAGCAGTGGGTGATGGCAAGACAATGGGAAGTGAACTGTAAAATACCATAGAAGCTTTGGAGGAAAGTGTCGGTGAAGCGCCGAACTAGTCTTGACCAAAGGGTTGTGATGAAGACAAAGGACAACTGAGGCAACAGACAATTCAGTGGTGTACGAAGCCAGCACCGAATCAGTGGGTGACAGATGAGTCTGCAGGGAGCATCGAATACCTCTTTGTGGAGAAAACATTGATTCATTTGGTGGTGGCACATAGAGGGCGCCCAATCAGTCGGTGCTTAAGAAGTTTGAAGAAGTCCCTCTCTGCAATGATAGATCAATTCGGTGGTCACCAAGAACATAGCACCAAATCAGCAGGTGGCTCATATGGGCCCAAAAGTCAGCAACTCAATGGCTAGGTGAGGTTGCAACCACTGACTGATTCGGTGGTGCCACCTATATGTGCGCCAAATCAGTCAGTGCTACATAGAAAGATGCAACTGATAGTTTCCTTTGTTGGGGCTATAAATACTACACCCCATGTCCATTTCATGTATGCTCCATCTCTACGAAGTATTAGCAACTGTTCTACACATATTCAAGTGTTTAACATAAGATTAAGGCATTTAGCGAAAGGTGTAGTCCTAGCTCATTGCTTTTAGTGTTTATCTATAATTGTCGCGAGGTTTGCATACCTCTTATCAATCGGTGCTTGCGCACAATAAGAGTTGTAAATCTAGGGCTTGTAGTGTTGCGAGACCCTCCAATCAAGTTTGTGAAGTGAGTGTATTGCTTATGAGAGAGTGGAGAGGCCCTAGGCAATTTGCTGACGCTACAAAGCTCTAGCATAGTGAAGATGGCAGTCAACTTCCAAGAGGTGCAAGCGGAGACCTAGTTGCGCGTGGTAAAGTGTCATGGCCATCCATGGAGTAACGATAACTAGGAAGATTGGCCCTTGATAGAGCTCCAACATTGAATACTAGTAGAAAGTAGAAAGCTCGTGCGGTTTCCAATATCTTGGTAAAAATTATGGTGCCGAGGGTTTGAGCTTCTTTACCCCTTTTCCTTTTTTGTTTGAGCAATTTCTCCCTTTTACCTTCCGCGTTTCATATTCTACTACTTTCCTCATTTTCCATTCCTCAGATTGTGTGATGAGGACATCACCATCTTGGATATGACCATACTGGTGTTTTAAACAAAAGGTGAATCAATCTTATATCATCACTATCTTTGCTACATTCAATGAATTGATGCTACGCCATGATGTGTGTTTATTGTCATTTTCAGAAATAAATACATGGATTAAAAAGTGTGACAAACATATATGGAAGGCGTGGAGGACCAAAGAAGTTGAATGGGGACCAATTCCAACTAATCCCAACATCCTCACCATGCCATCAAGTCACTTTTGGCCGAGGAAGGAAAGAGATCAAATCAAACAAGTTTTGGAAATGCTGGATTCGGACTGCAGGACAACACCAACTTGTGACGACCGCCATGACTCCATACAGACTCCGTTTTGGGCGTTCAAGTATTTCATGGAAAACTTATCAAGTCTACTTTCCAACGGATCCAACATCAAGGGGATATCATTTCGGAGTCAGCCGCAATCGTCAAAATACCACCGAGTCCGTCAAAATACCACCGAGTCCTTTTCAGCCAATGGTGCTGCGTCACCGCTATTTTGGCCCATGGGCCGTGTATCTAGTTGAGTCCATTACGGACGCGTCCTAGGGTTGGAGGACGAGCCCAGAACCTCTTTGGTAGCCCTCCCACATACTAGTACCCCTTGGCCACCTCCAAGAACACTTTGGGTTTTGTTTTGATGAAAGTTTAGCCATTGCTACTTCCTTGTAGACGCGTGTGTTGACTAGACCATCCGTTGTACTCGATTCGGAAACCCAACTTTGTGTATTCATATTAGTATTAAATCCATATTTGCAATTGAGTTGCTTGTTCTTGCTTGTTCTTCGATTGCTTGCAGGAACGGGTGCTCTAGTGGTCGGGTGACGTGCTCCACAGGATCGCGGCAGCCGTTGGAGGTGGAGTATCGGTTGCTTAGGTGCAGCCTTGGAAGGCTGTAGTCCGGCCGCGAGCGACGCTACCATTATCCAATTGAGTTATCTTTCACTCTCATCGAAAGATCGGGCGCAACCCCTAGCGGGTTCTCATCATTGTGTTATGTGTTAATTATAATATTGGACATTGGGTGTAAAACTTTATGCGGTAGAGACAGCAACAAAAAAACCTAGAGCGCATTTAAATATAAATTATGGGTTTTTATATTTGCAATTGTAGCCTTGAATATGAATGAAAAATACATATATTCTACTAAAATTTGAGATTTGCGATGGAGGTCAAGATAATTAGGAGTAACTGCATATGCGAGCCACTATGGAAAACAATCTCCGTTTATGGACATTATATTCTGACAGGACAACCGATTGGTACAAAAATATTTTTTTATACCAAATTCGTTTCTCGTTCCAATTAGAACATTTGGAAAAGTACCATTTCTCATTGAGTGTTTCCAACCACGGTATTAGACCTATCATTTATATTAACCATCACAACTCAGGTCGGAAATAAATTGACCTGGCCCACTTTCATTTGTCTGGTAGCTTTATTGGTGGTGAATCTTCAAATATGGAGATTTACTTTCAACAGTTAAAATGAAAGAATACTACTTTTCTTTCCTATAAATAGCTAAACTTCATATCAGATTTATCACAACGAAGCAAGAGAAGGCTGCAAGTGAAGCGTTCTGAAGCTCCGTCATCTATTTCACCATTTGGTAAATGTTTCATATGTTTTATCATTTTGTTGTGGGTAATACGTTTTATCAACTAATATCTTCAATGTTGCAAATACTTTCAACCTTGAAAGATAATCATTATTCATGTTCAGTTCAAGAAGGACTTGGCTCACACATATATATTACATGTAGGTCCGGGAAGGAAAATGCCAATGAAAATTATGGTGTTGGTGGTCGTTGGGATTTTATTGATCAATTCCTGCACATGTGTTGCAAATAATGTAGAAGGGGATGGAGTGTACAAGAATGTGCATGGAAACGAGATGCGCAAACTGACCAATACTGATGGAAGGCCTTCCCCAACTGGTGATGCCATAGATCATGTGTGTCCACTTGGGAGCTATCCTTGCCGGTCCATGATCCAGAGTTCTCAGCGTACCACACAGGGTCATGGTGGACATTGATAGTGCAAGGTGAAAAATGGCAATAAAAAGTGAAGTGTAACGTGGTGTGTGTCCGAAAAAAAAAATTTTGATGCATGTTTATATCATAATTTCTAGTATATGTTTCTGGGTTTGTAGCCACGTGAAGTTTGCATTGTGTGCTTAAGATAAATGTAAAGAAATAAGTATCATACTGTCTATAGTATGACAGTACTAGTTCATTGGTGTCCTTTCAAGCTAAACCATTAAGGATACATTTTCTCTATATCTAAATATTGTTACAATTGATTTTTTTTCTTGTAACGTTTGGCCACTTACTTTTTAAAATTTTCTATGTAAATATATGAACAGATAAAGTAGGTTCAAAATACTTGATAAAGTAGGACACAACCAAAACAAGTAACAATTACATTATTTTGAATAAAAGGTTGTCAAATGTAGTGAATAAAGGTCAACGGGACACCAATATTTTAAATGGATGCAGTAGATAGATTAGTGTAATTTGGACCATAATGATACATATTACACTGATATTTTTTTTTGTTGCATGTTAGGTATGAACTTATGTTCTCAGTTTCCCCGATACTTATCCATCATATATAGAGATAACGGATGGTCACTAATCTTGCATTAGACTAATTCTAGATGGAGTTAATTGAATAGATAAGAAGTCGCTTGATCACTATATTGCTTCGAGTGGAACAGGGGCACGCCTATTTCCTTTCAAGCTTGTATATATGACTTTAGACGATGAGAACAGCCCCCAATTGAATAGTCAACAGAGACAATAGCAGAGCAAAGACAGCTAACGACTAGGGTTCTTCAACTCAACTATCAGTTGTAGTTGTTCCTAGCTATCCCTAAAATTTAATTTTTTGAATGGGATGATATTAAATCCAATAATTTGCTCATATTAATTGCTTATAAATCATTTTTTTAGATAACGGAACCAATGTTCTTGCCTCTACACCGTTTGAGCGTACACATTTTTTTTAATAACGGAACCAATGTTCCTGCCTCTACACCGTTTGAGCGTACACAACACAGTTTACATAACCTGAGCCCTTAGGCTCACCTCGGAGTGCCTCCCATCATATACTCCAGACACGCAGGAGGAGTATGCAATGAGGACAGTAGCAAGAGATCAAAAGCAACTAGGCAATAACCAATCATCTAAGAAGAGTTCTAATATACGAGGTCTAAGCCTCAATTCTCCTAGCCAAGCCACCCAAACTTTGCCAAGACTTCCATGGCCATGACTTCAAGGTTTTATCAATCATTATGATAATGTATTAATGTTGAGAGATGAACTAGCTGGGCACGGGAGTAACCGAGCTGACAAAAACAGGGCCGCAGGTGTAAACAAGGGAACAATCAGGCCAAATGATTGCACCTCTAACAAGTCCATCTTGAATCAGCTGTAACTCTCTAGAGGATAGCAGAGAACCGCGAACTGAGCATAGCTTAGTTGTGGTGTTGCAGACGACATGCCCGTCGATATGGAGGCCCTTGTGATGACTTTGTCAATGTCAAGATTAGTCGGCTCAATTAGTTGGAGATGCTCGTGAGTGTGTTCACAAGGGTTACTATGCATGCGCATGTGAGCGCCTTCAATTGAACTGTGTGGTTTTCTTAAAAAAAAAAACAGGATTGCAGAGGACCTGATTATTCTTGCAGAAAAGATCCCATGCTCAAAGTTTAGATTGAACGAACAACCCGCAATAAAAAAAAAAGTTTACATTGAACTGGTCTCACAGTCAGATTCGTTAGCCTTGCTAGATTAAATAGACGGAAGCACGGTTAGAATACTAGGCATGATCCTTGGATCTATTATCCAAATAGAGCACTACTGGGGACGTCTAAATATGGGGGGTTTCTCCCCGATACTGCATAATAGCGTTTTACTATCTGTTTAACTATAGCAGTCGCTAGGTGAGACTTGCGTATATTTCGTTGTAGGATTATGTGGATGTGCGATGGAATGGTTGGATCCTATTTTTCGAGGTGTTTGGCTGTAGAAAATGTGGGATCAGGTAATCATTGAAGAGGAATGGTCCTTCGAGACGCCGGATGACCCGTCCTCTCTATAAAAGCAAACAACTGAAAGGTTCATCCAACCACATCAACGTGACCGGGCCCGAAACGGGTTGGATGACCTTTACTGCAGGCGAGCACACATCGCCAGTTGGCCGAGCTCTGTCGCTACCTCCACTGGTGCTATGCAACCGCACTGCTCCATTGTACGCCGAGCGAGGGGACTCCACTACCACCGGTGTTGCGTGGGTCCATTGTACGTCTCGGGTGAGCGTGAGATCTGGCACTGTCGCTGGCACGAGCTTGAAGGAGGAATGTGCAGGACTTATCACCCCAAGAAGATAAAATAAGACAGGAAGAATAAACACATACAAAAAAATATATGAGGCCCTTGATGACATGCAGGAGCATTTGTCACACCCGGTTTATAAAGACACACCAGATGCATCTCAAATGTGCACCAAGATTAAGTTTGACACATATCATAGACTTCATGAATATATAGAACACAAAGTTATAGTGAAAAGAATAAAATAAATAAATTACAAACGTTTCGAAGACAAACCAGAATCTTGAACACTTCACTATAGGAAGTTGATTGAGGGTTACGTACGCCTAGCATCATCTTGCATCATTCACACAACTTCTGAACACTGAGCAGTAATAAACAAGGATGATTACGCTTATAGTTGATACTCAGCAAGGCCATTGAAATAACGAGAACAATTTAATTAACATCAACTTTATATAAATTAATCATGTGAGGATCCAAGCCATTCATGACCACGAATAGGGTTGTTATAACAGTTCTTAGCACTCTACAGAGCTTGTACACTTTCACCACAACTGAAATAAAAGTTTTGAAGAAATTTGGACCCAACCATGATCTGCAAAAGTAGGCGCAATACCACTCTTCCGATGTATGATTGCATAAGGACGCTATGAGGCCTCTACAAAGAATTCCTATAAGTGTGTTTGTTCCCAGAACTTATAGTTTCAACGGAAGACACAATCTTCCGATCCCCGCACTACCATATCTGCAAATTAATATAAGCCCAACTAACAACACAAACACAACACGTACTTCATCTAATTATTTAGTCCAGACCAGAGCCACATGGTATTGTGGTTGTACTGAAAAATCCCAGGTTGATGCTCCATATTCCAATTAACATATATGATCTGATAAAGTATAGGTATAAGGATGGTTAGGGACACTTGCCTTTCCACAAAAAGAAAACCACTGCTCAGTTTTCAGTTCTTGTTCTTCATAGCTCCAGAACAATGACCCTCTACTTGTAGCATACATTGAGCAAATGCACAAACATGCAAGCAAAGAAATAGGTGCATCTAAAAACAATACACCAATCAAAAGAAAGATTTAAGGAAACACATTAAATGAGGGGCTCGTTACTACAATCGTAAGGGCACAAGGAACACGGAAACGGAGCAACGGTAGAAAGAATATAACTATCGAAAGATTGAAATGTCCTCCATTCATTTTAATTGAGAAAGACACATAATGAACATTTCAGAAAATATTTATTGTTTGAATTAATTCAAATTATACTTTCATATGAAAACACTAGTAAATCTTAATCAACTTTATTTGCAAATTTTTAGTATATACTATACCAACTAAACATTTAATTTGCAAGTAAAACTTGTCAGAGCATCTAGTCAAATAACTTCATGTCTCGTGTTGGACTAAACAAGTTATATTCAAAGCACATTCAAATTGGAAATTAATCATATTAATATAGATTGTACAAAACCCATGTTTAACCTTAATTATATTTTAATTAAAAAATATTTGAATAATTATTAATCAAATTATCACCATTTATATATGAAACAACGTGTTATAACCCTAGTTTGATATTGATTAGGAAATATAGTGAAGTAAATAGTAATCATGGTAACATTTATTTATAAAAGGCAATGAAAAACCTAGTCAATTTTTATTTAGAAAACTAGATTCACTACTGATGAGCATTGAGCAAATTAAGTTTAATTATGAAAAACCAAGATGTATCTCTTGTAAGCTTTTAGTTGGAAAAGTTGTTCCAGTCAATATTAATCAAATTTACATCAATATGAAAACACGAGACTAAACAGAGCTTAAACATAGATTGAACGGGTTTCTAAAGGCTACATGAACCTCAACATGATGGACTATAGGCTATCGGGGCTATCTGAAAAGATTTGCAAGACACAAAGAATAGTGCTCATGATTAAGTCAAAGGTTGTGGGTTGATCTGAAAAAGATCCAAGTCTCAATTAAGAGGAGATGATCTTTTAGGTCTAAGGAGTTTTCTGTATAGGTTACAAGCGAAGACAGAAAAGAAGATACAATTAATTATAGGATTCTTGGAGGGACTAAAAGAAAAAGCTCAAGAGCTTCCTCTCTCATGGCTGACGGGCGGCTCTTGTGCTTTGCTCTCCATCGACTCAAGGGAAGGGGAGCTCGGCAGAAGTGGGGATAAGGGACAAGAGTGCGAGGGGATCCCATCGGTGTGCTCACCAGCGGCAAAATCAGTCGGGAGTGGTCCGAGAATGGAGATGGTGGATGGTGTCCGTGTGTTTCAAGTGACAGCGGTGCTCTAGTAGAAGAACAACAGCGAGGACAAGTGGAACGTATGTGGCTCTGCTTGGGGAGGTTCCTAGTCTGCTTGGTTTGCTCCGGTTGTGTCCAAGCGAGGTGGATCGAGCATGGAGAGGGGTGGCGTTTGGTCCATCGCGCTTGGCGACAGCGTGTTGTGACGCAGGAGGCGTAACACAAGGTGACGGGTATGCTGGAGGCGGGCTGGCTTGGCGTGGAAGCCATGGATGGCTAGCGGCGGGTATGCTGTGCCAGGAGACCATGAGAGGGGGAAGTTGAAAGTGAAAGTGCATCTAGACCCCTAAGTGGATTTTTGTGAATTGAATGACAAAACAATTAAATGAGTAATGTGTTTATCTAAGATTGTGAGTATGTTGTGGTTGTCATATCTATATTGCAAATATTGTCTCATATGTTGAATACAAGGTGAATGTCTCACAATATTGGAAAGCAAGCAATTGTATGATTCCGTGATGACAATGTGAAAACAATAACAAGCAAAGATTGAGTTAAACATAGCGATGGATTTCATGATGAAGATATATGTTGGCAAGTAATGTGCTGTCAAGTGCATTGAATTGATAGACAAGGCAAGGGTGAAGGGCGAGTGATGACTTGGCCACGAAGAACCTAGCTTAGGTGAAGATTCAAACCAAGAGATGAACATCGAGGAATCAACGGTCAATTGGGTATCACTTTGGACAGAAAAATATCTTGTGATTGATAAAGTGGAGTGACTTGTGATTAAAGGATTGATGATCATGGAAAATGGAATGTCTCATTAGCTCAAGATTGGATATCCTCAAGTGTGATAGCAAGCCATCAATTGGAAAATGATCAAAGTATGGTATTGATAAAGATCAACAAACCCATGTGGATTTCATTGTAGTTATTCTTTGACTTGAGTATATGTATGTTATTCTATCAAGAGGGATTCAACATATGCTTATTGAAAAATATGAAAAGAGCTCTAATATAACCTATGTGAGAATAGCCTTTGAGTGACTTGATGAGAGTGCTAAACATCCCAGCTCTGCTAACAATGGTTGGTTCAACCATTCCAATGAATTAACAATCCATTGGTGAGTTTTGGGTGCTAACTGGTAAATGCGATTATACTCTGTGTTACAGGCGGTCTAACTCCATATAAGCTAATGGTTAGTTTTTCAAAACAGGCGGTCTAACAGGCCCCAACGACTAGTTGGGGCTGGGCTGAGGATTTATACTCCTTCATCCACTCGTTTGCTTGTTGCTGGTTCTCATTCACTCCTACACGCCTGAACACTTTAAACCAGCCTTCCAAGCTCCCCTCAACATATCTTTGTGATGTATTGCCATATCCTTTGAGATGGGTGTTGACAGTGAATAATTCCAATTGACCATCAACATCTCCAGAACAAATTGAGGTTTTGCATAAGGTTCCATGTATATTTTACTTTAACATAACAAGTTCCACGAGTTTTGTGAAAGTTGTGTTGCAGGTACAAAATAGAAAAAAACTGGAGAAAAATCGGGCTCAGGCCCGCCCCGTTGGCCCTACCCGACTGGTCGGCCGGCCACTTCGGGCTCCCCTGCCACGTCTTCGATCCGTGTGACACAAACACACATGCGGAGCATCCTATCCGGGAATTTGAAGTCAGTTCATCTGACAGATCAGAACGCCTTGCCACGGATCGGGAGGCCCGCCTGTCGGTGCAAACCGACTCCACTCGAGCAACCGCCAAAGCAACCGTCACCAGGGTGCGATCCAGAGCGTTCACGACAAAAGGCGGTGCATCGGGTGGCTAAGCCCGGCTGGCTGGCCCTAGCACGACCGGCCGACCCACCACCAGGCCGGCCCAGGCCCATCTTCGGATGGCGGTTTGCTCAGTCAGTTTCCCACCGAACTAAGTTGGAAGCTGCTACAAATAGGCAACCCCCTGGCCTTTTCCACACATACTTCAAAGGAGCTCTCTTCCATTCTCACTTTTCCACTTTTTAGAATTAGGATTAGAGTTGGGATTAGAGTTCTGGTCTCCCGATAACTACGTAGTATTCTAGGCTAAGGCTAGGGTGCGTTTGCTTGAGAGCGTAGAAGTGTCATTAGGAACCGAGTTGCCTTATACAACCAAAACTTTGCACTTTTCCTATTTTATTAAGTCTCCTGTGTCGCTGGTCGTTCGCGACCTTCTAACGACTTCTATTTCCGACTCGCCAGTATCGATCAAGCTTTGCTTGGTAACCCTTATCGGTTAACCCATTTACCCTTAGTAATAGCGTGTGATATTACTACAACGACTTACCATTCATTCCAATCAAAATACTTTATACCATTGCTTCCCTGAGGGAAATTACGATACCCTAGAATAATCCAAGGTGAAATGCTACAACGGTTTATTCTGTGCACTTGCAGAATATAATTCCAGAGCCTAAGATATACCTTCACGCATTCCTATCGTCATCTAATAGCAACGCTAAGGAGTGCCAACAAGCATTTCTGGCGCCGTTGCCGGGGAAGCAATTGGCTAAAGATATTATTGCATTGTTTGGTAGGCTTTGTAGTCTTATCACCGCTAACTTTAGCAGGCTTAGCATTGCTCTCTTTTGTCTTTGTGATATTTGCAGAGCAGTGTATGACCGGTTTCGACCTACCGTCAAATTTTGATCCAAATCCAGAGCGTATTGGAAGGGTTGTGAGACGCCGAGTCATACCACCGCAGAAAGTCATCACCAACCAAAGTGTGTCAGCTCCACCACCGCCACCACTTATCATGGCTGGTTTCGCTCCGCCAAGACGCTTCGTCAGTATTCTGCCCCGGGAGAGTTTGAGCTGAAGACTGGACTGGTGAATATGGTTCAAGCAAGTCCCTTCTATGGTAAGGCATCTAAGGATGCCAACGCCCATTTGCAGAATTTTCTGGAAGTGTGCAGTACAATCAATCCTAAAGGATCTACGATGGATGATATTCTCCTCCGCCTCTTTCCTTTCTCACTGTTGAGGAAGGCGAAGGCGTGGTTCTATGCAAACAGGGAGTCTTTCAAGAACTGTTGGGAGATATGCTCCATCCCGGTGGGCAAAACCAATGCTCTTTGTGGGAAGATATCCAGCTTCTAGCAGCTCAATGATAAGACCATTCTTGAAGCTTGGGACCGTCTGTAAGACTATATTGCAACTTGTCCACACCATGGCATGGAGCAGTGGCTGATCATTCAGAACTTCTTCCTTGGCCCGAATGAAAGATCCCAGGAGCATGTTGATGCAGCAGCAGGAGGAGCCTTCCTCTCGCTAGATGTCGCACGAGCTCTCCACTCGTAGAGAAAATCGCTGCCAACCAGAGTTGGAAGGGGCGATAGGCAGACACATGCCAAGGGAGTTCACCAGAATGACTCCGTTGATATGCTGGCTGCCAAGATGGACCTTCTGATGAAGAGATTTGACGCTCCTAACCGATGACTTCTGAGGACGTACATTTCGTGGGGAGTAACCCCAACAACACCAGATATCATCCTCATCAAGGTTGGAATTCCAAGCCCAACCTCCCCTTCGGTAAACAACAAGGTATGAGTTTTGGCAATAATTTCAGCCCTCCTTAAAAGATATTTGGTATGGCCAGAAGCAAATTAATGATAGCATTAGTAAGAAATTCCTTGCTAGTGATAAAATTATGGAGAATATGGCCACACAGACAGAAGGTTTTAATTCTGCCTTAATGAACCAGCTGAGCTTCAATCGCATGATTGAAACTCAAGTCGCTCCGTTGGCTACATCTTGTCCTAACCCCAATCATGGGAAATTGCCCAGGCAACCGGAGGCTCCTGTTAAGAAGAATGTTAGTGCAGTGATTACGCGGGATGGAAAGTCCATGCAGGATCCACCATATTCACAAGGTGCAGGTTCTAGGCGGGACACCGCCAGCACTACCGAGCCAGAAGACCAAGAGGAGGAAGCCGGACCAACCGAACCTCACCAGGAGGAGGCCGATGAAGTCCCTGTGGCTTCTCGCGACTACCACGACACGACTACCTTACAATTTGGACGAGGAAGCCAGGGGACGACAAACAATTTGGAAGATTTGTCGAGGTAATCAGGAAGTTATATGTGAACATACCACTTCTTGATGTTCTACAGGTACCTACCTACGTCAGATATCTGAAGGATATTCTGGGCAACCAGACCTTACCAACTACCGAGGTAGTCAAGCTTACGGAAGAGTGTAGCGCTGCTATACTCAACCCCCTCCTGGAGAAGAAGAAAGACCCCGGATGTCCCACCATCGCCTGCTAGATTGGGACACAAACCTTTCAGCAAGCTCTCGCCGACTTGGGAGCCAGTGTTAGCGTCATGCCCAAGGTAGTGTATGACAAACTTAACCATCATTCCCTTGTGCCCACTACCATGTGTTTGCAGCTAGTGGATCAATCGATTCGCTACCCGTCGGGCATTGCGGAGTATATGGCGGTGAAAATCCAGAATTTTTCGTTCCTGATGACTTCGTTGTCCTTGACATGGAAGTCGACATCAAGAGACCTCTCATCCTGGGGAGGCCGTTCTTGAGTACCGCCAAGGCGAACATAGATGTTGGAGCCGGAGAAATCCAGCTCAATATCAATGGGTGCAAAGAATGGTTCACTTTCAAACCGAAAGTGGAACGGTGCGAACAAGTCAGCATGATCGACCTGAAAGATGTCGAGGATAAGCAAGGTATTCCATCTACCATGACCATCGACACCCTTGTAGCAGCACTCAAGGCATTAAAGCTTCAAGAGATCAAGCGACATAACTACATCAACGCCAGACAAAGAATCCAACGTAAGAAGGCTTTGGATGAAGATCTCATGAAGGTCGAAAAAGCTCTGCTAACCAGAAAGGTCTGGCGGAAGAAAGCGTCAAGCGACGCCACACTACCGCAAGGTATGGATAGTCCAGCTCAGGACACGAAACCCGAGCCCTCGCCATAGGCACAGGTATGTATCCTCATCCGCATTTGCATTAAGCATATAGGATAGTTTATATTATTTTATTCCTTTCCATTAAATCATGGCATGTTTCAATTCCCAATTTATTTTACCATAGCATTTTCTTCCACCATTATTTTACTTCCTTCTTCCAATTTGCATCGAAAATAATGGCCGAGACACTCGGCCATCCGGCCCCACCTGTAAGCCACACCACCACCTCCTTCTGTGGCCGGCACTTAACGTGCCAGAGCACCCACCAGAAGAGATCGCGCGCGCGCGGTGGCAGCACAGGAGCATACTTACAGTTGCACCATATCATCGCATCATATTGCATTGCACATTCTTCGTGGATGTCGGTGCTTGCTGTTGGCAATCGTACCGCTACAACATCATACGTTTCCCGAGAAGGGCTATGATGCAGCTTCATATCGTGTTTGGGCATGGAGGTCGTGGACATGGTATATACATTGCACTTGTATTAGTTGGGGCTTCGTATATATTCAAGTGTTGGTCGATATGATGATGTTTTGTTTTCAGAAGTGGTTGTGGTTTAGTTATTTATTTCATATGATGGTGTATATTTTAAATGTTTTATTTATCTTAATTATTTTATTCAACTAATTTTCTACTTTATTAGTTTTGAATTTCTTAAAAGCATAAAAACCTTTCAACTTGTGCGTAGGATAGACAAAACCATTATGTGGTGTCAGCGGGTCTTGGAAATCATGCTTATAAACACATACATAAAATAAAGATCAATATTTTGTTCCTCCTCTCCGTTTTATTTTTTTCATGCGCACAAAATTAGGGATTTGTTCTTTATTGTCACCATTTGGCAAAGTCTGTTTGGTTTGTTAATATATCGAACTTAGACCTCCGATTGAGATGTTTCCTTATTATGGGTTATGTGTACTATTTTAGGAGGTATGGTTTTCAAACTAAAATAGGTTTTTATGTGATTAAACTTTTTAACTACTGGTTCTGCTACCATTCAACTCTCTGTGTGATAGAGGACTTCCAACCTATAAAGACGAAAAAATAATGTTATATTCTGTTGACCTAGTATAAATCATCATGTTTAAGAAAACATTAAAGCTTGGTGCCCATGATTTTCTCAACTGATATTGACATTGTAGGAAACATGGATAAAAAAAACCTAATATGAGACATAAAATTGTTGTTTCCACATTACTCTAGACACTAAAACGTCTGGGTATATGTAAAAAGAGGAGCATAAAAGATCAAATGGTGTTTGTGTTGGAGATCTAGCCTAACCCACATATGGGATCAGCGAAGTCTTCGTTGACGTAAAAAATTCAGTCTCATTGGATTATAGATCAAAAGTAGATCTTTCACTTTATGCGAACAATATTGTATTGCTATTTGCCCATGAACCAATTGGATCGATGGGTTGATTTGGCCGCTGATTTATGTATCTGGTGTTTGTCGGAAAAGATGCATGGATGGCATTGCAGAAAGGAGCTCTTGCCATATGTAGGCAGACAATGACCTGCATCATGATAAGATCAATATTTAATATACAAACCACAGCAAGCGGTGACTGAGACAGCCTTTCTACTCTATGTATGGTGGGATTTATATTTTTTGAAGAAACAATGATGGCTTTGCAAATGAAGCAATCTTCCAACGTAATTAAGGATTTTCTGTAGCTATCTCCCGCCTACTTCAGTGACAGGAATATGAAATTCTATATAATGTTCACAACCATAATAAACAAGATTTTTAACTATCTGGATTTCTGAAACTGCTTGGGAAAGACAATAGAATAAATGTATAGAGAAATGAGCATAAAGAGTAAAGAATACCGGGTCTTGGGAATTACTCAAATCAATAGAAGGGCACACAAGACTACACTGAATAAAGCTATCGGCAACATAGACAAGCTTGACCCCGGTCCACAGCCTACCATGTAAAGGCGGTGGCTAAGGTGGCACTATGTGGGTATGACCGGACGCATGATCCGATCGGACCAATACTATGGCTGTTGGACCCATCTTCGCCTTGGTGGTGCTAAGGCGGTTCACTAAGGCAGCAACATCAACCACCATACTTATTACCCCTTGAACCGACCTGTTGAGCCCGCATAAGCAAGGGTACCCACCCTTCATTTGACACACACCACTGTTGGTGCCTCTCCAAGTCTCCCATTGTAACAATAGCTTTACGATTAGAGAACCAAGTCTAGTTCATCATCGTGATGATGTCTTCTTGAGATCTTCATGATCTTGTCTATGAGCTATTGTATCATATCTGTCCAGATCTTATTATTTCATCAAAGATATTGTATGATGTTTGTGCTATAATTATAGCATCTTTGAAAATGAGTTATGCTATCATGAGTTATATCCTTCATAAAGAAAGATTAACTATCTAGATTAACCATCTATGCAATTGATATGCTCTAGGGTGGCTTGTGCTTGAATCTAACCTTGTGCTTGGCCATCCATAGGGCGGGAGTCCTAGGGGGGTAGACCGGTCTTTTATATGCAGTTATGGTGCTAGTGTAATTTGAATTCTTCCATATGAGCACGTTTTCAACTAGATTTGTGTGGTAGATGGCCTTGTGTGACATCTTATCCGTTCGACATACTATGGATTGTGTAATCCCCCTACTAGACTATAGTGTTGGAGCCACATGATGCTTGGGCCATGTATGTGGATTAGGTATTCTGCACATCGCAATTGTCTTTAAACACTACTTCAACATTATGTTTGATTTAGCTTATATATAATTTAATAGATCTTATTAAGGACATTCCTTTTAAATTGTTCCGATGATAATCATAGTTCTATTTGTTTATTCTTTATTCTGTATGGGATGAGTTTCATTTGCATGTCATATTATCCCTAATCATGATTATCATTGTGACAATATTTATCATGACTTACCCCTGTCTTTGCTCTCCAATGAGTTGAGTTATAAATATAATTTTATGCTTAGAAATAAATAAGTCGAGTGCTATACTATGGGAAACAAATAAAATGATAATCTGGTTTACTAATGGTGAAAATGGTACAATGGTATATTCGTGCGCTTGTGGATACACATCTATTAGAGTCTGATATTCCAAGGTTGTGTATTAACATCATCTTAGGCTTGCGTTACCTGGTGGAAAAGGGTAACTTATTGATCGTGTTAAGAAATGCCAACACATAGCTCAATCTTTCCTATGCATACTAAACATGGCATGAAAACAGTAATTTGCAAAAGTCGCTCAACCAATATTTGATGGCGACATTTGCGTTGGATCTAGGATTGTAGTTTTGTTATGATCCAATGTGTTTTGGGTCAAGCAATTCAGTTGGGATTTGTAGTCCTCTGAATAAGCTTTCAATACAGTCCAAAATCACCTAACCTGGACATTGGGGGTCAGAAGTTATGTCTGTTGTGCTGAAACTTGAATTGCAGACGGTCTGACACTAGGGTCGGACTGTTAGCCATTTTTTCGTTCTGATCTGGACTGAATCGTTCTTGCTCTGGATGGGGTCCCAAATGAACTAGGAACAATACGACCAGGATCGGTAGACCGTCTAGCTCCTAACCCTGATTTATGGACAGAAATTGTTTGTTTTTGTGTTGGAAGTCAATGTATTGCTGACTGTCTACCACTTGAGAGGTGGACAGTCTGCGAAGAGCATAATGGTTGACTATGATGAGCGTTTGTTGACATTATGGACGTTTGGTTTTGAAATGACGGACATTCCTGGATAGTAAGGCAGATAGTTTGTGAAAACAGATTCTTTGGGCCTGTTTTAATGTAATGGCTACTTTTGCATGAGTGGATTATATATACCCGAATTCATGATGCTTAGGTTAAGCTAATGCGTCCATTTGAGCATTCGTGAGCTTGAGGAAGTCATTGCCATGAGTTTGTGCATGCGTTGCATATAAGAGATGGTGAGAGGCAAGATTTGAGTGTATTTGCATAAAGGATTGAGCTTTAAGCATTTGGTGTTTGGCGACACCAAGACGGTGTGATTGTGCCATGATCTGGTGATCGTCTCTACAGAAGCTTTTGCGAAGGCCCGGTGTGCTTGTGAGAGGTTTTGTGCTTGCCTCACTTGAGCGGCGAAGAGCAGCTCTAGTGGAATTAAGGTGTGTAGCGGTTCACCAATTCCAAGTTGGTTTATAGACCAAGTGAATTATTTGTAGAAGAGGTCTTGGAGCTTTGAATCCACCTCAGCGTGGATGAGAGGTTACCGACAAGTCACCGAGACCAGGGTAAAAAACTTGGTGACATGGAGTTTATATTCTTGTCCTCAGCGTGGATGAGAGGTTTCCTTTCTTGTCCTTATTTATTTTGCGCAATTTATTTTCTAGGAAGCTTATATTCTTTCAAACATTCCTGAAAACCTTGATCTAGACATGGAGTGTTGGTAAACATAGTATAAACCCTCCTCAATCCTACACTTCTCCACCTCCCCTTCACCGTCCAGTTTTCATATGGTTGTTTTACTCCTCGTGTGGTGCTCACCTCTCCGACAAATTTTCCCTCCTGCGCACAGATTTATAGCAGAAAAAAAATCTCTGTTCTTCCATTTCATTTTGTTCACCCCCATCAAAACGAAGAGGACGTAGGAGGCAGCAGCCACCCTCTGGACGTCACTACTGTGGTAGAAACGTCCGGATTGAGCCGTAGGAATGGAGAGATCCGGCGGCGGGGCAGGACGGCAGGAGATGGGGGTGGCTGAAGCCAGCTAACCTCTCATGAGCTGAAGGTGTCGGCATGTCTTCCTGCCCTGTCACGACGGTACGTAACAATGTGATAGGTGAAGATAAGGGTAGGGACAAAATTGGAAATTCGCATGAGCTGGAAACTGAAAATAAAAGAGAACATAAAGAAAAAGAAGTGAAAAAGGAAGAAACTCCTAAACTGAAACAATTCACATTTTTGGTTGAATTATTAGGGGCAAACGAATTGAGTATAAAATTCTAAATGGCGTGTGAATTGAAACCCAAATAATGAAATATCTCACTTCCTACATGGCCGTGAGGCCTCTGCTGTGACTGTGTCTAGAGATGGCAGGACGGCAGTAGCACCCGAAATGGAAGATTGGAAGTCAGCTTGCACTTGATACAACATGTGACATGCCAATAGATAGATTTTTTATAGCTTCATTCAAACTCTCACTTCTCATATTACTAATTTCATTTTCTTGTTCTTCATGAGAGCCATTTGATTCATCAAACTCAATATCATATGTTTCTTCAACAATACCATGAGTCTTATTGTACACTCTATAAGCCTTGCTACATGATGTATATCAAAGAAGAAATCCCTCATCACATTTGCTTTGGAATTTGGATAATATAGTTCTGTTCTTGAGAATATAGCACTTGCATCCGAAAACCCGAAAATATGAAATATTTGGCTTTCTTCCAATCAATGGCTCATAGGGTGCCTTGCTCAAGATTCTATGACAATATAGCCTATTTGATGCATGGCAAGCGGTGTTGATTGCTTCGGCCCAAAAGCTATCCAGAACATTGTATTCCGAGAGCATGGTTCTTGCCATATTAATCAAAGTTCTATTTTTCCTCTCAACAAGACCATTTTGCTCTGGAGCATATTTGGTTGAGAATTCATGCTTAATGCCCTTCTCATCACAAAACCCATCAATTCTATAATTTTTTCAATTCACTCCATTGTCACTTCTTATCTTCTTCGGCCTTTGTTGAGAATTTGTTGAATATACCACAAACATCAGCCTTGTTATGAACAAAAGAAAACCCATGTATATCTAGAAAAATCATCCACAATAACTAGACAATAGCAATTTCCACAAATACTTCTATATGTTGTTGGTCCAAATAAATCCATATGCAATGATTCCAATGTCCTAGTGGTTCACATGACACTTTTGGTAGGATGTGAATTCACTATTACAGAACATACTTTTACTAACACATGCTTGTAACATATTCATCAATGTGTTACAAAGGAAATTGATAGGAACACAAAGCTATGTGTTACAGATGACCACGGTAACACATTGCACTTCTTTTGTAAAGTTGTGTTACAAAAAACAATTATAGTAACACAAAAATAATGTTACAACTAAGTGTTACAAACTGACAATATTTGTAACACATATACCATTTATAGTAACACAAAATTATTGTTACAACTAAATGTTACGAAACGACAATATTTTGTAACACATATAAGTATGCTTGAATTTCTCAAATTTGAAATTTCAGTTTTCAAACGACCTCAGATCGCAAAACAAACAAAATGAGAGATGTAGATCGCAATCAGTTGTGAAACTTTATAGTTGACACTTTTTTTATTTGAATTCATCTTGTTAATGAAAACTAAGATTGAATTTCTAAAATTTGAAATTTTGTAAACGATGTTGGATTGAAAGACTACCAAAATGAAAGTTGTGCATCTTGAAAAGTTGTGAAACTTTGTACTTGACAACTATTTTATTTGAATTTATCTTGTCAATGGAAACTAAGTTCGAATTTCTCAAATTTGAAATTTAAATTTTGCAAACAACATTGGATTGAAAAACTATCAAAATGAAAGTTGTATGTCTTGAAAAGTTATGAAACTTTGTAGTTTATAATATTTTAATTTAAATTTGTTTAAGGGCTCAAATAAGCAATTTACACTCAGTTTCTATAATATTTGAGGATTCAAAACATAAACTTGACACAAGTTGGAGTGTGGTGTAGTGGTAGATGTTGTTACATGTGTGGAAAGGTGAAGTTGTGGGTTTGAATCTCATGTAGCATCAATAATTTTTGCTATTTTTTGGGTGTTTTCTATTCACAAAGTGTTACTACAAAAATGTGTAAGTGTTATAAGAGCTAAAAAAATATGTTACCCAAAAAGTAGTAACACTTTTTGAAAATAAAAGAACACATGTGTTTTGTTACAATAGATCATGTAGTCGTAACATTGAAAATAGTAACACTAATAAGATGTGTTACTAGCATGCCTAGTAACACATTTATTGAGATATAGTAACACAAGTTAGTGTTACAATAACTCTGTTCTGTAGTAGTGATTTGCCACTTGTTTTCAGGCTTGACAAGCACTACACAATTTATCCTTTTCAAATTTCACATCCTTCAACCCAACAACAAGATCATATTTTAAAAGCCTATTGAGTTGCTTCATACCAACATGTCCAAGTCTTCTATGCCATAACCTTCCTTTAGATGACTTAGAGAATAAGCATGTTGTCAAGTTAGACTTGCTAGATGAGAAATCAACAAGATATAAATTTTCATGCCTAAAACCTTTATGGATTTGACTATTTTCATCTAAGGCTATAAGCTCAACTCTATCACTAGTGAATATGCATTTATAACCAAGATCACAAAGTTGAGTAACAGACAATAGATTAAACTTGAGAGAATCAACCACCAACACATTAGAGAGGGAATGATTATTAGAAATTGCAACTTTTCCCAAACCTTTCACTTCGTCTTTGCTATTATCACCAAAAGTAATATTATCACAACCGGCGGGTTCATCATCAAGAGAAGAGAACATATTTGATTCACCAGTCATATGTTGTGAACAATCACCATCAAGAACCCAATGCCTCCTTGTATTTCACCTACAAAAGAAAATTAGATACTTTTAGGTACCCAAACTTGCTTGGGTCCTTGGAGGTTAGTGACCAAGGCTTCTGGCACCTAAATGACATTCTTTTTAGCACCTAGTTTAGGGTTGCCAATATATTCAGCAAAAACATTGCCATTAGAATTTTTCTTAATTACATAGCAAGGATCAAAAGTTCTAAAGGATACATCATTCTTCTTTGAGCATTCACCAACACTCATATTACCTTTACTCTCCACAAGGTAGGATTTGTGAGAGACAACATAATTTTTACCTTTGTTCTTTCTCTCATAGAAAGTCTTCTTATCCTCTTGAATGTCAATGTTCTTACATTTTCTCTTTACAAATGTGGTCTTGTGAGGGACAAAAGCATTCCTACCTTTTTTTGGGTAAACTCCCAACTCCCTCACAACCCAAGGCAAATCTTTGGCTTCCCAAAAGACGTCTAAATTTTTTTTCACTATTGAACCATCTAGTCAAACATTCATTTTCTTTCTTAAGCATTTCATTTTCAAGAATGAATTAGGCATCACAAGTAAAGCCATTGTCAAAGCATGAAGAATTATTTGAACTAATAGATGGCTTAGATGAACTAGGAGCACATGACAAGTCATTTGAAGTATCACATTGAGTATTAATGTTAGTGATGACTTTGCTTTCATGAGCTAGACAAGATTTGTGAGCTTCCTCAAGCTTCTCATGAGTTTCTTTTAAATTCTCATGAGAGAACTTTACTCCTCATAGGATTCTTGAAGAGCTTTGTAGCTCTTTTTTCAATTCCTTCAACTTAGCCTTCCTTTTGCTCATATAATCATCGGCATCACTAAGCATTTGAACAAGGTCAACATAAGACAAATCATCATTATCAGGTTCGTCATCTTGTGATACCTTAGCCTCACCCTTTGCCATAAGACAATGAGGTGAAGAGAAGAGTGATGAAGCCTTCTTGATGGCAATACCAACAACTCCCTTGGAGGACTTGTCATCTTCATCATCACTATCATCAAAGTCGGACCTTGCATCGGAATCCCACTCAACATAATATGCTTGGCTATTTTCTTCTTCTTCTTCCTCTTCCTCTTCTTCCTCATCCTCTTCCTCCTCCTCTTCTTCTTCTTCTTCTTCTTCTTCTTCTTCTTCTTCTTCTTCTTCTTCTTCTTCTTCTTCTTCTTCTTCTTCTTCTTCTTCTTCTTCTTATTCTTCTTGTTTGGAAAATTCATGGAAATATAACTTTTTCACCATATTCAAAACATTTCTTCTCATCAAAGGGGTTCCTTCTAGATGATTCCCTTTTCCATAGCTTTTATTCTTCATAAATTTATTGAATCTTCTCACAAATAACGCCATTTCTTCATCGGAATATCTTCATGGTCATTTCACAATTCTTATCTTCCTTTGAAGATTGAGCCTTGAGAGCAATATTCTTTTTGCTCTCATCACTAGAGACTCCATGAGCTTCATTTCGAGACTTGTTGAAAATATCATAAGTAGTCACTTCTCCCAATATTTGAGTTGGTGTCTTCTACTTCAAATCTTCTCTCACAAGCATAGTAACAATTGTATCATGTCTTCTTCGAAGACTTCTAAGAAAAGTATGAGCAAAATCATCATTTTTATCTCGTGATTCGAGATTTCTCAATTCATTCACAATCTCCGGTGAGGCAAAGCTCAAGAACCTTTTCACAAAATCAATCAAAGGCTTATTCACAGTCTTCTTGAAGAGCTCAATGAAATCCAAACCCCAAGCCCTCTAGGAAGCGGCAACCTCCAAGAGTAATAAGCCAAAGAAACTTGCTTAAAGATTTATCTAGTGCCCCAAAGCTCAACACGTTGATGCAATGCACTAGAATCCTCTCTTCCTCACCATGAATGCATTCCCTTAAGCAAAGTGAGTGAGAGGGATGGAGTGTAGAGTTCAAATGTGTTTCTCAAGTGAGTAGAATGGCTAAGAGAGCCTCCCCACGCTAGCCACCCCTCTAGTTATAGAGGGGACCCCAAATCCAACCGTTATGTTTGAATCTCGTGTTTTCTACGAACTCGCAGACTGTCCGCCTCTATAGAATCGAATGGTCCGCCGTTATAAACCAACGGCTATGTGTCACATCACAGCTTGTCAAAGGCAACCATTATTAAAGAACCGGATGGTCCGCCGCCAGGAGCTGGACCATCTGTCGTTAAAAAACAAATTACTCAGAATGGTCGACCGATCAGATAAGTCCAAAAATTAGTAGGCGGACCATCTGATCCCTATGGCCGAACCGTCCGCCGTTAGCGATATAAATCACCAGAGAGAAACCGAGCCTTTGTTCAATTTGAAACTCTACCTCGACTAGCCAGATCGTCCGCCGTTGACAATGGTTTCCACCAGAGAGCTTCCAAGTCTCTGTCCAAATTTTGAGTCACAGGCGGACCGTCCGCCAATCGTGGCAGGACTGTCCGCCGAGCATTTCCACCTGTTAGATAGGATTTTTCAAACTTGTGAACGACTCTCATCCTATATGCATGCAACATAAGTAATTGAGCAATGTGGCACTATTGTCTCGTCAAGAAAATGTAAATTGACCCCACTTGAAAGTATGGCTATCTAGCCTATAAATCCGGTCAATTCAATTCTCTAATCACAACTTGACCGTCAAAATAAAAGATCTATCTTATACCCTTGCCTTGAGTCTTCCACCACTTCTTGTCAACATGCATAGCGGAAGCATACAAGCTCTTTTCTTTCCAATACATCTTATAACACCATCTCCATGGCTTTTCATAGCGCATTGTTGTGACTAAACTTAATTCATATGCTCAATGAAATTGTTAGTCCACAAGGTGTTATTAATTACCAAAACACTAATCTAGGGGCCTAGATGCTTTCACCCTCAACACAGTTTGTTCCCAACCGGCTGCGTTGCTCCTCATCACAGCTGGTTGGGAATAGGAACCGACTGTAATGAGGGTGTCCAGGCCCCTTATTGCAAGATTTGAAACAATAACAAATAAATTATTCTACGCGTCATGCGGTAGCAGAGACTCCCGTGACCTCCCTGCTCTCATGTACCCCCTCTTACCACTGCACTACAACATCACATGCAACCATGCATATCCCATTTTCATCCCCCACATATTATACAAACCCAAGTGTAAATGACTTGTTTGAGGGCCTAAACCATTTCAAATTTAAAACTTATCAACTATAAAGTTTCATAACTTTTCAAACTCTACAACTATCATATTGGTCGTTTCTCCATCCAACATCATTTACGAAATTTGAATTTCAAATTTGAACACTTTCAAACTTTGTTTTTGTTGACAAGATGAATTCAAATGAAAATGTCATCAACTAAAATGTTTCATAACTTTTCGAGCTCTATAACTTTTATTTTGGTCATTTGTTTATACGACGTAGTGATAATAAAAGTGTTCACTAATGTTATATTTCTCTTCTAGTTTCATGAACTTATATGAGTGATGTGTAGGATTTGTGAAAAATTTTATTACCATTTTATCATATGAAAATTGACCAAACTAAAAGTTGTAGAGCTCGAAAAGTTATACAACTTTTTAGTAGATTTTTTTAATTTGAATATGTTTAGGGCTTCAAAAAATTATATTTGTCAAGTACCCCAGCATATAGAACCAGCTGTGTTGATCAACACAAGTTTTTCGTGGCTTCAACCGGCTGTGATGAGGACCAACACAAGCGGTTTGTGACTTCAATCATCTGTGTTGATGAGCCACTCATCACAAATGGTTCGTGGCTCCAATCGGCTGCAATGAGGACCAACCCAAACGGTTCGTGCCTACAACCAGATGTGTTTCTCTCTTTTACCATTTTATGGCTACGACGCACTCATCACAGCCGGTTGCATCCATCAACCAGCTGTGATAGTTGCATCTCAGCCGGTTCCATTTAGAACCGGTTATGCCCCTTTACACCGGCTGTAAAGGGGGCGCTCGATATGACCGAAGCTGTAGTAATGTTCTGATCATTCTAGATAGGAATGATATGGCTTGTTTGGCACAGCTTCCATGGAAGGTGAGGATCTTGATGATTATCTAACCTAACAGCACCTTTAAGCCGAAAATTCACGGTAGCTTTAAGCAGCAAGTATTCCATCGTTATAACTAACGTTCAACCGCAATTGCATGTTGACCTGTTGTTCTGAAACATCATAAAAATATCATATCTTTCTACATGAGACTAATTTATCTCCCTAACCACGATCATCGATCAACAAATGGAAATTATAAGTAACAATTATACAGACAGAATGCTGCAGCTAGAAAGAAGTTTTTCATTGCCCGAATTTATTAGTCTTTCCTATTAATCTGAATCAGGTATATATTTCCCGGCTCCATGCGCCCACTCCCAAATCTGATTGTTGAAAGATAAACTAATAAAGTGATTCAAATGTTTATACATGATTTATATGAAGAGGTCTTTCGAAAAAAAAGGATTTATATGAAGAGGAAACGATTTCCATGTGTACCCTCAGCGCTCCAGCTACACGATATCTTGAGCTAGGAATAATAGTTTCAGGAATAAAGTAAACCCATTAACTCTTTTTACAATAGAATAAAGTCAACTATTTAATTAAATGTATTCCGAAAGCAGCGTAGTTAACATTATAGCATGGCCAGTCCTAATTTTTAATATCATGGAACATTTTGCTGGAAACATATATACGATCCTTTGTAAACAAAAAGATTTCCAATAATTGTTTTTCTACAAATATCAAAATAAGGTGTGCCTGTCTCAGCTTACCTAATTCAGTCAATATCTCTCATCATGCTTACCTAATTACATATCTCATAAATCTTACTATTTCGGGCACTAAGGAAGAGATGAGAAGGATTTCATCTATATGCGTGAGCCTAGCTAGCTATGTCGACCATTAAATCTCAAGTGGCTTCTGAGTGGGCCGTTTATTAAAGCAAGATCTTGAATACTTATCCCACTGATGAATAATAAAATATTAAGGTGTTGTCATGTCCTAAAGCGCATACCACACAATCTTAGTGGCAAAACTATTACTGACGATGGTCGATAATATTTTAAAATTAGCATTTACTACAACAAGTTGCAATTAATGCTTCAACCGTGCATACTTAGTTACTACGAATTTCAGAATTAGAATCACGTCTACTGACAAGACATAGAAGGTTGTGATAAAAATAATATCCACTACTACAGAAAGGGCAATATATTTAAACGGGTCATAAACCCTATTTACAAACGGTTGCGGGTCGTTTGCTTTATAGTGGCTGTCTGTAATGGATGGAGCATGACAACCGGTTTGACCCATTTGTAATAATATGTTATTACACCTAGTTTGAGCCATGAACCGTCTATAATAGCATTTCGAAAATAGCAAACAAAAATATTAAACTGGCCAAATTTGTTTTACCCGAGCGATCACCACACGATCAGCTATATATAGAACCATTGAATGGCCTGTGTGACCCGGGGACGCGAACATAAAACTTCATGATGCGCGCAAAGAGAGACATATATTATTCTATTATATTATTTCCTTTGTATCTTATATTTACTATTTGGATGGCTAAATAATTTAAAATGAACAATTTGTGAACTACAAAGTTGTAGATGTTGTTGAGTACTTCAAAATTCATATGGACTATAATTTCATTTGAAGTTGTTAGATATAGACACGATATAGTATTTTGAATATTATTGTAACTAACCAATTTCAAATGAACAAGTTGTAAACTACAAAATTTTATATCTCATCAAGTTCTGTAATTTTGATATAAACTTTGTTTCATCTAAGTATATATGAAAAGGTTATAATTTTTTTAGAAATCCATAGGGGTCCAGTATCATAGCAGTTTCGTGATACGACAAATTTCCCTTTGCAAAAACCCCCGTTATTGTAAAAGTTGATTATATTTTTGCAGCCGGCTTTGTATTTGGAACCGGCTATGATATATATTTTCTCAACCGGAGTGATGATTGTTACCGATGTATCGGAAAGCTCACGAGCTTTCCACTAGCCCTTGTTGTTGGAGTCCCTCTCAAGCGAATGCCTGCGCAAGGACTAAACTCTCTAGTTGGTTAACTCCATGGATGGCAACGAGACTTCCTCACACTCAAGTGGGTATCCGCTTGCCCCGTCGGATGCTCCTCCCATCCTTCAATTGATAGAGTTTAGACAAACTAGCCAAGGACCTCTCCTCCCTCTCAGAATCATTGGCAGCCACTCCACAAACTTTGTTGGAGGGTCTCGAAAGATTATAAGCCCCAGATTTACAACACTCGGTGCATTCAAGCACCGGTAAACAAAGAGGGGTGCAAACCTGACTAAACTCTAGGCTAACACCTATGGGGTGTGCAAATAGGCCCGCCTTGGTGGATTGACCAAATGACAAATATCTTCCCTGAGCTTAAGCACACTTAAATGGCCGGCACATGGGGTATTTTTAGCCTCATCCAGAACAACTAGTTGTCGCTAACTGTTGCACTCGATGTGCCCCCCCCCCCACGGAGAGGCCTACATGCAGCCCAGAAAAAGTCTTCAGCACCAATATTTCGTTGGTAGCTCCAACTAAATTCGATTGTACATGGTTCAACATTATGATTGACTATTACCATTGACAATTTCGATAGTATACCACTTTGTATTATTCTGGCTTATCTACGGCACTAGTTTGAGCATAGTTTGGATCATTTTACTTTGTTTTTTCGCTGATTTTCGTCCCTTTTTTTGACACCTTTGTAATACATTGAAGAATATTTCCAACCATTTGCATGGCTTCAAAGAAAACCTTAGAACCTACTAAAAAGTCATCTTGCAAATCATGTTTTTCCGGTGGCTATGTTGTCAATGGATCACTAAAAATCACAAACAATGGCCTAGGGCCATTTTCCTCACAATTTCCCCTCTTTTTGGTGATTGATGACAATACAACCAAAGCAAGAGATAAATAATGAAAATTAAATGCAGCCAATTGCTTGGATGTTATGCAAGAGGAAGAACATGTGCTAATGCGTATATATAATAAATATCATTTCAAATAATTGAGTTAATCGTAACTTCTTACTAGTTTGACCAAATCTCCCTTTTGTGGTAATGATGGACATAAGGCTCCCCCTTAATCCAATATCACTTTCCTCCCCTTTTTGTACCAAAAATCTTTCAATCTCCCAAAGCTTGAAATCTACAATCTCCCCATTACATGAGGATCTCGCTTTCTTGCATGATCCCCTGTAAGGTCGGGTCCCCCTTAAGTTGTAGTTGCTTTTGTCACGAAAATTCTCCTCCCTTGGAATCAAATACCGAAAAGGAAGACATCAAATGATAAGGGAGAGTTTCATATATCATGATCTTTTGGATGTGGAAGACAATCAAGATCTTTATCATGAAACTTGCATATGGCAGACTACCCCTAATTGTTTGCATACATACAGTGGATGGCACAACATATGCACAACTTGTCATTTAAGACATGATACAGAGTTTAATATATATTATGTATGAATATAGCTTATATGAATTGAAATACAATATATCAACGAGAACAAAGATACCAATTGAAAATTATATCACTTGAAGAATAAGCCATGCATATCTCCGGGTATTCTTTGCAAAGTGCTACACACATGATAATCTTGCAAACAATGTAAGTCTCAAAATCACAAACCATAAGATAGCTCCCCCTAGGTGTGTGCATACAAGCAAAAAAATTATTTGTGGGAGACATACACTAGTCAATAACGATACTGGGAAGTTATCTTATAATTTGGAGTTTGGCACACATAAGATATCAAATAAGATCAAGTGCTATTTTCTTACATCAACAAACCATGTAAGTTGCTCATGAGTTAGAGAGAAACACAAGCAACTTACCATATGAAAAACTAGGCAATGCAATGGAATTGAGATATGATCATGCAATTCTAGACATGTGAAGAAACAAGATGCAATTTGAAATTGCACGTATTTAAATCTAGTTACCTGAGTTACCTTTGGAGGACTTGGGTAATAAACTGATCATGATTTCCAACATACTCCAAATCTTGGTTAACTTGGCTATTGGCTTGAATTACACTTCTCCTATGGCCAAGTCTCCAAATCCTCCTGAGTCCCACGGACTCTAAGTAGTATTTTGAACCGAAATGGTTTTAAGCCAAAATATTTTTTTAATCCACCAGGAGGCTTGTGATTTCTTCACATGAAAATGCGCTTAAGTTATCCGTGGGGTTCTATAATATCCCAAAATAAATAAATGGATGAAAAATAGTCCAGATTAATTAATATAGACAAAAGTTGACTTTTTTAACGGTAACTCGGATGGACGATCGGAGACCGTGATTGCGTAAAGCTCCTCGAAACCAATCCATTTTACTACTCACATGCCTCATTTGGAAAACTGGAGAGTTAATGATAGGCTGAACAATCTGGGCCGTTAGATGTAAATTAGGTTTCCTGTACATATCTTTTTCCTTCAACTCCTATTATTCCAGCAGCAGCAGCCGCCGCCATCCCTTCTTTCTCTGCTTCGCTGCCCTTCCCCAATGCCACCGCCACCTTCTGTAGGGCTTCACGACTTCACCGTTTGCATCCCCTGGGCTGCCGCCAGCACTCACTCCTTCAGGTTCGTCCGTTGCTCCTTCTTATGTTGCCTGGCTTTGCCCTGTGATTTTTTCTGACTCAAGCAGCGCTGGTGGCTGGTGGGCAGTGAGAAAAGGGGAGCCCTTCGTGCACTGCATCTGCACGCAGGAAGACAGGACAAAGGGGGAAGATTAGGGCCTGCAAGATTCACAAGTTCCCTAAGAAATTCTGCGTTGTTGCTGTTAAGGTAATCCCCAATTAGTCCTTAAAAGCTTGTAGATGGCTTAGGGTGGGCCATAATGTAGCCGAAGGATGTGTTGCCGTAGGGTCTATTCATGGAGCCCTTGTCCTTAAATCTGGTATTATTCAAAACAGAATTTCAGTAACTGGTTAGCACAAAGTTATAGATTTCATCGTTATCTTTCCAGCGACGCTGGTTTTACCTCGATCCGATCAAAGGATTAAGAATAATCGTAAAGATACTGTTGCTGCCCAGTTAGAATAAGTGCCTGCAGGAACTGTTCTATGATTTTCGACTTAGATAGAGGTAGATCGTGCCCAGACCATCAAAAAGGAAGTTGTTAGAAATTTTCTGTAGATATCCAAGATGTATTTATTTATTGTATTTGCTTAAGAGAATCAAAAGATATAGTCAGAACAGTGAACCAGCATTTTTATAGGCGAATTTCTGGACACTCTCAATTTGGATTGGATTGAGGAATTAGTTAGGGCTGTCTTTGTAGGAATTTATAGTTGTGTATCCTTTGCTAGTTTCTAAGTGTGGATTACCCCACAGGCTCGTGGAGTTCTAGAGTCGAGAGTGATACGCCGGGTATTCGCCAAGGTCAAGGCAAGTGCATGATGAACCCATGTGATGATGTGATTGGTTGATTGTTATTATTTGAGACTTCCCAATATGTTTCTATTCATTATATTCACATTTTAATATTTTCATTCAAGATATTCATTTATTTTCTATTTCTATTCCGGTAGAACCGGATGTGCAATTTGCTTCTTATATTCATGTTCTCGTGGTTCAAGTTTTCCATTTACATTATATTCATGTTCCCGTGGATCCGGATGTGCAATTTGGTTCTTATATTCATGTTCTTGTGAGTAAGTGCTGGCCCCACTTGCTCGGCTTTACCGGTAAATGCTAAGGATGTTTCAGGTTGCGTCCGTTTCAGACGGAAACTACTGTTTCATTGTTGTTCATTCTGATATTCAGTTGTTTTTCATGTTTCGATGATATGTGATACTCTTTCAAGTTCTAATTGTACTTGCTGAGTATTTTTACTCATTCTTGCGTTTATTTGGTTTTTAGGTACCAAGTGAGTGTGGCATGCATGGGAAGGGGAAGTAGCGTAATCTGCAAGAGCACACACTTTCATTTAGACATCTTAGTATATCTTCATTAATTGTTAAAGCATTCATGTTTAAACTCAATTATTTTGCTCATGTCATGGTTGAAATGGGGTTAAGGTTGGGGTCAATTTTTTTACTTTTGGGATGGGCTGTGATGCTTAGATATCCTTTATATGATACCTGGTTATCTTATTGTCTAAAATGCTTGTCCAGTATGGTCCTATTTACTGGGGAAGCTCTGTCAAAATTTTGAATAAACTTTAGACTGGTACTTATTTTATAATTTTTGGTAGCCTTTGGGTATTGGGAAAACCCAGGGTGTTACAGGTTCAAACTCACGACCTCTAGTCTCGAATGAGCCTCACTTACCATGCCAAGTACACATAACTTGTGACTTGGTAGGAGATGCTATCCTTTTAATGTAACTCAAAAGGACCATTTAGTACTTATTTCAACAGCACCGGTACTAAATGCCACCCTTCTACTGAGTGATGTTAAAAACTAATACTAAATGCCCATGGACCTAGGGCCTATTTCTACCGGTTCATAACACTAAACGGCACTAAATGACGGCATGTGGTACTGGGTGGTGTTGAAAACAAGCACGAAGCGGTCCTAGGGGCACTATGCTATAGAACCGGTACTAAATTAGCATTAGAATCAGATTTAATGTTACCAGTGAAGAGGACATGACATCGAGGCATATGCCTATGATTGGCACAAGCAGAGTGCAGCAACGGTTTCCAAATCAATAAGGAGGCTCATGGTTAATTAGGTTTATGTCACCAAGGTGGAGGCCGGAGCAACTCTAAGTTCGAGCCCACCTCAAGGTTTAGGAGTAACGCATAACAAAATTGACACCCATGTGCGGTCCATACGGAGTCCATTTTGAATGTTCTTTACATGGATGAAAAATGAATTTCGTAGAGCTTTTTGTGGCACCATTTCCATGTTAAAGTTTCGGGAATCGTTGTAACAATATTGGACATCTAGAATCTATCAAGGTGCTAGAGCTAGAAGTATTTTAACCCCACTCAATATACGTGGACAAGCACAATTCACTCGCAGGGTGCTCGAGTTATGAGTTAATGGAGTTATGATACCATTCACTCGCATACAATCACATATAGCGATACCGCTTCAAAAAATGGCGCACGCGAGTTATGAGACGCAAGGCTCGAGAGGTACTCCTTCGAATCTTATACAATTATGCTTTGAAGAATCAATGCACATATCATACCGGTACCTTTTGGGAAGGCAAAGTAATCATTATCTCTTAGCAAAACTAAACAATTGATAAACTAATGGTTTGCATAACACTTACCAAAATTTGCAATGTAGCAACGCAACACATCTTAACATGATGACCTTTTTTATATAGCAAAATATACATGAGACTGTATGCTTCAAAGTAAGGGGAAGAACGGAGATTATATACCCAGCAGCAACTAACGCGGAATCAAGGGTTAGGTTGGATGGTAAGTTGGTGGTACATTGTATGATCAAATACCTCCTCGCTATCCAATAAAAACCCAGACTTCCAAGATCCATGTCACTCACACCCTTTTGAATGTAGCCGGTAACAACGAGGCCAGGATATTGAATTTATAGGTATTCAAATCTTAGGAGCTGCCAATCACTGACATCCTCATATTGGTGACGTTCCCCTTAAGCCATATCTATATTATGCTCGAGACTATATATGATATAAACGAAGAATTTGTGAAAATAGGATGAATTTAGGTTTTTGATGAACATCATTTGGACATCACGATTATATGCACAATCATATATTTTTCGAAATGGACAATCATATATGTTTGGACATTGTAACAAACAGACTACTTGCTATTTAAATTGATACACCTTGAAGCAGTACTTTCTTTGGATTAGCAAACAGCATATCGTCATGTTCTTGGACTAGGGTTGCATATACCCAGGCCTGTTGATAATATTACTTGAGAAGTACGTAGTAATTTTTAACAATAATACATCCTTCGTCTCTCAGACTCAGACAAAGAACCACTTGCACAAGTAGAAACTGATCGATACAATAAGAACTATGAACTGGGAACTAGTTATTTGTATCACCACCGCTACCTCCATCGTCTCCACCATGACTGTTGTACTGGTCACGAGGGATGGCATGATGGTTGTCCACTGTGGTACCACCCCCACCAAGGGTAGGTTTCGCTCCTTTGGTCTCTCCGGCGCCCTTGTTCACTAGTACCCCCATGACAGGGCTCACAAAACCATGGGCGACCATGGCAAATATAAGAACCATAGCAAAGAACTTGGTCCTTGCTTCCATTTCCTCTTGCGTGATGAGAGAACGTAACTAGCACTGGGGGAGAAATATCCACAGATAAACTCAGGATTCCAATTGTTAAAATACAGATGGTAATTCAAAATAAACATGTAATACCAAAAGAACGGGCGTCAAACCTGGAAAATCTCCGACGGAAAGATTTGGATGTTCCGCTTCTACTGTATACTGTTTCTTGAATGCTATGGCTTGGCCAGTCATGCTTTATATAGGCAAATGAAAGGAAGGTGTCATTTAATAAAATAAACGTTCAGGTATATATACTAAAAGTTTATCTTTTCTTATTTGCTTTGGGACCAGAAAAATCTGAAGTGTAAATTGACAACCAAACTGGAAGCTGCCTTTTACTGTGGCCATTAACATAAAATAGTCGCTAATATCTTTATTGTAAAGATTGCGATGACTACACAGCCAATCGACGTCGTCGAAATCCCAAATTAGGCACAGATCATACCACACTAGCGACAGTATTTCCCACTAAGATAGTGGTTGGTGCTTTTCATTGCAACGACTTGATATTTTATTAACTGGTGAGGAATAACGCTGGCCAAACTTTAACCCGACCATTTCAATCGGCCACTACAAATGTCATGTTCAATCGTCTAATTATTAAGGTAAAAGTTGAAATATTAATTACGTGCACTAAACCCATTATTAGCAGTACTATTATTTCAATGATTTTCGTATTATACAATAGTTTTCGTGATCAATGGAAGTTATTTTCTCACATAGGAAAGGTTCATTGTTCTAACAATACTGTATGAACATAAAAAAAATAATCAAAGTTTCTCATGGCACGATCTAACATGTACTAGTAACGAAAAATCCATTGGTTCCCATACAAGTCAAAAAACAATATGCTCTTGCATACTAGTATCCAATTTATTCCTCAGTGACAATTAATTTGTGTGCACCATTCAGCAACAACACTATCTGAATCCCAACGGTGTAAATCCACTTCGGAGTTACCGTTCCTGTTAATAAAGTTGGGATATTCCCAAATAAATGTTTCATCAAAGATAAAGGCACAATATATACTTTGGATTTTATCCTTTTGCTAGCTTTGTGAACATATATATTAATTTTCCTGCTCTGCGTCGTAATTGCAAGTTATTCCAGGCATATGTTAAGTTTTTTTTGTGTCATCTAAGAATGAAAAAAAATAGAAAAATGGGGTTAATAAAATTAACTTATAACAGGGGCATATATACTTGTCACGAGCCAAACATATGAACTTGTGCACAGAAAGTATAGCTTATATCTAATTATACATGTATAATTCCCACTCCTGTTTATGCAGTTATTGCAACAAATATCAGAATAACAATGCATAGCATAAGATGATTTCATGTTTATGTCAGTATTTGTGAAATTAAATGTAGGCACTAAAAATAAATCAAATATCATGACATCAGGAAACACCATTATTTTTTAAACGTTAGCTACATTTTGATGTCCACCAAAACAGATTATTTTTCCTAGGATCGATATTGAAAAAACTTCTCCGATCACTTTTCATCAGAATGTTCAGGAAAGCTGCTTAGAAATGTTGTTGAAGCAACGATATATTTAACAACTTTTGTGCGCCCCCAGTTTATCAAGACTAGATATATTCATCTGCTCTAGTTGGTTAGGCACATGACATATATGCATGGTACATCATTTGCACAATATACTTATGCAATGTTAAAGTTAAGTAAATTTTTACATGAACAAAATATTCTGTTCTTTATTCAATATGAAAGTACAGCACAAATACAGAAAGTGGATGTAATAATATCCAAACATATAGAACAGGAATATATACATAGTGCATGTATGCATATACGTACCCTAGCATGCAAAAGCTTGCTACGTCGTACAATGCATCTATAAAAGCTGTTCATGGCTTAGCTTCTTCACTCCCAATGTCATGACCACTTCCCGGCATGTTTCCAGGGCTACTCCAGCTATCATACTCCGGCCTTGGTATGGCATGATGATTGTCGACTGACGTTCCCTCTGACGACCCAACCTTCACTCGGTGCACTAATTCATCACCCCTTGCCGCCATGCAAGAGTGGAGCATAAGCATACCAAGAAGAAAGAGAGGAAGAAGCTTCATGGTGATAATGATCGATGTAACGGGAACTTGGGACAGGCGACGGAAGAGAGCTGGAAGATAGAAAGCACGGCCCTATAAGTGATTCACGTCTAATTAACGTTTTGGTTCTTGAGTTAAGCTCCCGTGCGTGGTATGTAATTTATAGGCAGAAAGTGTTGGATACATTATATACAGCTGGATATATGCCATGACAAATATTTTTTATACAAATTTCCTTTTTTACAGTGCGACGTAGTGGATTTTCAGAATACGTGGGTTCTCCACCTAGTGTGACAATTTTTGGTGCGGTACTCATATTACCTTTCCACCAATTGAGTAACTTTATGGAACAATTTGCAACACATGTAAGCACTTATGAGCCAAACATTTCACTACAAGAGAAACGAGCATTCATCCCTGACACGTTAGTATCGGTTGCATATTTAGCTAGTACTAACGTTCCAAAGAGACCCCTGTCGACGTTAGGATAATTTAATACCGGCTGGAGGCAGCAACCGGTACTAAATGGCGTCACCTGACACCCCCGAGTGTCCGGGGCAACGACTAGTACCATTTAGTACGGGTTGGACACCATTATAAATGCACATAGTTAGCACCTGGCCAAGGCTCTAGCCGGTGCAGGGCATTTAGTACAAGCTGGAGCCACCAGCCGGTCCTATATGTTTCTTATTAGCACCAGCTAGAGCCTCCAACCGGTACTAACTATAGTTCTATAAAAGGATCCTTCTTTCTTCCTCCGACAGCCAGCACTGCATTCGACAGACGCACCCGAGAGCAAGGTATTCTTCACTTCCAAGAGCTCTAGGATGGAGGTGTTGTCCATTTTTTCAAAAATTTGTGGAGATTTCACACATCCAAGTGCTCTATAGGTTTGTAATTTCATTCTCCTTTCATGAATGTTTAGTATATTTCATATAATGCTATGTAACCAGAAAAAGTAGCGAGAGATTTTGTAGATGCTCATGATTTAACCCCTGGATTTTTAGTTTAATTATAAAATAGCCTCTAGATTTTTAATTTAATTAGAAACTAGCCTATGGAATCTTTATATTATTATAAGTTAGCTTCTGGATTTTTATTTTACTAATAAACTAGCCCCTAGACTCTAGAATCTTTACATTCTTATAAGTTAGCCCCTATATTTTTAGTTTAGGTATAAACTAGCCACTAGAATCATTATATTCTTGTATGTTAGTCCCTGGGTTTTTAGTTTAATAATAATTAAACTAGCCCCTGGATCCTTTATATTCCTCTAAATTAGCCCATAGATTTTTTGCTTAATTAGATAATAGCCCCTGAAATCTTTATATTCTTTCAAGTTAGTGTTGACAGTCTTTAAAAGCTAAATAATCTCGTCAACATTCCAAGGAAGATACTACTTTACTATCATATTTTGTTTAGTATGACTTGTTTCCACATGCATTTTGTCTTTGTATGATTTCAGGAACCAACAGAGGTAATTGATGAAAAAGACCATAAAAGAATAAAGAATATTCCATTCTGGAAATACTCAAAATAATAATATGCTTGAAATCTAAGTCCAACAAAAGCTATCGTCAACATTAAAGGCCCAGAGATCCAACCCACGACTCACTACGCGAAGGCGGTGACCGAAAGGCGTTGCTGGGGGACCAGCCGAGCCAACAAACCAACCGACCAACCAGTAAGGCCGTTTGGGACCCCCTTTGGCAAGGCGGTTGTATGTTAGTTGTCTCATTCGTCCATTCATCCATCTAGAGACGAACAACATCCAATTAGCCAAAGCCAGCAAGAAACCCCTCTAGTTCCAACTAGCTCTAGTTCTAGGATTAGATGAGTATTAGTATAGTTTATTATTGAAGATCAAGTTGTTCTTCATGATCATCTTCGGTCTTGGGTAATGAGACTGTATGTTTTTTGTCAGATCTTTATCAATTCTTTAGAGATGTTATATGAAGTTTATGCTATATTTATGGTAATATTCTTCATATCTTATGATATCATGAGTTATATTTGTTACATGTTGAGATCAATCATCCAAGCTATTATATTTCTCGGGAGTGCTTTTTGCTTGTTTCAAGTCTTGCACTTGACATCCGTATGGTGCGTCGCCATCCTCCAATCTTGCCGTGTCGTTGGCTTCCTCCGGTGTGTGTTTCGTTGATACGGCGGCTCTCTAGTGGGAATTAGCATTGGGTTTCAATAAAACATAAGCTATTTATAGTCCGAAGAAACCCTAGCTCGAAGGGGAAGCGGAGACGGTACAAAAAGGGCTAGGCTAGCCAGCTAGGGGCCCATTGGGCCAGCCAGCCCATCCCATTTTTTGCCCACCTTGACCTCATCTTTCACGTGTGAACTCCTTGCTGATTTGGTAGCTTATGTCCTTCACATATGTGAGCCTTTCGACGTCGTTTGTTTCAGGATAAAACTAGTTCTTTCAAAACTCTCCATATATTCACTGGATATGCCCTGATCCCAAAGTCATCCAAGTGTGTTTTTAAGCCTTTTTCCTTGCACATCCTTTGAGGTCAGTCACGATCTCAGTCTTTGTCCAAAAGTGCTCATTTATAAAAAAAATCCTACAAAATCATAAATCCTCCAAAAATATGTGCATATGCGAAAACAGGGTTATTTCACGTGCCAAGTGGTGGGTTAGTATAAGAATTGGCCCAAAACTCCACCTAAACACCTAAATGGCACTAAAAAGGTGTAGCTAAGGAGTGCCAACATGTGCAAAATGTCCAATAAGGGAACGTTCACATGTACTTTCTGGATCATCTCAATGAATCTAGAAAACTGCCCATCCACGATTGTCTTGTGAGCCCTTGATGGAAAGGGCAAGAATCCTGGCTCGTAATTCTGAGGAGTTCATTCCTTTTCAAGGGTATTGGAGTCCTCTTGAATTGATCCTTCTTCTTCCTATCTTTCTCCTGCATCGTTAGGTTCTGGTGGATCACGAGTGGTTTTACCCCCTCTCATGGTCACCGCATTTACATTTTCAGGCTGACTTTGTATTTTACCAAAGTCAGATGCAGGTCGAGAAGTAGAAATTTGAGCTAATTGAGTTTCTGTCATTTTATTAAAGCTCTGTTTATTATTCATGGAAGAAGAGAAACCTTCAAATTTAAAAATGATGCTTTCTAAAGTTCTATCATTAGCAACGAGTTTCTTAGAAAGAGCATCAATAGCCTTACCTTGGTGAAGGACAAGGTTTTTTAAAGGAGGTTGATTGAAATTAGAATTAAAATTGTTACCTTCCTGGTATTGGGGTCGTGGCTGATTTCAATTGGGTTGCTGAGGACGATACTCGCTGAAGTTGTTGTTCATGAAAGCCACTTCTTCGTGAGTTTCGGTGTAGTCATTCCGTAAATGTCCCATGTTGCCACAAACTTCGCATGTGAAGTGTGAACCAATAGCATGGACGATTCAAATGCTTCTTGCCTTATCTTGGTCATCAATATGCTTGATAAGCGCGTCCATTTTGGCAGCCAACATATTTGTCTGCTTGACAGTGTGCATCCCCTTGTTTTGTCCCTAAGGTTGAGTGCGTTCATCACTCCAACCTTGATTGGGAACCATCTTCTCGACCAGATCTTTAGCTTAGGCAAAGGTGAGGTCGAGGAAGGCTCCTCTAGCAGCAGCATCAAGGTGGCTTCTTGACGAAGTCAGAAGCCCATTATAGGAGCATTGTAGAACAAGCCATTCTTCCACCCCATGATGAGGATGGATAGTAATTTATTCTTCCAGTCTTTCCCAAGCTTCTACAATTGATTCCAATCCGGTTTGTTGAAAACTGAAAATTTTACCTCTAAGGGCGTTAGTCTTACCCAGAGGAAAGAACTTGGCGAAAATGCCGCAACGCATTTTGGCCATGTGTCAACAGCTTCTCCTCCTTTATGGAACCATTGTTGTGCCTTTCCCAAAAGAGAGAAAGGAAACAGCCTGAGACAAATAGTATCTTGAGGTACATTCTTGATGACAATGGTTGAGCAAAGGTTCAGAAATCACGAAAGATGAGTGTTGGCATCCTCATGTGGCAATCCGTAGAAAGTGCCTGCACCATATTAATAAGGCTGATCTTGAGTTCAAATCCTACATTTCCAATATTTCCTTAAGGCCCAAGGGTCTCATTGTCAGTAGTGGGGATCGAGTATTCATGAAAAGATTTGTCAGGCATTTGAATTGGTGCTTCATCGACTGTTTCTTCTTCTTCTAGTGGGACAGGAGGTGAAGGAGGCATGACTTTTGAAGCACGAACCTTCCTTAAAAGCTACTCACTAAAGTTTTCCAGCAGAGAGAAACCAGTCATACACTTCCCTGCTGGTCACAAAAATTGGAGAAAAAACAGAGAGAGTAATATTAGCCAATTTTTTAGCAGAGGACTCGCTCCTTGGATAATTTTGCTTATGTGTCAAGTAATATTAAAAATTGAGTTCTCCGACAATGGTGCCACAAATGCTTGTTGGTATTTCTTAACATCGATACTAGGAGTAGACATAAAACTATTGCTACAATCAATATTAGAAATATTTTATAAATAAATGAATGCATAAATTTTTAAATAAAGATTCTGCAAACACATAGACATTTACTATTGTAGCATTTCAACTTCCAGTAAACTAGGTTATCATCATTAATCCCATGGGAACTTGTGAAAATAAAACTATCCTATACATTTGCAATTTTTCTATCCAATTCATAGGTCATAGTCAACTGCTCAAATAAGAAATCACACAGAGATAAAGATATATATATGATAAGTAAAACCCAACCATAGCCTAGCCACCTCATAAAGGAGTACTCTAGAACTAAAATTATCATTGGAGTTAGTCTAGAATGTCCTTAGAAAATTATCATGTAAGTGAAGGTTAAGAAATCACATGTATAGATCAATGTTTAAAACCTTATCATAAAGAGAAAATATCCAGTCCATATTCATGACCCAAATATTCATAAATGTCATATTCCAAGATCTAGCAGGGAACAAATGTGCTATGAGAACTAAATCGGTCACAACTTGTTGTCTTCCCCTCATATCTAGTACAAAATGCGAATATCTGAAGGAATTCTTATATCCAGGCACAACTCCTGCATACCTGAATACTATTCTAATCCCACCGGTGACTCTCACCCTATGGATGATCAAGTGCAAGACTAGAACTGTGCATAAAGCACTCTAGAATAATATAATAGTGTGGATGATTAATCTCACCACATAGCAATTATAACTCATGATAGTATAAGATATGACACATATTACCATAAATATAGAATAAACTTCATATAACAACTCTGAACAATTGATAAAGATCTAACAAAAAGGATACAAAGTCATTACCCAAGATCAATAATGACCCCAAAGAAAAACTTGATCTTCAATGATTAACTAGACTAATACTCATCTAATCCTAGAACTAGAGCTAATTAGAATTAGATGTGCTTTGGTTGGCTCTGGCTCTCTAAGTTGAATGAATTCTTGGATTCTATCCAATGTATGAGACCAGGGGCGGAGGGTGGGGTCTACCCCTGCTTATATAGGCCTCCAAGGACGGTGCAAAGGCATCTGATATGGTAGTAGGCATTGCCGACATAGTGAACAGCCATACAACCGCCTCGACAAAGGGGACGTGCGCCACCTTACTGGTTTTCTTGAGCTTTTCTAGGATGAAATATTCTTTACTCTTTTATGTTCTTTTTCACCAATTTCCGCTCTTAGTTCCTTAAAGCTTATAAAGATAAAATACAAGTCGAACCAAGTCATTCTAAACAAAATACGATAGTAAAGTAGTATTTTCCTTAATGCTGATGGGAATATTTGGCATTTAGGGACCGCCAACGGGGTTCAATTGAGCTTAGCAAAGAGGTTCCGAAGTTTCTCTTGGAGTTCTGGTAAAGCTCTTATATCTTTTCCTTTATTTCAAATATTATCAATAAAGCATTATGTTCTTTGCATCTTGGGTAAGCATAGTCTTCCCGCTTCAATTTTCTATCCATGTCTAAGTGACTTAGTAGTGATGTATTTTCTTCCTCTAGATTAGTTTAGAGTTTATCTCTTTTGTTAGGAATCTTCCTTACTGGTTTTCTCACCTGGATTAGAGAGCTCAAGTTATTTCTCTAGGTTGAGGGTGATTTGTCTTGAAGGACTTAAGAGAAATCCTAGCATCAAGTGCAGATGTGGTGTCTGACGTGGTTCTAGCTACAAAGTGTGTTGCACCCCATGGTACTGTCGTGGTAGGCAGCAGGTGGTGACAATCCTGTCTATCCTATCTAGTCCACCATATTCAGGTGTTCTCATAATAGTACCGCAGGTTCCCGTTGGATCCCCCTCTCATCCCTCTATGAGATCCTTCCCTTCCAGCCAACGAAGTAAATTATTGTTTCCCGATAAATAGGTAGCGCTCTAGGCTAAGGTTAGGGTGGCTTTCTCTAGACTTTAAAAGTGTCATTAGGAATATTTCTTCCCTTATTGCTCCCAATTTCTTTCCTTTTCTGAGATTTAGAGTCTCCTATGTCGCTGATCGACTTGTCGTCTAGACTTGCCTGTACCGGTCATAGCTTGGCTTGATCACTATCAAGATACCCCGAATCTCCGTGAGAGATAGTGTGCGATATGGCTATAGAGGCTTATCAATCAACACAACCAATATTCTTTATCCCATTTGCATCCCTGAGGAAAATTACGATGCCTTGGAATATCTATAGCGGGTTATTCTGTGTGCTTGCAGAATATTATTCTGGAGCCTAAGAAATACCAACATGTACCTAAAGAGTTGGTTGAGCATCTTGTAGTAGGGTTTCATGCCTCTAGTAGTACCAAGATCAACCTCCCCAAAAGCACTGTCATATATAAACTCAATGTCACTATCAGCCAGTATATTATCATCATGCAACTAGTCCCTTTGGAGATCAGTCCCTTTGAACCCTAGAATTTGAGCAACTTGACCATAGGTGACATGGAAAAACTTCCCTTCCATAGTAAAGACAAAAGTCCTTTGAGCTCTATCAATATAAAGAGATGAGTAGAACTGAGCCACCATTTCAGTGTTGTAATAACAGATGAAGGTCATAACATCATTGAGATGACGTTGGTGTTGACAGGCAAGAACTGTAAGGAAAATGGCCCTATGCCATTATTTGTGATATTGGTGATTAATTAACAACATAATCATTAGGACTAATATGTTTGTTGAGATGCACCTTTGTAGATATTACTAGGCTCCAAGTATACTTTGGAAGCCATCCAAATGATATTCAACATCCAAGTGATCAATATCCAAATCATAGTCGTCTGAAATGTTGAGATAGAAGACGCAAAATTTTGAATAAGTGAAACCTAAATGTTGAATTAGTGCAAATCAAATGTTGAAGGCAGAACTGTAACGCCCCAGATATCAACCCATCTGAAGGTTACCACAAACATCTAAAAACTTCACTAAACATCAAAATTATACAAAACTTCAGCAGAGTTTTCCCTGCGAGCAAACAAGACATAATATAAATTCATGACAGGTGAAAATAAATGGAATCGAACACATCCAACCACCATAAACAAGGTTTAAACCACACGTGGGATCTTAACATCATTACTAAAATCAAGTTTTATATTGAAATCATGGCCTAAATAATGATCAATAATAGGTGTATGTGCTCAAAATGATGTGGCTACCCCTTCCCATGCATGCTTCGATTCTCGGGTACCTAAAAAAACCAAATGAATACAAGGGTGAGTGAAAACACTCAGCAAGTACAACTAGAGCGAGAAGAACGATTTGAATACCATGAATAGTAAATTGCGAAACATCCAACTTCACCTGAAAACATTGAACTGGTAGTTTCCATCTGAAACGGACAATACTTGAATACATCCTTAGCATTTACCGGTAAAGCCGAGTAAGTGGGGCCAGCACTTACTCACAGGAACTTGAATATAATAACCAAATTGCACGGCCGGAACATCTGGTACTTGAATAGAATGTAAATGAACAACTTGAAACTTGAATATTGAAGATAGAAAAACATGAAGCACTTGAATATATGGGAAATACCAAAATTAAGTGAACAAAAAATGAGTAAGAAAATCCATCAAGCAGCCACACATATCATCACACACAACTCGTCATGTACTTGCCTTAACCCTGACGAGAATGTTACTGCACGTCGGTGACACCGGCACTCTCAAAACTTGTGAAACGGAATTACACTTAGAGTAACTCTAGTATACTAGAACAAGTTTACTTGAAGGCACTATGTCCATGTTGTTTGAAAAGAAAGTCAAATTCCATCTTCTCCAATATTTCAAAAATCCACTATAATCTTATCTGCTCACTGTTTTGATCATAACGTCTTATTTATTTAACCAAACAATGCAAGTGAACACATTCTGAACATCTACAGGAAATTATTTAGAACTTTGATTATTGGATTATTGCCTAATTCGGAGCCAATAATTATCAGTTTTGAAAACAATCCTGCTGCAGGAAAATTGGATCTTAATTACAATTCATATGGTCTGCACAGAATCTGGGGTTGAATCTTGTTGCAAGATCAAATTCACCAGGCGTAATAACTAAGGAATTAATGGAAATTAAACTACTTCATGAATCCCTAACCTTTTCCCCTCTTTCTCCTTGCCGCCAGCTTTGATTCTTCCCTCCGTTGGCCCAAGCAGCAGCAGCAGTCAAGAAAACAGCAGCAACCAAGCGTCTTCCCTCCCGTGGCCTGCTTCTTCCTATGTCCCAACAGCAAGCACGTCTCAAAATTAGACCAGGGTAGCGATCTGGGATTAATCACAGGCCAGTAATATCACGTACCTTCTCTTCCCCCCTGATCCCAGCAATCGAAGAAGCAGCAGCCGCACTAGAGGGAGGCAAGAGGCAGCAGCATGGAGGAAGGTTGACAGCGTGGAGTCGGAGAATAGGAGTCGGAGAACAGGCTGCAGTCCGGTTGGGGTTAATTGGGTCTTTGTTTTTAGGAACCCTAGTCCACATCTAATGGTCCAGAACAATTTGATAATTATGAATCCGTACGATATTCGAATTAAGAATGTGGGTAGTCAAGGGGAATCGTCCGGATGAGATTTACACATCCACGATATTCGATCGCCCATACGACAACGGTTCAAAAGGTCAACATTTTAGCCCATATTAATTAATCTGGAAAAACACATTTATTTTTAGGGATATTACAAGAACCATCGAATCAGTCGATGGTGCTGAAGGTGGAAGGTGTTTGTCTCTGGAAAGCGAGGACTTATTCGACGGGGTGCTCATCGAATCAATCGATGTTGCTAAAGGAGATCGGAAGGCAAAATGTTGAAACTGCACAGAAAAAATGTTGAATCAGTGCAACAGAAATATTGAATCAGTCGAACAAAAATGTTGAACAGGCCCTTCGAATTAGTCGATGGTATTGAAGGCCGGAAGTGCGTTTGGCTCTGTTTGGCCACAACTATTTCGACGGGGACCCACCGAATTAGTCGACGGTACGCAAAAAATGTGAACGGCTAGTTCCTTTGGTAGTGGCTATAAATATGGGTTGCCTCGGCCATTTGAAGTGTGCCTGAGCTAGGAGAAACTATTGGCATGTGTTCTACAGATTCTTAAGTGTTCAATCCACCAAAGTGTTAAATAGAAGATCTAGGTGATTAGCAAAGTGCTTAGTGCTAGTCTAGCCCTTTAGCGCATCTCTTAGGTGTTTAGCCTAGAGTTTAGCGAGGTTTGCATACCTCTTTGCTTACCGGTGCTTGCACGCACCAAGTGTTGTAATCCGGGGCTTGTAGTCTTGCGAGACCCACCAACCGAGTTTGTGGAGAGGCCACCGGTGATTGTGCAATGGAGGACAGGCTCTTGGTGCTTGACTGAAGCTCTATCAAGTGAAGGCGGCGAGGAGCATCTGGGGAGGGACGAGCGGAGACCCACTTGCGCGTGGGGAAGTCCCGTGGTCAGCCACGGAGTTACTCGACTAGGGAGTTTATGCCCTTACGCGGGCATTCCCTTTGAGAGAGGCTCCAACAATGAGGACTAGTGGAAAGCTCGTGAGCTTTCCGATACCTCGGTAAAAATCATCATGCCGGGAGTTTGCTCTTCTCTATCCTTTAAGCTTCCGCATTTCATACTTGCACTATTTTCCGCATTTACCTTTTCTTAGACTTGCCATGCTAGTATAGGATTGGACCTAGGGTGCAAAACTTTGTAGCTATAGAGATAGCAACACATACAGAAAACCTAGAGCACATTTAGATAGAAATTGAAATAGGTTTTCATATGTGCAATTAGAGCATTAGTTTTTAGAGACACCTAATTCACCCCCCTCTTAGGGTGTCACGGTCCTTACAAGAACATCTTCTTCTACCACATCAATGTCTAGCCCAAGAAGATAGAAGTTTATTGATTTCACTTCAGTTATAGGACTGGTCTTCGGTAGAATGACAGTCTCATACCAATCAGCATGAAAAACAAGCCAAAATCTATAATCCCCATTTAGTTCTTTGTCATAAGCACGAGGGTCCTCATACCTCTTAGCATAAACATTGGGTTTGCCCTTGTTGTACTCCACAACTCTAGTGCCCAAGAAATTTGGATTGGTAGATCTAACCACTCTACGCATATGTGGTTTGAGTTTCAATATACCTCGGTGCATTGTTAGGATCCCCTTTAATGAGGACATTGCCACGCTGGAATTGTACACGTCATGGACTTCCCTGTCACGTCCACCTCGAATTCAGCTTATACCTCCAGATGGTTTCGGCGATATCTCCAACATACGACGTCAAAACGAGGCGTATAAATGCGTTGGAAAGCGGATGACGACACTGTCATTTTGGTTCTGGTACTAGCTCCAGAGCATTCGTGTATCATACTATGTGACCATGAAAAGGTGTTGTGTCACCTGTTTTAGGCCAGCTGGACCGTGTATCGTGTCGGGCTTTGGCCCTAGTTGAGGGCACCCCCACTAGACGCCCCAACCCTAGGGTGCCCCCTTTTCCATCATAAACAGGGTGGCTGCTGCCGTGTAGACTGGGGTTTTGCTTAGATTATTCTGTTTGATACAGTTTCGCCGTTCATCGGTTGGTGGAACCCCAATATCCGAGCTTAATCATTCATCTGCAGTTGTCATAATTATTGAGTGCTGCGTTCTTTCAGGTTCTTGCTTGTGTTCTTCGTTGTGCAAGCAGGGATTAGCCTTCTCGGCGAGGTCAACCGGATTGTGACTACGGTTGATAACTAGAGGTGTTGTGGTGCGAAGATTGCGGGTTTCAAGTTTGCTGATTTGAAGCCGGATCGGTGTGTTGCACTCCACCAACAACGAGTGGATAGTACGAGTCATATACCAAGATATGCATTGAGGATTAGGATGGATTGAAAAAATAAAGTGATTTTGTGAATTTCTGGACAAAAAAGGCGCATGTCAAAAACTCCAATGCGTGTTGGAACCTCCGAAAGAGCCTGTGGCTATGTTCAGATTGGAAGTAAAAAGTACTTTTTCTAGATGAATAGTGCACTGGGAAGCGTGTTCTGTGAGTGGGATGAATAGGAAAAACTTGTTGGAGAAGTACTTTTCTGTGAATCTGAACATGGCCTGTGTTCATCCAAAAAATTCTCAAATCGAGAGTTTACACCCACCAAAGTTCAAAAGATCATAGGCATTTATTGGTATATGTAGTAGGAACATAAATCTAGAAGCATATCCATTAACTCCTACCACATTAAGAGATCGGGCCAAGAACTTTTTAGAGTATGAAAGAGCAAGAACTTGAATCGTGAAACTTTAGTTAACAATGTCCAAACTTTGTAAGATCATCAACGAATACTCATATCCAAAAGGAAATCATAAAACTGGTTCTACATTGAGAGATCGGGTCGCAGGAAATTTGAATGCATTACCTTGAGATTTTCTTTTGCGAATCAGAGGAGCGGAGGATTGAATCGGAGTTTCCAAATAGTGGAAAATCCAATCAAACCTTCGATTCAAGAATTTCTTGGATGAACACGGGCTCTTTCGGAGGAGAGAGAGATGTTGAGAGAATGAGAGGAGGCTAGGGTTTGAATTCAGCCCGATGGGTATATATATGCAAAAGGGAGTTGTTGGAAGTTCCCATACGGTATGAAGTTCCATTCAGAATATTTTCTTTCGATAAAATTTTGCCGAGGACCCCTTGGTAGAACTATCTTCAACCTTCTGATCAGGTCAATGGAAGTACAGAGTGTCGACAGAAGTTCCGCTTGGAATGTTATGTTTTGAACAAATATCCTGAGCACCTCTGGTGGAGGTATATCCGAACTTTCGATAATGCACAATTTACTTCACATAGATAGATGTAGATAATGAACAAGATTTTGGATATAAAGGATAGTAGCTTGTAGAGATATAAGACACCTTGTGTTATAGTGATCATCCGCAAACAACCATTACATAACAATGATCACTATGTTCAAGATATTATGAAAGATCAAAATCCAACCGTTTGAAAACAACACAACACACATAAAATCCATTGTTTTTCCTATCTAGGCAGCAATCAAGAGTGTCCAGCAACTCAAGCTAAGTTATGAGAATCCAAGATGTTTAGTTCATTCCTCAAAATACAAAACCTTCACTCATCTAGAGGTTTAATGAAGATATCGGGGAGTTGCCTCTCGGAGCTCACACGATGTAAAGCAATATCTCCCTTTGCCTCATGATCCCTTAAGAAGTGATGTCTTATATCTATGTGCTTTGTTAGGGAGTGTTGCAGCGAATTGTTAGCTAGCTGGATGGCACTTCAGTTGTCAGACAAGAGTGGAATATTACTAAACTCACAACCATAGTCACTCAAGGGTTGCTTCATCCATAAAAGTTGGGCACAACAAGCACCTGCTGCAACATATTCTGCCCACGGTGGATAACGCAACCGAATTCAGTTTCTTAGAGCTCCATGACACTGGGGACTGACCTAAGAATCGGCAATTACCCATTGTACTTTTCTATCTAATTTGCAACCAGCATAATCCAAAACAGAATAGCCAAGTAAATTAAAAGTGTAGCCCTTGGGATTCCACATGCCAAGGTTAGGAGTGTATTCCAAATATCTTAAAATTCTCTTAACAACTATTCGATCACATTCCTTAGAATTGGCTTGAAATCTTGCACACACTAAGCATAATATCGGACCTAGATGCATAAAGTTAAAGCAAAGAACCAATCATGGAGAGATATGCATTTTGATACGGTTTTTCCATCATCATTGAGGTTGAGATGTCCATTTGATGGCATTGGTGTCTTGATGGGTCTGGCATTCGCCATGTCAAACTTCTTGAGCATATTATTCACGTACTTGGTTTGACAAAGAAAAGTTACTTCCTTCACTTGCTTGATTTGAAATCCAACGAAGAACTTCAATTCACCAATCATAGACATCTCGAATATCTAGGTCATGATCCTACCCAGTTTTTCACAAAACTTTTGATTGACTGGGCCAAATATAATATCATTAATATAAATTTGACAAACAAAGATATCCCTATCTATTTTATGAGAAAAGAGTGCAGAACCGTCCTTGTCCATTACAAAGTCATTCTTAATAAGAAAATCCTTAAAGCTTGCTTAATCCCATAGAGCGCCTTTCGAAGCTTGTACACAAGGTTTGGAAACTTTGGATCTTCAAAGCCTTGTGGTTGTTCGACATATGCCACTTTGGATATGGGGACATTAAAGAATGCACTGTTCACATCAATTTGATAAAGATTGGAATCGTGGCGAGCAGCATAGGCTAAAAGAATTTGAATTAACTCAAGCCTAGCTACGGGTGCATAGGTCTCACCAAAACCCAAACCTTCAATTTGGGTGAAACCTTGTGCAACTTACCTCTCCTTGTTTCTTGAGACAACTCTGTTGGCACTCCTTAGCATCACTTGTTAGATGACGTTAGGAATGCGTGACCGTATATCTTAGGCTCTAGAATTGTATTCTGCAAGCGCACATAATAGCCCGATGTAGCATTTCACCTTGGAGTATTCCAGGGTTTCGTGAATTTCCTCAGGGAAGCAATGGCAAAGTATATTGATTGAATGAATGGTAAGTCCTTCTAGTAATATCACACACTATCTCTAGTGGGGGTAAATGGGTTAACCGATAAGGGTGACCAAGCAAAGCTTGATCGATAGTGGCGAGTCGGGAAGACAAGACAATAGAAGGTGGCGAACGACCAGCGACACATGAGAAGAGAAAGGAAAAAGATAAACTTTTGGGAAGACAGGGCAACTCAATTCCTAATGACACTTCTAACCTTTTAAGCAAACACACTCTAGCCTTAGACTAGAATACTACCTAGTTATCAGGAGACCAGGACTTACTTCGACGGCCAATGGGAAGGATCTCAGAAAGGGATGAGAGGGAGATCCAACGGCATCCAGCAACTACTGTTATGAGGACACCCGAACGTGGTGGACTACGAGGGACGGACAGGACTATCACCACCTGTCGCCTACCACAACGGTACCATGTCATGTAACACACTTTCTAGCTAGAATCAAGCCAGGCACCATACCTGCACTCGAGACTAGGATTTCTCTCGAGGCCTTCGAGAGAAATCCCCCTCAACCTAGAATACTGACTTGAGCACTCTAGTCCGGGCGAGAAAACCTGTAAGGAAGAAACCCGATAGACAAGATAAACTCTAAACTAATCTAGAAGGAAGTTACACCGCTACTAAGCCACAAGGACTTGAATGTAAAAGGAAAGCGGTAAATAACTCAGGCTTAACTCAAAAGATAAAGAAGATAAAAATATATTGATAAATATTCGAAGTAAAGGAAAAGCTCTGAGCAGAAGCTCGACTCGACCCTACTCCCAACTCTAATCCTAACTCTGAAAATGGAAAAGTGAAATGGAAGAAGAGCTCCTTGAAGTGTGTGTAGAGGACTGAGCCGGGGGGTCTCCTTTTATAGCGATGGCTAGGTTGGTTGGGATGGTAACCGACTGTAGTAACCGCCATCTGAAGTTGGGCCGAAACCGCCTCGGTGCTGGGCCGGCCAGCCGCCCTCTAGCGTTCGATCCACCACCTTTGCTCATGAAGCTCTGGATCGTGCCCTGGTGATGGTTGTGTTGGCCGTTGCTGACTCGGAGTCGGTTTGGACCGACAGGCGGGCCCCTCGATCCGTGTCAAGGCCTTCCGGGGTCCGTCGGATGAACCGACCTCAATCTCCCGTCTAAAAATGATTGAATCTGTGTTTCTTGCACGTGGATCAAAGATGTGGCAGGGAGGCCGAGGTGGGCGGCCGACCAGCCGGGCTATGGCCGGACGGCCAGGCTCTGGCCCGGTTTTCTCTGGTTTTCTAACATTTCGTCCCTACACTTACAACTTGTACAAAAATTGTGGAACTTGTTAGTTTAAAGTAAAATATACATGGAACCTTATGCAAAACCTTCTTTTACTCCCGAGATGTTGACGGTCAATTGGAATTATTCACCGTCAACAAACTCCATGCTCATCTTGTTAGTTATGAAAGACCCACTTTCTACCAATCACATTTTACTTGGGTCTCTCCACCAACTCTCATACATCATTTCTTGTGAAGTTGTTCAACTCTTCTTGCATGACAATCATCCTCAAGTGCTTCATCTACCTTGAGAGGTTCCGAAGAGGAGACAAACGAGTAATGCTCACAAAAGGAAGCTAAATGAAAAGGAAAAAGTCCAAATTACTACCCTTAACTATAAGCAAAGTCTACATAACCCCCTAAACTATCTTTTGGTTTATTTTACCCCCTAAACTATGTCATTTAGCCTATTTTACCCCATCACACAATTTGTCTTTTTTATTTTTCCATGTAAAAGTGTCATATTACGTTCAAATTTTGTGAGATGACAGTAGACATCATAATGCATGGTAGAAAAATATAAAATGATTTTTATTATTATTTTGATAGGGTAATATATTTAATAACTAATTAATCCTTAAGATGCAAAATTATACAAAAACTAATAACGAAAAATTCATAATATATTTTTTCATATGCACTATGATGTTTACTACAATCAGGCAAAATTTTAAATTAAAATTCAACTTGTGTATGGACAAATAAAAAAGAAAATTTGTATTAGGGGGTAGAATAGACGAACACATAGTTTAGGGGGTAAAATGAACCAAAAGATAGTTTAGGGGTTTATATAGGCTTTGCTTATAGTTCAGAGGAGTAATATGAACTTTTTCCAAATGAAAACGAGTAGCTACCCCTCTTTGGATACTCCCAAGAATATTGTCAACGGGATGATCAAGTATGCTTTGATGAACTCTTGGATGTTACCCTTTAGATTGGGTTGAATAGGCCCATCATCATCTTCATCTTGACGTGCATTGCCTTGGGCTTCTCCACCTTTTATCACCCCCTTGATCATTGTTGTGACCTTGATTATCACCATAATATTGGCCTTGATCTTGAGTTTGTTGATAGCTGGGTGGTTCCACCCTTGTTGATGATGATGGTTAATTGTTGCTTCCCTCAATCGGATCTTGAGCACCAACCTCTTGAGGTCTCACTTCACTCTAACTCATTCTCATGATTGCTTGATTTGGAGGTTCTTCATCATCTACAAGGTTCTTATCAACTTTCTCTACTTGAGAGCCATTAGTTTCATCAAAAAGTCACATCTACCATGATCTCATCACAACCGGTGATTTTGTTGAAGACACAATAGGCATGTTCATTAGTTCAATAACCAAGTAGAAAACCTTCATCAATCTTTAGGTGCAAACTTTAAGCTTTTGGATTTCTTACTAAGTATGAAACACTTGCATCCAAAGACTCTAAATAGTGCACCTTTGGTTTGTTACTAGTGATGATCTCATAGGGTGTCTTGCCAAGGTACTTGTGGAGGTAGAGGTGGTTGATGGCATGGCAAGCGGTGTTGATTGCTTTGGCCCAAAAGAAGTTTGCAATATTGTATTCTCAATCATGATTCTTGTGGCTTCAATTAATGTTCGATTTTTCCTCTCCACAATCCCATTTTATTGAGGGGGTGTATGGAGCGATGAACTCATGCTTGATCCCTTCTTCATCAAGAAACACTTCAACACTTGTGTTCTTAAACTCTGTACCATTTTCACTTTTAATGTTCTTGATCTTCAACTCATATTCATTTTAACCCCTTCTAATGAATTTCTTGATGATCACTTGCACCTCACCTTTATATTGCTAAAAGAATACCCTAGTGAAATAGGAAAAATCATCAACAATTACAAGACCATATTTGTTACTGCCAATGCTTATGTAGGCAATGGGTCCAAACAAATCCATATGTAGAAGCTTCAATGGTCTTGACGAGGTCATGACATTCTTGGCGGGGTGTGGAGCACCAACATGCTTACGAGCTTGACATGCGCTACACAACCTATCTTTCTCAAATACAACATTAGTTAGTCCAAGGATAGGCTTGCCTTTTTAAAGTTTGGCCAAGTTCCTCATCCCAACATGGGCAAGTCTATGGTGCCAAAGCCAACCAAAGTTAGATTTTGCCACTAAACAAGTCTTAGGTTCCACTCTGGGTGAAGTCCACAACATAGAGCTTCCTATTCAGACTCGTAAAAGCAATAGAAGAATCCTCCCTTCTAAAAACGGTCAAACCTTCAATAGTAAAGAGACAAGTGTAGCCTTTCTCACAAAGTTGTAAAATTGACAACAAGTTGTATCCCAAAGATTCAACAAGATAAACACAGGTAATTGAATTATCAGGAGAGATAGCAATTTTGCTATTGTCTCCATACACAATTGTTTTTTTGGTGTGTCATGAAGCTCTAGTGGTGCAAATAAATCCTTCTCATGGTCATACGATTTGAACATCCACTATCTTCTTTTTGAGGCAAACAGCAGGGGAGGCCCCTACTAATTTTTTATTATATAAAGAAATGATATTTACATTTTATAAGGCCTCAGGCAAAAACGGAGGATATTTAATGCAAACTACTCAACCAAGACTCTAACATCATTTTTAGGGAAGGTTTGGCTCGGTGCAACATGAGACTAAACTCATCCTTGAAATTTGTTTTCCACCGTCTCAGAGAGAGAGAGCGACACAATCAAACACCACTTCATTCTTGTGGATTCTACCAATAATTTCCTGAAAAATACTGGAGTTAAAATCCTTCCTTCCATGAATGAACATTTCAGTGATTTCCATATTAACATTCCACTGTATATTTAAGGATCGCCAACACCATTGACTAAACAGACAGGTGAAAAAGGCATGGAGTGAAGTTTCTTCCACAGTGCTGGTGCATAGGGGGCAATTATAATCATCCAAGACTCAATTTTTCCTCCTCAAGATGTTTCTAGTGTTGAGCGTGTCCTTGAGAAAAGGACAAAAGAAAAAATTTGGCGACCTCTGCAGCATGATTTCCACATTAACTGCTTGTAAGTCATGTAAATTTTGGAAGATCAAGCTGGCAGGGTCAGTACCAATTAACTGCTTATAAGTCTTGTGGTTCATCAGCAGTCTCCTCTGATAAGGGTGTGCGAAAATTAGTGTATTCATCCTGCGGTAGAAACTTCTTTACTGAGGCTTTCTTGTACATAGCAAAAGAAAAAAAGTTGTGATCTATGCTCCAACTGGCATTAGCTGAGAGAGCACATACCCCAACCACCTCATGGGTGACTCGTGAGGCATCTCTTGAGCTTCGCCGCTGCCCTTCCAGCCCCCATTTCTCCTCTCCTCAGGCCCCTAGCTGGTGGGAGGAGGAGCGGGGGTCGAACCTCTTATAGATCAACTATTTTGTTAGGTTTTCTTTCAATAATTTCCTTTAGGATAATTAGAGTAGGGTTTGGATCGTCCTTTCGATGTTTTTGATTTGGCTTTGAATTTTGTATTGGATCTCAGTGGATGCGTTAGGTGATGTGTTCTTCATTGAGGGATCGAGGTACGTTGGCCTAGTCCTGTTTCAGAAGGGATTGGATCTATTTTCACCTTTGGTGGAATTGTCTTTCCAGCCGCTGGTGATACTACTGGTGGTGGCGGATCTGTCCTTCAGGGAGCTGCTAACCATTGCTAACGGTGGTGTCGGATATCATGGTTCAACCTTCAGAAGAGATGGCCGATGTGCTTTCGGCGCCCTTTACTCCTCAGAGTGGTTGTGCGTATTGCGCCTCTTATGTGGTCTCCACAATTGTGGACTCTTCTGTTGGTGGAAACTGTGATTTTCATGGCTGGATCCGGTGAAGTTTAATGGCAATGGAGTTTCTTGAAGCAGTGAACGTCGCTGGATGCAAGGAAGACATGGATAGGGACCTAGTGACATACTTCAATGTAATTTTATTTTATATTGCAGTATCGGCTGTAAAAGGGGTTATATTTTGATGAAACTCGACCCCTTTCTCAAAAAAAAAGAAAAGTTGTAGAAATAGTAGCTGCAAATCAGACAAATCCCATGCATCAATCCAGAAACAAGCAGTGTTACCAAGATTCACTTTGCATGATCCCACCGCGACACGAAAACACTCAGCTAGAAACTCGTGCTCGCGCATGCGTCGCCCCCCGTGCGGGCAACCAAGCGCGTCCCCAAACCCTAGCGCCACCGCTACACATTCGCGCCTCTCCCACCTCGCCGCTGCCCGAGCGGGTCACGAAAGTTCACATAGCCTGTGGGGAAGGCGGCGGCGTGGCTTTCCCCCTCTTCTCTAGAGGTCTAGGCGGGCGCGACCGCCTAGGTTTCCCCTCGGAGGTACCTCGTCAGCGTGTCGCCTTCCCCGGTGGCGGCATAGCGCTGGAAAGCCCCAGATCCGGTGGTGCCCCAACCGGATCTGGTGACCACGCGACAGGGGTGCGCGTTGGTGTGGGGGCACATGGAAGCGGCGACGGCGGCTGCTGCGAGTAGGGACGGCACATCAACGACGGCAGGCATGCGTGGCTTGGTTCGGCTACAGCTGCCTGCAGCCGGTCCTGACCAGCAGGATGCGGCTGCCTGGCGGGCTGCGTCTTGGCCGGGGATGGCGGCGGCTGTGACAGGATACGGCCGGCCTGACGGGGCTGCCTTTTGCCATGGCGAGCTGTGGCCATGCTAGGGCTAGATGCGGTCGGCCAGGGCTGGCACGGTTGGGTGCGGCTATGAAGAGGCACTTCTCCTTCTCTCCACGAGGGTGTTGCTGGGTCGACGTCATCTTTGTGGTGGAGCCGGGAGGTCTGTGCTGGGCATCTCTAGCACATATGTATGCTTCTGGTGTCGTGGCGGCGCTTGGGGCTGTGTCGAGTCTCCTTTCAGTAGTGGCATTGAGGAGGCGGCGGGGAAATGGTTGTGCAGCAGGCTTGGGGAGTACCGGGTGAAAGCCTTCACCGCAGCTCTTGTCAGTGGCAATGGTGATGGCACCATGGTGCGTCGCTTTCCCCGGTGGGGCCAACATTGTGGAGATCCTCGACCCTGCTGCATGTGGTTCTCGGGTGAAAACCATGTCCAATTATGGACAAGCGAAAGCGACGCCATCGGCGTCGCGCCCTTCGTGGAGACATCGCTATTGAGGACCACACCGTGAACATCATTGTTGGTGGTGTGCTTGGTTCGTGTTGGCAAAGGTAGGTGCAGAGGGCCCATGGGTGCTTGAGGTCTTGAGCCGGCGTGCATGGTGTTGTGGTGACTCCGGTGATGGCTGCTCGGAAGTGTCGCTCTTATAGCGGTTTCAGATATTTGAGTCCTTGGCAGAAGAGTGTGAGGCAGCGGGAGCGGTGAAGCGACCACGTAGAGTGGCCAGGATCAGTGTTACTCAACGGCGTTGCGATGGGAGTGTTCCACTTATTATCCACAAGGACTAGGGGATCGACGATCGTGTGGGTGGGTTTTGAGAGTGATGTCCCCATGGTGGAGGAGTTCCGAGCTGCCGCTCTAGCTTGCAGCGGGCCACGGTGGTGCGACACAGCATTGGTGACGACGGCGCAGGTCGCAGTGGCTTCTTTTGGCTTCTCTCCCAGTTGGTGGTGGTGTAGAATTTTGTTGGGTGTGTTGTTTGTGTGGTTGGGGTGTGGTGGTGGTAGCTTCGACTTGTTATATATAATCCTCTTCTTCTTATATAATGTGGCAGTGCTCCTACCTTTTATTTAAAAAATTATTTGCATGATGCAATCTTTACATAATTATCCAACTGTGACAGCACATCTTTCCACTAGAAGGATGCCATAGGTCTCTTCATATGAGGAACCACATCATTGGCGTATAAGCACCTCCATGTCAATAAAACCCATCGAATATCTTCATGATTGTAAAATTTGTGTAGGGACTTCTAGGAGTGAATGCTCTAAGCAACTTCTTTGCAACCTTGAAATCATCCCAATCTTTGCTTCCAGAAGATCTTATATCCTAAATGGGGACAATTAGTCTATTATGCATTTGTTGCACATTTTCATCTTTCTTCATCACAAAGTGCTCAATTTATCCTTGCAACAAGTCAATTTTGCCTTCTCTAACTCTATTGAACTCCATGGAACAAAGAGAGCTAGTGATCACTCTTGCGGCCGGGGTGTTGTAGTAGTAGTCTTGAGCTTGTTTGGGAGTTGGAACTCCATCTTTTGCCAGAGTAATACCTACAACCACAACCTTCCAAATAAAGGGTGAAACCCATAAATTAAGGTGCAATTGCATATCATAAGCCCATTTGCGATAATCCAGCCCATCAAAGTGACGGGGTTTTCCCAAATTTACACAATGAAAATTTTGAGAAGGATATTGAGAAGAGGAAGTATAAGTACGAGGCATTTCGTGATACCCAAAGTTTTAGATGCTTATCTCTATCTTGCTTGATCTTCTCATCAGCTAGCTTTTGATATTTCCTATCATATTTTGTACTTAGCTTCCTTCTCAAGGCCTTTGTGGCTTCATCCTCATCTTCATCTTCACTTGAGCTTGAGTCACCGTCGACATCCTTGATGAAGGAAGTACGACTTGAGCATCCACCAGGAGTGGGAGGGATAGTCCTACTCGATACAGCTCCTCCTTGTGTGGTAGTGTTGGTGTTTCTTAGGGCGTGTTTAGGAGAGCTCCGCTCCAAGTTTTCTAACTCCGCTACACAAACTTGCTACCAAACACGTCTAGCCCCAGAAACTCCAGATCTGAAAACTCCATAAAAAACATGGAGTTGGGGGTCAACTCCACCTATTTTCTGGAGCACCTCAAGTGGTGCTCCAAAAACCCATATTTCAAACATCCTCATGGAGTTGTAGGGTAGTTACCCAGCAGGCCACTGGTTTACACACGTAACGATTCGTTTTATTTTATTTTGCTCCCCTCCGATGCCTCCGCTCGCATCCTCGCACCACGACCCTTCTGCTGTCATGCCAACGTCCTGGGCCCTCGCCGACACTGCTTCTCGTCAGGCCTGCCGCCACTGCTCTCCGACACGTCCTCACCCACGCTGTGGCCCACCCGCTCGCCTGCTCCACAACCCCGGCGGGACGACCTGTCCTCGCTCTTGCCGGCGCGGCGACAACTCTGGCTCAAGCTCCCATGCGACTCACCAATCCCCAGTGCATGCTGTATGATTTTGTCGATTGCGTCTTGGATTTCTTGCGAGCGAGTGATTTTTCTCCATGGGATGGCACCAAATCCTTGCACACGGTCATCCCAGGTCGCGTGCGTTATTTGTCCTCTGCTCTCAAATCTCTCGTCCCCTACATCCATCCAAATCTTGCCGGAATCCTAGCGGAGCAGCATGTGGCGGCAGAAGAAGTTAGCAGAGGCAGCACAGGAGCCTTACTTTTTACAATGTAGTGAGTCTTGCTTCTACTGAAATAATTTTTGGGCTGTAGTGAGTCTTGCTTTCACTTAAATAATTTTTACGAGCAAGACAGGGCGAAAAGAGAAGAGAGAGGAAGGTGAGGTGAGGAGCAAATGACATGTGGGTCCACTTGTGATGGGTAAAATGGACAATTCACACCATGACCTTGTGTACATCAGCTCCAAGTTTTTTTAGTAGAGTTGATAGAGTGGAGTTGCAAAATGATGGAGTTGGTGGGGTGGAGCTAATTTTTTTGGACTGGAGCTCTCCCAAACACACCCTTAGGCTGTAGAATAATATTCTGCAAGTGCACAGAAAAACACGTTGTACCATTTCACCAAGCAGTATTCCAAGGTATCGTATTTCTTTCCTTAGGGAAGCAATCGGAGTAAAGAATATTGGTTGAGTTGAATGATAAGCCTTAATAGAAATACCACAGGAGATACGGTTGTATCTGGATAGTGGACAAGGCAAGCTTGATAAGTCTGGACGATGAGCCATTAGAAGGTCGCTAATGACCATCGACACAGGAGATTCTGAGGAGGAAAGGAACTGGGAGTACTATGGGACAAAAGTTCCTATAGACACTTCTAAATTCTAGAGAAATTCCACCCGAACATTAGCCTAGACTTTTACCTAATTGTCGGGAAACTAGACTTTACTTCAACGGTTGGTAGGGAAGGATCTCAGAAAGGGATTTGAGGGAGATCCAACGGCCTCCTGCGACTTTTGTTACTAAAACACATGAACATGGTGGACTACGAAGGATGGACAGGGATGTCACCACCTACCCCCTACCACAATGGTATAGTGGGGTGGAATACATTTTCTACCTAGCACCAAGCCAGACGCCACGTCTGCACTCGATACTAGGATTTCTCTCGAGGCCTTCGAGAGAAATCCCCCTCAACCTAGAGAACTGACTTGAGCTCTTTAGTCTGGGCGACAAACCCATAAGGAAGAGCCCCAACTAAAAAAGATAAATTCAAAACTAAAAGAGAGAGTTACGCCGCTCTAAGTCACTCGGACTTGGGTAATGAAATCAGGAATTGTAAGCTCAACTCAAGATATAAAAAGATGATACTTTATTGATAATAATCAAAATAAATAAAAAGATACAATAGCTTTACTAGAACTCCGAAAGAAACTCCGGAACCTCTAAACTCCGAGGTGTGCTTTTATAGCAGCAGCTAGTCGGTTTAGGGGATAAACCGTATTAGCAAACCGCCTCTGCATGACCGGCTGTGTCGATGATTGGCTGAACGGCATCTAGTATCCGATGCGCCACCTCAGCTTGTGAACTTCCTGGATCATTCCTTGGGGTCGGTTCTGGTGTTGGTTGCATGTGTACTCTCGGTTTGGACCGACTAGTGGGCCTTTTGATCCATGGCTAGTCCTTTCGGTGCCCTCTGATCAAATCAAACCAACAGCAATCTCACAGCTTGGATGCTTTGAAGTTGTGTTTGCTGTTGCAGGGATCATCGACGTGGCATGGTTCTTCTGATTGGCCAGCCGGCCCGCCATAGGCTGGTCCGCCGACCGGGCCTGAGCCCGGTTTTCTGTGAATGTTCTCCAACATAGCATAATTTCATCCAAAACTCGTGGAAATTGTTAGATCAACGTAAAATATGCATGGAACCATATGCAAAACTTCTATTTTTTCCCGATATGTTGACGGAACATCGACCGTCAACAGGCGGCCGCATCGACACCCACTCTTTGACATCGCCTCTTCGGTGGGCAAGCCTCAATCAAGACTTCTGCTCTAATATCACTTGAAGGGATCTTTATGTGAATTGGAATTTCTTTGAATTTTCTCAAAAATAGTTCGCAGCAGTAAATTCCAACAGAACTTCCGACAAGTGAAACTTCCGATTTACCATGGAACTTTCGATAACAAGAATGTTCTTCACAAAATTCAAAATTTCAAGCGAAAACAAATATTCTATATTAATCAAAAGTTGCGCAATGATGTCAGAAGATGATACATTGTGATATTTATAAGGGGAACAACTTGTAGAGATAGATCAGGTCAAATGAAGCTCTAGTTCTAGATGAGCAACAAGAACAAGTATGGACAACAGGAACAAATAAGTAAATAGACAAGAGACAAGTATTTGTTCCCGGAGTTCACTCCCACTAAGGAAGTTATTTCTCCATTGAGTATCTCACCAAGAGCAACGTTGTCAACTAACCTTTTCCTCCCTTAAAATCGACCACAAACAAAGTTTGAGTCACTTACTATGATTTCCACGAAGGAATGGGTAATACAAACTTTCCGGGGAGCTCACAGTCCGAAGAGCACTCCACGAGCAACCTCGAACTGTCTAGGAGCAAGCTCCAAGACTAACAAATGCGACTCAACCACTGGAGATGCTTCAAGTGCTCAAGAGACTGAAGGTTTGCCTTCCGCAACTGAAATTCTTACTCAATCGTCTTCTCACCCAAGCCCTAGCTCAAAGGGAATCAATGAATGGCTCAAGAGAGAGTTTGGGAAGAAGAGAAAGAGCTTGACAAGGTGTTCTATTCGATTGGGGTCGGCAGCAGGTGAAGGAGGGGGTGACAGGGTATTTATACCCGGCCTCCAAAAACTAGCCGTTATATGTTGTCAAAGTGCCGGTCAGAACTTCCGATGGACATCAAAACTTCTGAGAAATAAATTAAATTCAAGTTAAGGAAAGGTTGAGGACCCCCTTGTGGAAGTATTCCCAAACTCCCACCAGTGCTTTGTGACAAGCTGTAGATTCTTTTTAGAAGTGAACCTTTGTGTCTCATTTAGATTGTTAGCATCTCTGATAAACACTTTGGGCATATCCAGATAATTCTTCAATCCCTCATAGTAGTATGGTGTTCCCTATACTCAATTTCAAAACGAAAAATGCTAAAAGATCTTCAATGAAGCATTGTCACAATCCATCTTTTCAATGAGAGAATTCTTTTGTTCAAAATGCAATTCTCATAAGTTTGAACCTATCAACATCTCAAATAATCTCATTTGTTCTTTAATTGCGTACGTCATCAACATCAAAACCCACATAGTGGGCCAAATGCACTTTCAATAAACCTTATATCACTCATGATAACATAAGATATGAAGAAAATCATAGCCTTCTTATAATAACTCTAAATACTTGATAAATATCTGACTGACGAGATACAAAATCATAGCCAAGAACGAAAATCAACTCCAATCTTCAGATGTTCTTGATCAAGATGATGAACTAGAACTAGCTCCTCTGATCCTAATGACTATAACTACAATTAGAGAATAGGAGAGGCTTTTGTGGTGGTATTAATTTTAACTAGAAGTTGTGGATTGCTAGAATGTTGGAACTGTTGGAATGAATTAGACAAGGGTGTCTACCTCTGCTTATATAGGCCTCCAAGATCGGTTCAGGTGCCTCCAAATATGGTAGCAGGCATTACCGACATAAACAACCGCCATTCCACCGCCTCACCAAAGGGGAGCTCATGTCGCCTTACTGGTGGGCCAGCCGGTCCATTGGTGCTTCCTCCCGGCCACCACCTTCATATGGTGGGCCGTGGGTTGGATTCTAGGGTCTTTAGTGTTGACGCTAGCCTCTTTTGATATGTATTGTGAGCTTCTCTATTATTTTGAGCATCTCTAGGACAGAATATTCTTTATTCTTTTATGCTTTATCCCACTTACAGTTCTATGTTTTTGAAATAACACAAAGACAAAATAGAAATGGAACTAGTTCATCTTAAACAATATATGATAATAAAGTAGTATTTTTCTTGAGATTTTGATGGGAATATTTAGCGCCTAAGGACTGTCAACAGGCCATCAGGTTGGAGAAGAAAGTGAGGGGGAGGGACAGAGGGGAGAGGATTTTGTCACGTAGATCCCATCGCAGCCGGTTCAATCCACCAACCGGTTGCAAAAGGTTGCATCATAGCTGATCAGTGGAAGGAACCGGCTGTGATGAGCGTGGGCTGTGATGCCTCTTCACAACCGGTTCCAACGGCTATATGGGCCACCAACTTTGGAACCGTATGTGATGCACCTACACAGCAGGTTGCCTCAAAACCGGCTGTGAAGGGGACGTTTGCTAGTCACTTGTGTTGTAGTGCTATATAGCGTAACATGACTTGTTTTTTGGACAAAAATTGAGTTATAGGATGACTTTTTTTTTGGATGGAGGGAATATCTTTATGAGTCTCTAAATGTCTTACGTACGTCTCATATTAGACTAAGTAATTGAGACTCAACTCACAGACAAGATGATTATGTTAGGATGTTTCATATCTTAGCTTCTTGTTGGTACATTTTCTAGTGCTTTCAATCATTTCGTGGTATCATCTCAAAATTTTGTCCATATTATTACGTTCTTCAATCTACAAAACTTATTTGCTGGGAAATGAATATGCCTAGGATCTAACCTAGTCTATTATTGTTTCGGTGGAATACCCTAGTCTAGCTATTATTGAGTGGAAAAACTGAAATAGACACAGTAATGGTGAGGAAACTTAGCTGAGGATCCTTATATGACTTAAGATGAATTGGTTAGTGTCGTGGAAAACTACAAAACAAAACCATGTATTTCATTTTGAATTCAACCATTTTGTACATGTACTAGTAACAAAGTCCATATGTTTTATAAATTATTTTGATGAATTAACTTTATATTCATATGAAGGTAGTAGCCAATAATTTTATACTTATAGACAATATGGCAATCCATAAAATTAGGACAAATTATAGAAGAACTTCTGTATTTATGCCTTCCTTATACTACTCCGGGGTTCTGTACCAGATCGACACCCCCTGATCATGAATGAATATATATAGTTTTACGATACTCAAACTTCATCCATCGTTAAGTTAAACCACACACGTTGATTATTGTTTTGATGTTTTCTGTGCGGTTTAGTCCTAGAATTTTTGTGAGGATATAGTGGGTTATCATTACCACATTATATAGACCTTGACTTGGACTGCCACAAGGTGGTTTCACACAGTAATAACAATATATATTTTCCTTAATGTTATATATACATATTGGTGGCTATAAATATATCGGTAGCGATATGGAACACACTTCATACCTGCCTTCCATAAATAAAACGTTTGCCAAGGTAAGTTTATATTTTTCATGTATATTCCACTCCAGAGCTTAGTTTTAGGGGTTATGAACATTTCCTCTTATACTTCTTCAATCCATTTCGTTTGTACAGTGCCATAATGAGCAATCCATCTGGAAGTCTTGTTGCTGTTGCTGTGATGGTAATCCTCTTATTAGGTACTGAAGTTCTTGATGCCCATGTTGAAAGAAACAACAAAAATTATCCAACTACATTCGGCGACAAGAACCCAACGACAGAGGCCAGTAGCTTGGAGAAAAGCAAAGAGTTCGTCTCTGGCTTCGGAACTCAGAAAACTCACTGATCTTGATCGCGCCCGTTCATCATCCTACACTATGGGTTGTAAAGACTACTGTAATGTGGTGGGTAGATCATGCACGTGCACTCCCTAAATATGGAGCCTGTGCCTATGAATGGCCTGGAGTATCTGCAAGTTTCAGGCCTAGCTATATGGTCACTAAATAAATAAATAATTCTCTAGGACTTAATCTGTATAGGTGAATATAATAAATGTATTCTCATCTCTTCCTTATCAAGGGGGAAACAGTTATGAAACTGGAAGGCTTAAACTCCCAGGGGACAAACATAAATTTTGGGAAACTGCCACTATTCAAAGAAAAGGTCCATTGTGCCACAAATGCTAAAGATCCATTGTGCCAGTGGTATTTCCTTCTAAGGAACAAACGGGGTAACGAATAGTGCAATCACGCATAAAAAAAAAATCACTCGTTTCTTTCAAACGGATGCAGTATTCATTACGGTGCCTTATACTACTATGTGCTACTATGGAGTATAGATGAGATCAAACCATCCAATGTGAAGGGTGATTTAGTAATAAATACCTATGTATTATTTAACTTTCGTAAAGAGCTGGATTTTTAGTTTCAAAAAATATATTATCGTGACATTATTTTTGTCATTTTTCCATAATATCCATATACTACCCATACTACTTATGTATACTACCCACGCTACTTGTGAAGCTTTTAATAGTATACAATTAATTCTGACAATCGGATGTTTCTATATTAGTCCTTTTCGAGCACTAGTATACATCAGTATAAGGCACCGTAAAAAAGCTCGACTTGGGTCCTAATCACCTAACCACAAGCCAAGTAACGCACCAGCCACTATGTAAGAGAGGGCACATAGGTGACGCTGGTTTAGAGTAATAGGTGACGCTGGTTTGCAGCGTCACTATTTTTGCGGCAGCCATAACAAGATATGGGTGACGCGAAAAACCAGTGTCACCCATAGTGAGATATATAGGTGACGCGGGTAACTCGCGTCTCCTAAGACCATCAATCCGCGTCACCTATAATATTTTGGTGAACGAAAAAAACACAAAAAAATCCTACTGGTGGAGGAACACCATCAGATCAACCTGGCAAGCCCTCCTCCCCCCCCCCTCGCTGGCCAATATTACACACTTAGCGGCGGGTAGGATTCGAACCTGCGACCTGCCTCTCGCCCGCATCCTTCTCTACAACTACACCACAGCTTCACATGTGTCCATATCTCGTTTTGATTCCCCACATATTATACGAATCCGAGTGTAAATTGCTTATTTGAGGGCCTAAATAAATTCAAATTAAAAACTTGTCAACTAGAAAGTTTCATAACTTTTTGAGATTTACAACTTTCATTTTGGTCACTTCTCCATCCGAGGTCATTTATAAAATTTGAATTTCAAATTTAAACTCTTTTAAACTTGTTTTTTGTTGACAAGATAACTTCAAATTAAAAAGTTGTAAATTACAAACTTTTGTAACTTTTCAAGATCTGCAACTTTTGTGTTGCTAGATTCTCCATCTGACGAACTCTATTTTTGGTGGTTTTTCATCCCATAGTGAGATATATAGGTGATGCGAGTTTCTTAACAAGTGTCACCCATATTATGGGTGACGCTTGTCTAAATACCGCGTCTCCTATATGGGTGTATAGGTGACGCGTGTTGCTCATGAGCAACTATAGGTGACGCGGGATTTTAGCAAGCGTCACCCATATGTCATTGGAGACGCGGTTTTAATCAGCATCTCCTATATGTGTGTCACCTTTGATTGTTTCTTACATAGTGAGCACAGCGTAGACCTCTTATCCTACCAGCCAACCAAGCCCAGCCTCATTCACTCACCCTTGCCTCTCTCCTCCCTTTTACCAACACGCGGGATCCAATATATGTGAACCCAGTCTGGAATGTCTTCTTCTTCTTCACCGTGTTTGATCCAAAGGCACGAAACCTTCAGTATAAATATGTGGGAGTGCAGAGTGTTTCACTTTGACTATCCTTTGTCATTTTGGCAAATTCTGTAAGGGCAAAACATGAAACCCTTTGCCAACCTATTGGCCTCCGCGGTATCAAGAAAGGTCTAGGCCATTAATCCATGTCATGGAGCAACGATAGCCATACATCCTTTGTTGGTCTATCTGCAACAAAATCATAATTTTCCATCTCTTCAAGAGAAAGAAAGATAGAATATTCTTTTAACAATCCAAACAAAATCATTAATATTCCATACATATGACTCCACGGCTAACACAAATTTCAAATCATGCAACATTAAACAACCAATACAACTGATTAAACAACAAAAAAAGAAAAAAGGTATGTTCAACCATCGTTTGGTGGAAACTCGACTGCTTTGTAGGATTTTTTTTTTGTTGGCGTAGAAGAAGATGGTGGAGCTATAGCTGGTGGGTTTTTCTCCGGTACAACATATATATTCTTTATTTCTTGCTTCGAGATAACGAAGTTCTGCTCTCAATCAAGTTTTAGATGGTTTTTACTCCTCTTTATGCTCCTGGAGTTTTTGCCCTTCCCATGAGAGGAACGACGATGATCCCTACCACCACCACTACCTCCAGCGGTAGAAGCCACTTTCTTTCGACACTACTTTAATTTTATAAATACAAAAAAACATTATTAGTATTATCAACTAAGATTATTAGATATCATTTTATATTGATGAACAAAATATTACTGCCCTATCAAAATAATGTGTATTCTAAGAATGGATAATTATAAATTATATATTGCTTCATATTATAATTAATAATTGAATGGATAATTCTTAAATATATATATTTCTCTACCTGTATGTATTCTAATAATTAAATGGATAAACAAATTCCTAACCTATTGAACACACTAGGAATAGAGAATTCATATAAGAAAATAATGCATAATCAAGTTCTTAATCTATTTATGATCATGTAAGAAGGGAGGTAGAAGTTACCAACCTTTAGAACACTTCAATGGGCCAAAACCCCCACAAATTGTCGAAAAAATAGGCAGCGCCTCCTCTAGAGTACCATGGGAATGAAGGCCTTGTTGCTCCTGCGTGAGGTGGAAATGGGGTGGCTGTCAGCTCGGGAGGAAGAAGATCATTTTATAGTTTGAACATTAGTATTAATTGGCTGGTATTTCCCGCCAGAACCAAATGAACGACTTTAGTACCGGCTCGAAATACCAGCCGGTACTAAAAGGCATGTAGCAGTACAGAAATCATCCATTTAGTACCGGCTGGATTTATCAGTCGGTACTTAAATGGCCTGAGCGGCTTCTTCATGTTGGCCACTGGTCCCGGTGGCGCCAATTGGTCCCGCGTGGCAACAACCGGTACTAATTTTCAACTCAGTACCGGATTATACATAATTGGTACTAAAGTGAAGTGGACGAACATGAGTTTTTGTAGCTGTGGTCTCAGCTTGTCTCTTTTGGCAATTTTTCATCATTAATTTTATACTAAATAATGTTCATTATTTTTTAGCCCAAAGAGTCAAAGACCACGAGATTAGTCATGACATGCCATAAAACATGTGAACGGGAAGCCTTTCATCTGGCGACAAGCCTCCATCTCGTCTCGGCCTGCTGTGACCAATCGTTATCCACGCTCAGGAGCCAAGCTGCACTTTGTTGGCCACTGCTGTCCAGCAGCTCCAAGCAAGTTGCAGGCGATGTGTCATTTAAATTATGTAACTTATCATGAACAATACAAGTTGTCTCTAATATTTTCTTGTGCATGAGATAGCTAGACATTGTTATTGTCACCATCATATATAGAATGCGTCCCTGGAGTTGTGTAGATGTACGTAAATGTCAGATATACATCTAGAATTAAATTCTATGCTTTTATTTTGTTCCAACATAAAAGCCAACTACATATGCACCTCCATTTCCATGATCAATTTTTATGTTCAAGTGAAGTGACATATTTCCTACCGGTCGACAAAAAAAAGCATTCACGATATCTATAGTCACTGCTCGCTCTCATCAGAAAACAACGCTGTGGATAAACTCTGCTCCATCGTCAATTCCTGGAGACCCTATTGGTACCTCCTGTACTTCGTCTATCTCGCCAGTGATGTCCTCGAGGGACATGCCTTTGGACTCCGGTAATGCTAGGGTGAACATGACTCCAATCAGATTACAACCAGCTAGCATGAGTAGTGACTTCTGAGTCCTTCCTTGACCATAGAGAACGAACCAAACCACACCAATAATTGCACCAATCTTCCCTACAGCGCCAGATATGCCATGGCATGTTGACCGTAGCCGTGTTGGGAATATCTCTGTGGGAAGGATGAATGTAGTGGAGTTTGGGCCAAAGTTGGCAAAGAAGAAAATTGAGGCGTACATAATGGCGAAACCAATATGTGCTTTCTTGTTGTCGTGCCAATAATTGTAAGGGCCAGCCAAGCCAAGGATGAATATAGTCATCATTGTGAATCCCACGAGTTGTATCCTTATGCGGCCGAGTTTGTCGATGAAGGCTACGGTGAAAAAGTAGCCAGGAAGAGTGCCACTGAGTGTGATGATCGCCTGAGTACGGGCAATTTTATATGTTTGTTCAAGTGGATCCATGTTGGTCCCATCATCAAACCAACCGATGCCATTGAAGATATCCTTCATGAACAGATTGAGCGAGTAGAAGACGATGTCAAGAACTAACCAGCACATCGTAGTGCCAAGGAGCTCACGGCCATGACGGTGAAAGAATTCCATGGAGAAGAGACCAAATTCGTCTTGTCTGCCAATGGCGTCCATCTCTTCTTTCTCTATGGGGATCTCGATGTCTAGGACAGACGTCATGTCTGATGCAGCCTGTTTTAGGTTTTTCGCAATCAGAGCAGTGTAACGTGCGGTCTCAGGCATCTTCATACGCCAGTAGTACGTAAGGAGGGCAGGAACGGCACCAAACATCAGAACGATCCGCCACACATAGTCAGCCTGCCCAAATTCGTCTGCTTTGTAAGCTGGGGTGTTCTTGAACTTGGCAGAAATGATCAAAACTACAGCACCAGCAGCAAGATTTCCTAGACCCTGTGCAAAATTAGAGCAAATTTGTTTTATGATTTCATAAGGCATTAAAAACCAACGGATGCGTGATTGATTACCTGCATGGCGAAGACCGCTGCGATGAAGGTGCCCCGAGTCTTCTTATTAGCATACTCCGACATGATGGTGGCCGAGAGCGGGTAGTCGCCGCCGATGCCAATGCCGAGCCAGAAACGGAAGAAACACAAAGTGGCTATGACATCCTTTGGTTTGTGACTAAAGGAGAGGCCCGAGGCGAGTGAGCAAAGTACCATGAGCTTGAGTGTGACGCCGTAGATGTACTTGCGCCCCATTCTGTCACCGAGCCAACCAAAGAATATCTGCCCAATGACCGTTCCAACAAAAGCAATACAATTCAGGGCAAGTGCAGCATCTGTTGGGAGCTTGCCGTCAGAGTAGTATATGCGTCCGAGGAGATCAGTTATGAGCGAGATGGAGAAGAGGTCGTAGGCATCGGTGAAGAATCCCATCCCAGCAATAACAATGGTGGTGAAGTGGTACAGTTGCGTCTTCGCGACGTCAAGAGCTTGGAGCACGTTGATCTGCTTGCGCACCCTCCTCGTTTCGTATCTCGCCGATGTTACCACATTCAGCATACGATAAAACATGGCCTTGCCTATGCTATTCAACTTGTAGATATGGAAGCTGCATGCGTGTCTCCTCCCAGGACATGTGGTATCAGACTCAACAGAACTATCGGACATCTTGATGTGCCGAGCCTCTATAACTGCCCATTATTTGTACAAATCTGCAGATATAAAATCCTACGACAAGTAGTTTGTCTCACCTGATGTGGCTCAACAGAATGATGGGCATGCTGATGTATCTACAAGGAAATAAAATATTCATACAGCTAAATGTTATATTTTTCCTTGTTTTCCACTTGTAGTACTACAGCTTTGCAACAAAGCTGGGAAATAGAATCGTTCCAGCGTAGGATCCAACTTGGTTTCCACGGAAAAAAGACAGCATTACGATACCCAGGACAAGTATACATAGAAAACTTACCGCAAAAAAAAGTATACATAGAAAACTTATGGCTTGAGTAGCTAAGTTCCAAGTTTTTTTCTCCGAAGAAATCGAACAACCTATAAAAAAAGTTCACACTTAAACGCGGTGCGTGCCTCGCAGAAAACAACGACTCAAGGATCATGTTAATGCCACTTTTATGGTTAGCTACCAATTTGGTGCCCCGAAGGCATTTCAGATTTCATATGACTGGCTATCATTTTTTTCCGACAACATACACTGGTAGAAAAATGAGCTTTAGTAACAGACCCAAATCCCCGTTAGTACCGGTATTGCGTTTACGGTACTAATTAAATGGTTACCATTATTAAAGGGATAGCAGGGTCAGTGGAACGGACCATTTACGCGTAAATGCGCATGCGTGGTTCGTGGGGTTTGAACTCACGACCTCGGCCTTGCACGTAGCCTCCTCTACCATCCCTCCTATGCCTCAGTTGTGACTGACTGGGATATGCTATCATTTTCATGGATTGGCTATTTAGTACTGGGTAGTGTTACATGCCGGTACAAAATGCATGGGGAACCTCAAAAACCCTCCGGGACTATTTAGTGCCGGAGTTTAACACCGACTGGTACTAAATGGCACCGTTTAGTACCGGTTGGTATTAGGAGCCAGTATTCAATGATCCGAGCAAGTGCCGTTGGGATAATTTAGTATTAGGTTTTAACACAACCGGTACTAACGTTAGAGGGATGAATGCTCGTTTTTCTTGTAGTGAGAAGTTGTGGCCTAATAATAAAAGTTTATTCTTATTAATAAATTTGCGATAGACACAATTATTTTTTTATTACCGTGGCTTTAAATCTCTCTATACACTGTGTATTGACCAGCAACATGCTTGATAGCAGTTTTCAGACTCCTATGAAAAGCAAAAAAAATGTATTATTTGCTTGTTTATTGCCAAAAGCACATACTAGGTGTTCATATTTAATTTAAATCACATAATTAAAAGATAGATAAAATCACTACAAATATTAATACACCTTTTGCAACCCATATATGCGTTCGTGGGGTCTATAACAACACATTTAATATAGATGCATGCTATAAATGGCATTGCAATGTATATTACAATGCTTTACGTCATTGGTAATGCTGGTAAATAACCGTTGCAAGGTTGAAGGTTATTGTTTTATGAAAAGATCGCAGTTTATATAGATGCGTTGTACTATATATGTTTGTCACTACTACAGAAAGCATTTTCGGAGGTGGGCAAAAACTATTTTCGGAGGCGGTTTTTGTGTCCGTCTCCGATCATGCGCTTCTATTAATGAGCTATTTTCGGAGGCGGACATGCGACCGCCTTTGTTAATCGGGGAAAATTTTTTTAAAAAAATCCAATAACCTAGATGAGCCCAACAAGCCCATCTAGGCCCACCAAGCCCATCCAGGGCGCCGATGCCGGATCCACATCCACCGGGGCTGGATCCGCAGCCGCCGCCGCCGGATCCATGGCCACCGGGGCTGGATCCACCGCCGCCGCCTCCGCCGGATCCACAGGCTCCGGTGCCGGATCCGCAGCCATCAGGATCCGCGAGGCCGCTGTCGTCTCTGCCCTGCTGTGCCTGCGTGAGGTCCCTTCTGCCCGACCACTGTCGCAGCTCGCCGCTGCTCCGCCACCGCCTCCATTCGCTACCGGCTCGAGTTGGCACAAGAGGTGGAGAGGGGTCATGCGGCGCAAGATCCAGGGACAGGAGGTGAAGAGGGGGTCAACGCGTGAGATTCTGTGGTGGAGGAGCGCATGCGAAGGAAGAGAGGGAAAGAAAGGTGGGAGGCGCAGTAGCGCATGCGGAGGAAAAGAGGGAGAGGAAGGTGGGAGGCGCAGGAGTGCATGCGAGGCGCCACCGGCTGAGACTATGAGAGAGAGGAGGGATGGGGAGAGAGGTGGTGAGAGAAAACCTAAGGGGTTGGGATTATATATACACGGGCTCACTAATGGGCCAGCTGGGCTTTGGCGTTTTTGTGAGACGGGCTTTATAAGTGTCCGCCTCCGAAAATCGATTTACGGATGTGGACAGGTTAAGACGACCGCCTCCTAAAATAGACTACCGCCTCTGTTAATCGATTTTTGGAGACGGACAAATATAAATGCCTCCTCAAAAAAAAATATCCACCTCCGTTAATTAACGGAGCTCCGAGACCCATTTTTGGAGACATTAACGGAGGTGGACAGATTTTGCGTCTACCTCCGAGCCCCATTTTTGTACTGTCTCCTAAAATTATTTTTGTAGTAGTGTGTACAAACCATGAACAGATTGCTTCTATAGTTGGATTGTTCCAGAAGTTATACGAGTAGCATGCAATAATTTACCTAGTCAAGAATATTGATAATTGTTTCAGTTTGGAAATGAAAATAGAAAATGCATCATCTGCAATTTAATTGGAAAAGTTTACACATTCCGCTTCGCACATGTTCCTGCATTGTTATAAGGATCATCCATGTAATTCATCATATGTATCTTGTACAAAACACATGTTCTTGCTATCGAAATAAAATGAAAACACACAGAAGAAATTTTAAAATGCCACCACCTCTCTCTCTATTCTCAAAAGTTGAAGGCCTACATATGTAATCACGTTAGAACTACAGATAAAAACTGAATTAATTTAATGCAACTTATTTATTAGAAACAAGATATTGTTTTAACACACCCAGCTCTAATGTGTATCTTTGTATTAAGGAAACAAAACATTATTGAGATGACTGAAAAATACAAGCCACACAAAAGTTGAAGACCAGGCTAGAGTATCTTTGCACATCTCCGATAACATTGTCGCTTTTGTAGTGCTGTATCAGTGGTTCATTTTCTACCAATGAAATACTGATTGCCCAGCCTTCAGGTTTCAGTGTTGGATCACAACTCACTGCTGTAGCAAGAGTAACATGCCAACATCCTTATTTTGATTTTTCCAGCTCTTTAAGAATACAATACTGTCAACCTAGTACACATATGAGTGTGAAGAAATACGTGCACAATAGTAAGAATTGAAACAACCCCGTGCGAAGCAACCAAATCATATTACCATGATTTTTCCAGCAACAAATGACAAAGATCAATTGACATCATAACGCAGTCTACAGAATCTAAATATGTACACCATACCGAGCATGCTTGCTTCATTTAACCATCCCGTATAACATGGTTTAGGTAACCTTTTGGTGGTACATAGGTATAAAGCATGCACCGCAGATCTGAAAAAAAAAATCCAATCATGGGTGAAGCCCAGGTTTATATTAATAAACCTGACCCATACTGGGCGTATTTTTTTCTTGGCCCATTTGTAGGTCCGTGATATTTTTTATCCAGGGCTGATATTAGCATGGTTAAGCCAACCTCATGTTTACAGCCCATAGCCATGTTGCTAATATTGAAAGAATAAGGAAAAAGTCCTTTCGACCTCCCTGTACAATAGGTCGAGTTTAATTTGTCTCCCCAGACCGCAAAACTGGGTAACCAGCCTCTCTGAACTTTAAAAACCATACGTTTTACCTCCCTGAGCTGGCTATAAGCGGTTTTGAAGGCGGTTTTGATTTTTTTTCTTTTTTTATTTCGGCTGAAACTTTAAAAAATCATAGTAAATTAAAGTAAAATCATAAAATCAAAAATTAAATTTTGTTGGACTCCATATAAGTATATTAACACATAAAATATATAATACGATATGGTTTCATATAATTTTTTTGTTATATATTTAGATCTACTTTTTTACTATAGTTAAATAGAATAATTCATAACTTCATTTTTGCTATGGTCCAGTCATGTTGAAATTTTTATGATGAGCTAATTATTGTTTGCTTCAAATATATTAAAAATTCATAGTCATTGGATCATGTATAATTTAGTTAAATATTTATTTATGGCAAAACATACTCTAAGTAAATCTATAACTAAGTTATACATGATCCAATTGGTATGAACTTTTAATATAGTTGAAACATATAAAAATAGGTTGATATAACAAAAATTTCAGATTGGACCATAGAAAATGTTGTTATGAATTATTCCATTTAACTATAGTTAAAAAATAGATATAAATCTATAATATAAACTTCGTATTAAAGCATACCATATTACATATTTTCTATGTTAATATACTCATGTGGAGTTCAACAAAATTAGATTTTCGATTTTATGATTTTTCTTTCATTTACTATGATTTTTTAAAGTTTCAGCCGAAATAAAAAAAGGAAAAAAACTCAAAACCGCTTATAACCAGCTCAGGGAGGTAAAACGTACGGTTTTTCAAAGTTAAGAGGGTCTCGGTCTAGGGAGACAAATTAAACTCGACCTATTATCCACGGAGGTCGAAAGGACTTTTTCCAAAAAATAAATGGTTCCAACTGTGAGTGGGCCAAGCCCATTTCACACAGTATCAAATACTCAGTTAATAGTTGCAATTATGTGAAAATATTAAGAATTTAGCCAAAAAGGCATAAATATTGCAATCGGTCACGGTTTAAATACTATCAATTATATCTAGCAATTCAGTTTTTTTCTTCCTATCTGATCGGTAAGGAACATATTTTCAAGGCAACATACCAGTCGAGAAGCATAATAATTCAATATTGGATTGACAACAAACTTGAAGACCAAAAATCTAAGATATTACCAATCCTTTTTAAAAACTAAAACCATAGGGGAGGTCCATACATCACTCCATTTCAAAACACATATATACAGCAAGTTTTACAAAATGTACAAGTTAGAAAAGAAGGTAGACCAATCATTTTCTTTTTAGAGTCAATTTCACAATGGGTCCCCTAAACTAATTCCAAAGTGTTACCTGGATCGATAAACCATAAAAGTCATTACCTAGATCCATAAATTCTAATTGTGATTATCTAGGTCCCCATTCTATTAAAGAGGTCTTGTGGAAGTTCCGGTCCATCCACCAAGATGCAATCATCACCTGTGGCGCTGCCAATGTGGATAAATGGGCATGTGAGTTGCACATGAGAAGCATTTAAGGGGAACAAATGATAATTGGCAACGCCACATATGATGATTGCATCTGGTTGCACGGATAGACTTTCACCCTACCTCTTTAATAATCTAGATAATCATTTTTATTATTCATGGAGCTAGGGGAGACCTCCTAACTATTAGGGGGGGGGCACCATTGTCCCAACTTTGAGCATGACCTCGCCACCATGGCAGTGACATAGGAGGCGCGACCAAGGCTATTTGTGGAGATGTAAATACCGCTCCCAATGTTTGGTGATGTCAATGCTGCCAAGGTTATGACTGATTTTCCCTTTTGCTGAGTAACAAATTTTTGTTTATTTATAGTTGTTTAATCCCAATTTATTCTTAACATTTTAATCCTAGTTCGGATTTATGTTGGTGATATTTTATATTGTTGTGATGTTGAAACTATTAAGTATGAAGGGCTAGTTTAGTTTGGTTTATGTGACAGTTAGAGCTCATCTTACTTTAATTGTCACATAAAAGAAAATATTATTCTTAGGGCTGCATTGTCATATGGCAAATAGATTGGATTTTGTAATTGTACCAAAGTAGCGAATTACAGGATATAGTGTATATAAACATGTTGGACCATATGTTTATCATGATCAGTTTACCTACAGGTACTGTTAGTGAGAATTCTAACAGTATTTGAATGAAAATTAAAAAAAAATATGAAATTACAGATGATCGATCATCATGACGATCCAAACAGTTATACACAATGATTCCCTCAATTAAGAAGGGTTAGTTATAACAAGCAGTGACAAACTTCTGGCTGCCTTTCTGTGGCTCCATGTCAGCTTTCTAAACTCCAAGGACTCCTCCCATAAATCCAAAGGGAACCAATCAGCCATCACAAGTTCATATGTGGATATACATTTTTTTAGATAATGGAAAAAGAGTACCAGCCTTAACCTCATAAGAGGCTACAATTGATTATTACAATGTTTATGGCTCTTCTGTCTGCAATCACACTCACAAGATTAGACAAAATGGAGACAAAGCCAATCCAGTTGTTCGTCTGCCTTTATAGTTGTCCCAGAATCTGAGCCAATGAATGCCCCGACATAGTACCTGCATATATGTTTTAATTGGAGATTTTTCAAACACCACACCATTTCTACTTAGCCAAACAGCCCAAGCAAATGCTCCAACTAACAATTGTCTTTTTAACTTGGTTCCAATCTGTCAAAGCCAATTATCAAACAAATGAGTAATTCTATGAGGTTTATTTGAATTAAAGGCAAACTGCATGACTCACTAAGGCTAAGCATGACTAGGCTTGAGTCGTGGAAGACAGGCGAAAGGTTTAGGCCGAAGGACCCAGACGGTGAAGACTGACACGAATAGGCTTGGGCTGGAGGACTCGAGCTTTTAATTGGTATCACCTTTTGATCCTTCGATTGGTATCTTATCCATGATTCTAAGTTGGGATCTTTGGTAGTCATTGTTTCTGATATTTCAGTTGGTATATTTTCTGTGGTACTCAATTGGGATCACTGGTAGTCACCCGTTCGAATTTTCATTTGGTATCTTCTTTATGGTACTCAATTGGTTTCTTTGGTGTTTACCATTTGCTTGGAGTTTGTCTCCCTTATTTATTCGGATTCTTTGATGTATGTTCATATGTAAGATTTTCACTAGATCTTACTTTTATATCATACATGTTATGCATTGCATTTTGTGTCATAATGCATTTTATCATGTTTTGTGCACTAGAGGAGCTTCTCTTATATATCCTTAGCATTTCCTTATACTCCTGAGAACTAGTGCATAGGGTTATGGTGATTTTGCAATGTGTTTCTTATACCCTTGATGATATTGTCATATAAATCTTATGAGATGAGCTTTGTTTCAAATGAATCATGAAATGCTTATCACCCATGAGTAACTTTTTGGTTATGTGGTTGTTGGCGGTCGATTTCATAGACTTTTACAGCCAACATTTCCTAGGATTTCACAAGGTCAACACTAAAATGATACTAAAATTGATTGATTCTAACAAATTCCACAAGTTTTCCATGAGGTGTGAATGCAGGGACGAAAAAGTGAAAAACAGGGAAACTCGGTGCAAAACTCTGGCCGGCCGGCCACGGCCAGGCTGACTGGCTGGCTCCTGGCCGCCTGGCCTCCCTCAAGACGGCCGGCCACCCCCAGATGCCAATTGCCACGTCACTGATCTGCGGCTCCACAAACACATTCCAAGAGATCCAGAGACGTGCATTTGCTGTCAGTTTGATCCAATGGTTCACAAGCCTCAACATTGAATTCAAGGGCCCACCTGCATAGCTAATTTGGGCACAACTCTGTTTCCACCAACGTCCAGGAGACATGTAGACCGTTCAGGAGAAAGGCGGCGCCAGGTGACAGTCATGCCTGGCCGGCCTGCTGCTACACGCATACATGACCCCCTTTGCATGGGAGCTACTCCAAGTTCATGGCGTGAGAATGAAGCAGGAACACCGCCATTGGGAGCTATAAAAGCAGCCCTCCACCCTCCATTTCAACACACACTAATTTGGAGAGAAGAAGCTTAGTGTTTGAAGCTCTATGTCTTTATTAGGGTGGGAGAGTGTGGAATGAGAGCTTGAGTGTAGGCCAAGCTTGGAAGGAGAGGATTCGAGGTTTGTCTCAAGTCCTTCTCCGACTTTTGTATCCACTCCAGTGGAAATAAAGCTGAGTTCATTTCTTCAGTAAGTTTCTTTGTCTTTCTTTAGAATCTCGCTAGCTCTACACTTACTCTTATCATTTATATATTTATTTATCATCTTCGTCCTGTGGGATCCTTGTATGCATGAGGACCGTACTGCTCATTTGGGGTTTCCTCATAAGCCTTTAACATTATATGGAGGTCACTAGCTGATAGCTTAGGCGTGGTGCCTATGCTCCATAGCTACCTTGGGTTCTGTTCCACCACACGGTACCGTTGTGGTAGATGGCATGCAGTGACAGTCATGTCCATCTTTTATAGTTCACCACGTTTGGTTGTTTTCATAACAGTAGCTTGCTGAGCCCGGGGGACCCCCTTCTCATCCCAGTCTGGGTCCTCCCTCTCTAGCCATCGAAGTAGGTCAAGATAATAGATAGATAGTGTTTGAGTTAGAGTAGGCTATCTGAAGTTTAGGCCCTCTACCCTGTTATCTCTTCTCTTCCTTTTGGAGTCCGATTAGAGAATTCTAGGCATAGTTGCGTCTGTTGTTCCATGGATTTGACACCCAGGTTTCACCCCCCCCCCCCGGTGAAAAGCTACAACGGTCTCTGTGCGCTTGCGGATAATTCGTATAGGCTAAGGACTGCCAATAGTGGTGCTCTTGCTTGAGATGCTAGATTTATGTTGTCTTATGCTCAGATGCCTTATTCTTTCCAAATGGCTTATCATTGTCCTTGCTTTGCATTACCTAGGGGGAGCATGTCTTGTGTGTTTCACTCGTGTCAAGGGACACTTCATAAACCTTGGGTCTATTTATGCTCTGATATATGTGCTAAAAATAAAAGAAAGCAAATGATATGCATACTTATTTCTGCTTTTTATGTCATATGCTAATTTTAAAATCATTCACCGTGTTGCTTTACTATTACATGTGCTTTCCTTAGAAGTAGGATCGTGGTCTCGGCGAGTTTGAAAATGAATAGGGATGTCGTGCACGTGTTAGCAATGATCTTATGTTGAGAATATGTCATCCTTGTATGGGCTTTTGTGATCTAGTTTTACCTTGCTTGAGTTATTCATGGCTAGTTGCTTGCTCATGTGATGATATATTTTATAATCTCCTAAAATTTTCACCCTCTAGTTTATGTCATAATATTCTCTTGTCGGCTATTTGTTCTTTCTTATGACCTACTTCTCTTTGCATTAGTTCACTTATAGTATTGGTAAATGTTTATGGCATATCTGAGAAGCTTTATAGGTTATACTTTGTAATCATAACATGCTTTTATCCCACATCTTATATCTTGATGTTTGCATTGTCGACAAGGGGGACAAAATATGAATTCATACCTCATGTTAAATGGGGATTAATTTATTCTTTTTGATGCATCATTCAAGAGGGAGCTTTCATGGAGAGTTGCATTGCATATGAGCTTTTAGTCAGGGGAGTTTTTATGCATTTGTAGCATATTTTAAGGGGGATTTTGTACACTTGAGTTTTTATTTGGCTCAGTGTACTTTGCCTTCTTTCGGTCTTCACATGGTGCTTTGTTCACATGATCGGTGTTGAGCCCTTTCGGCTCTTCTTGAGGGGATCATGTGATTTTGTCTCAGTAGCATCGAGTCGTTGCCTTGTCTCAGGGGACTGAGACTCTTTTGGTGATCTTTGTTTGCCTTTTGACTAGGCTTTTGATCATTGGATTGAGTTTACCAGGTTTACTTTATTTTTAGTTCAAAGATCATGAATTTAGTGGTGTGTTGTCAATGCACTCATCAAGGGGAGATTGAGGACCAGTGGTGGTCACCCAAAGATGATGAGTGATTCACAACCATCATGTGTGATGTGCTCTTGGCTTCGATGTGCTAGTACAGAGTGCGATGTGGCGGTCGACGGTGCATGGTGAAGGTCAGGCGTGAAAGGTCACAACGATGGACCGTGGTCAAGGCTGAGCGTGAGTAGGCTTGGGCCATGCATGACAGGCAAAAAGTTTAGGCCGAAGGACCTAGACGCTGAAGGGTGACACGAGTAGGCTTGGGCTGAAGGACCCTAGGATACTGGGCGGAGTCACGGAAGGCTCACATGGTACACGGACGAGCAAGAGTACATGGTGAAGATGGCCTCGGTCAAGTCAAGAAGGATGGCGATGACGAGCATCGAGTATGCTTCCGGTTGCGGCGGAGGCTTCAAAGAGCTCGAAGGTGTCGTGGCACTTGCCGGAGGCCGGACACGCATCTTCACTGAGGGTTTGACCGGTTTCGCCTCAAATTAAAACCGGGGCATCAGCAAGTCATGCGGCAACTTGCTCTGGGGTTTCGGGGGGGGTTTGACCTGATTGGGCCTCAAAACAGGGGCTTCATCACCGCGTGCGACGTCAGACGGGAGGGTTTAGGTGGTTTGGCCAAAAAACCACCCAAGCGGAGGGTTTTCCTGTTTAGGCCTAAAAACCGGGGGCTAGTCTGGTTCGGCCGGGCTATCTCGGATTGGAGGATGCATGGCATCATTGCGGAGCTTGCGTCGAGGCGAAGCGAAGTCATGAAGCCGCCGGGTCCGTCTGATGTATCGATAAAAAGTTGGACGGTTGTACCCCCGAGGGGTAGGTTTTCGCTTGAGAAATACTAAAAATTTCTCAGCGTATGGCTTTTATATCTGCAGGCGTGTCAGTACACAATTTGTATACAAAATAAATATTTACAAGTGCAGAGATAATTAAGCATATCAAGAACACAAGAGACACCAATTTTACATGGAAAACCCTTGCGGGTAAAACACCACGGTGGCCCAAAGGCGAACTTCACTGCATCAAATGAGTTACATGGTAGGGGATTAACAATGAGTAATTAACTCATCCTGTGCGATTTACAATTGATAAAAAAAACATAGTAGAATAATATCAGTGTCGATGTCCTTGATACTCGTGCACATATTCCCATCAAGCATAATATTACTCAAGCGATTGTGTAGCTCATGATTCCTAGAGTCTCGAAAGAACTCTAGTTAATTACATCTGCAGGTGACCTTGCAGAATACCTCCGATTAAGTTGTGCCATATGGTCGTCATCATCAATCCTGTGCTCCATGTACGAGTCCTGTATGAAAATAAAACAAATAAAGAAAACACCAGGCAAAACAATGCCACATCCTTTCATTTATGGAACTTTGGCTAAAAGTTCCATTGCAAACATGAAGTGTCCAGCCTTGTCGGTTGGGACAATGAACTTCTCCGACCTTGTCGGTCGTGGATGGTAATGATGAAATTTGTATTCGGCCTCGTCGGTCACGAACACGATATGCCCAGCCTCGTCGGTCAGGACATAATGAAGACTCCCTGCCTCGTCGGTCTCGGGAGGATAGTGACAAATAAAATGAATCTGGAATATTTAGCCAAATTTCATACATGACAGAATATGACTTTGACCTCGCTTGATTGTTCCTTTTTTATACAAAAAAATATGTAACGGAAATTTTATATGCCAAACACGATGGCACAGCACCTGGTATAGATCAACTAAAATATGTGACATGGAAATACAACTATGTGCATCCATTCACCAACTCACTATGTTGATGAGCCTCCAATACCTGCAAATACAAGATCTAAAATTGTACACCTGCATAGAGAAGGAGATGCACATATGTGCTGCCATTGAGATGGCTTTTTTTTATAGATCTTGTGAAATGACCAAGTGTTTATGGCCATGAGATCACGTGAAAAGAAAATATAGAGAGAGCCGCACTCTCATACACCTGCAACAAGAGAAAAGCAAGTATTTGTCATCGTTGAGATGACTCCTTCCAGATCCTGCAAAAATGATCAAAGGCCGTCGGCCATGATCTCCTGTTTCTCTTTGATCTCACGTTGTGCCCTGCAAAAGAAAAAGGGGACGTAGGCTCCCTCCATATCACTCACCATAATGCAGTGCCATGGCACAGCAGCGAGGATGTGTCGCCGCCGACGATCTCGCCGAGACCACAAGCTCTTGCCAAACTTGCGGACGGTGGCGTGATAGAGACGAAGGCTGGAGAGATGTGTGGGGATGAACTGATATGTCTGTACTGCGCTGGTGGGTGTGTGGTGATGGTGTGTGTGGCGGCGGCGTGATCCAGAGGCGAATGTGTGGCGGCGTGGCAGGATGGAGAGCTCCTGTGTGGTTGTGTAGAGATGAACTGGCGTTGCATGTGCCGGCGGTGCCTCCTCTCTGTGTGGCCGCCGTCCCCTCTGTATGTATGTGTGCTGATGGCAAATATATAGAGTCTAGGTCTTGCGAAGGAGCCTGCTGATACACGAGCGCCGCCGGCGTATCGGTTGAACTTGATCCGAGATATGAGCTGGCCGTTTGCTTCCCAAACGGCTCGTGTGCATGCTGATTCGGAATTCATTTTTTCCCAAACCTACAAGTAACGTACTGCTGGGCCTAATACACACTAATCACTGGATGATGGCCCCATTTGACACGGGTCCCATCAGCATATAAGATGAGTTTAAACTAATCTGAAGCACATCATTATCTTTTCACTGATCAGTGCCATCCATTGTTTGAAACGAAGATTCATATCGACAGGTTCGAGACGGACGTGGACCTCAGCCTAACAGGAACCTTCTTTTATCATTGCTGTTTTAGTACATAGGCACGTATTAACAAATTAAGAAAGTCCCTCTCCTACTAATCCACATAAGAAATTCTAATGGTCTTGCCGTTAACATGTACCGCAAGGTTGCATTTGCAACAGGAGGACTTCCTCCTCCGGAGAGCACTTTGTTCTCTTGTATATTTTAATAATCTTGCCATGCAGACAGCTATTGGCTCATGAAGCCCGATTAAAATTCAATGGCCGCCAAACTAAAAGCAAGCCGCATTTAGCCTCTGCTTATTAGTGACCTTGCACACATTTATACGAATATCAAATTCCTGCTCAAATTTCACTAAAAACATGAGCAAATATAGCATTAAATAGATATGTATAAGAACTATAAGAACTTCTTACTCTTTATATGAGTAAAAAAACTCATCTTACAGGGTATTTGTGGTAAGGGCTTCATGAAGGACATTCTGGTCATTTTTTCGAGTGTCTATATATATATGTGAAGCGGCTGAAATTTCAACCATCTCTTTGGCTTAGTAGGTGAGAGGCATCTCATTTGGTTAGTGAGGGAGCTTTTCTAGGGTTAGGAAGAGAAACTAGAGGCTCTTTGTGTTGAGCTTTTAGCCATCTTAGCTTGGATTAGTGTAAGAAGTAGTTTGTAATCGAACCTTTTGAGTGAATCAAATCATCTATTTTGTGCTAATTATTTCCTCCTGAATTTATTATTTTTGGTATTTTAAGGGTTATTTTTTGGGATTTTTCGTTCGTGGAATTTGTTGGAGGAACTTGTTCCTAGGAACTTTGTGAGCGATTTCTCCTCAAATCCCTCACGAATTTGGCTCGGATTTGAGCTTTCCCAAATCCGTTCTTCTTGCTAGGGTTTCGAGTCCATCCCAAATTTGCAAGATTTAGTAGAGCTTTTTCGAATCCCTTTGTTGAATCTATTAGCTCTTATTCGTGTGGATGTTTGGCTGTAATTTCAGTTCAAATCGTTGTGTGACTGTCGGAGGAGTAATTTCGGTTGAAAGATAGCATGGTGCTCGGTTCGTTCTTGTCTCTGTTCTGTTCCTGCGCAGGGTCGGGTCTCGGCCTCTCGGGAGCGAGCGAAGGCGAGCGCACCACAGCAGCGAGCCAGCGACGCAGGCGTGCGTGCGCTCGAGTGGGCCAGCTGCCACTTTGGCCGGCCTGCTTGACGCGGCAGCCCAGGCGGGCCGAGAGCACGAGCTCTCGTGCGCGTGGCCTAAGGTGCTGCTGGCTCGGCTTGCGGCCAGCACACGCGCAGGTGCACGGCCCACGCGGGCGAGCACGCGAGAACGCGGCCCAAGGAGGCAGCAGATCACTAGCAGTCCACTACTGATTAAGGATCGGAAAAAAAGGTTCTTTTCACTTCTCTCGATAGGCTGAGTTTAAATTTTCTTCTCAGACTACAAAATTATCTAACCAGCCTCTTGAACTTTTGAGACCGTATATTTTACCTCCCCAAGCAGTATATAAGTGGTTTTGAAGGTGGTTTTTTATTTTTCTTTTTTTTATTTATTTTGGTTAAAACTTTGAAAAATCATAATAAATCAAAGAAAAAAAAATCATAAAACCGAAAATTCACTTTTGTTGGACTCCATATAAGTATATAAATACATAAAATATATAATATAATATAATATACTTTAATATAAAGTTTTTTATTATAGATTTAGATCTATTTTTTACTATAGTTAAATATAATAATTCATAAATGCTTTTTTATGGTCCAATCATGGTAAATTTTTTATGGTGAGATAATTATTGTATACTTCAATAGTATTAGAATTTATACTCATTAGATCATGTATAACTTATTTAAAGATTTATTTAGTGCGAAATATACTCTAAATAAATCTAAATGATCCAGTGAGTATAAATTTTTTTAATATAGTTGAAGCATACAATAACTAGGCTACCATAAAAATTTCATCATGATTGGACCATAGAAAATGCAATTATGAATTATTCTATTTAATTATAAAAAAATAGATCTAAATCTATAATAAAAATTTTATACTAAAGCATATTATATTATATATTTTATGTACTGATATACTTAGTCTAACAAAATTGGAATTACCATTTTATGATTTTGTTTTAATTTATTATGATTTTATAAAGTTTCAGCCGAAATAAATAAAAAAAAAAGACAAAACCACCTACAAAACCGTTTATATCCAGCCCAGGGAGGTAAAAACAAGGGTTTCAAAAGTCCAAGGAGGTCGACTACCTGGTTTCACGGTCTAGGACCGAATGTCTGGAGAGGTTAAAAGGATTTTTTCCTTAAGAATTTGGGTAGCACAGCAACCAGCGAGCAGCAGCAGCTCGTGCTCGTGGCCGGCTCGGTGCAGTTTAGTGTTCGGCTAAGACTAGATTCAATCCGGGTCGAAAAATGATAGATATAATAAAAAATCTATGGTGAGTACAATAAGCGACCGGTATTCATTCCGGGCTCTAAATTAATTTACTCATGATAGATGCAAAGAGACGTGGATTGATTCCACACCTCTTGATTAATAGATTGATTCCGTCTCTTTTGGTGCACCTATCATGAGTAAAATTATTTCTAACCGGAATGAATCCAAGTCTGTTATTATACTCATCATAGATTTTTCTATTATATTTATCATTTCTGGTCTAGATCGAATCCGGTCCTAACCACGTTAGGCTTCCTCGTGCACACGCGTCTACGGCAACAGAAACAACAGGCAACACGCAGGCAGCGTCCTCGCGTATTGATTGTGCAGCGTCATCAGCGTGCTGGTAAGTGCAGGTGAGCAGTAACTCGATTTTCTTCCACCTGAAAACATTGCTGTGATGTCACTGTACCTAATGATTGCCTAAACATTTATTGCTTAATTAATTGCGCACTTAGCTTCTAATGTTTGGCCGGCTGTGCTTTTAAGCGTGTACTCGTTTACTCTTTGTTTGTAAGCATTGGCCGACCATTTGATTGCATGTTTGGTAGCTCTTATTTCTCATGGTTAGTATTTGATTTATTTGTTAAATTAAGAAAATTTGATTAGAGCAAGTAGTTTGACCTGGTGCTTTGTGAGCGGTTCTCATTTGTCGAATTGGTTCTCTTCTGCATTAATTTGAGAACACGCTTTGTTGTGAGATTTCTTAATCGTTCCTAGGGTGAGCTTGCCACTAGTTCACTCATGTCACATTGACGACTAGAAGAGAGGTTTTTTGGGTGGCAATCAGAACATAGGTAAAGTTCTTCAACGGAAGAATTTTTATTGGCTCCCATTCAACCCCTCCCCCACCCATCCCACCCACACACACCCCTCTGGTCGCCTAGTTTGATCCCACAACTCTTGTGAATGTTAATTTTAAGAACTGATAATTCCTCAAAAGCACATAATAATTACTTTTTGAATATCCTGGTTCATATATGTGGACATTTGGGGTTCATTAGATTAATTTAGTAAAAAGGCACATTCATGCGTGTCAGGTTCAAAATCAGCTTCGTCTCTCTTCACATGGATGTTGAGGTCTAATGTGCTGAATAAACATTATGAGGAAATACCCATCTCTTCGATCTATGAGTGCACCTTTAGTAGAAAAACTGCTGGACGATCCTTGAGAATAATAACAGGAACATCTTCCTGCCGACACTGAATATAGCAGCACGTCACGCATCTTCAGAGAGTAGATTATTATATGGTGTCCTGGTGTATCTGGTGCCAATCAAATGGGATTACCTCCTATCTATAGCACTCTCCCTTGACCAGTGGAGGATCATTGTAATTCCTTTTTTCTTGTTTACTTGCATCCTTACCCTGTCAGTATCCTCTTATACATACATATATTTACAAAAATTAGGTAAGGGGTTCCCTTGACTTCCTAAAAATATACTGCATGGCTTGGTTTTAAATGAATTTTTTACCTTAACATCTCACTTTCTTGCACTCACAGAAGTTAAATTATTCTAATAGCATGAAAACATTATATTTTGCATTACGAAGTTTTGCATCCATCTGAGAACTCAAAACGAGGTTCACTGTTTACAATTCCCGACAGGAATGTGTGGAAATCTCAGGACTACACACTCTGAAACTGGATCCTCGGTTGCATCTAGTTACTCTCCTATTCCAAAAAATAGCCGATGCAGTCAGCAGCATAGGGCATATCAGTCTTACAAAATCTGGTATCTTTATCTGATTCCGGGTATATTACACCATCATACGCGTGAATCCAACTACATGCCATCAGGTACGTTATGTACCCTCACTATAAGCTAGGTAGATACTACTTCTCCATGGATATGAAAAGAAAATAGTCAATCACTTGCTGGACTGAAGCAGGTATTGCATGGTGTCCTGGACTGCAACGACTATGACAATGACTAACAGCAATTTCCCACCAGTTTCGCAGCTAGATGTATCAATCAAGTAGGTGTCAGTCTTGGTAATTTCTACGTACTAAAGTGTGGCTCTAGGAACAGTCCATATAAATGCTACAACGACGAATTATAGCACCAGTACATACTTACTTTGACTCTTTATATGAACTGAAGGGGTAAGAGATCCTATTGGTTACATTTTAAAAATAAAATATATATAGAAGAGGCATAAAGGTAAAGAATATATATTGCACCACTCATTGTATGCGTTCTCTGGATAAATATCTCTATTTTGCTCTATATGGATATCCAAGACAAACTCATGCTTGAAAACTGGCTTCGCTGAATCAATTGAGAGATTCTCATTCTTGATGGCCACAATATCGCGCAATGCCTAGAATCTATTGCTTTTCCAAAATCTCTGGCTGCATTTCCACACCAACTTGTCAAATAATGCACTGCCATTGCAACATTGCAAGCATCATGTACGGGGCAGTACCTCAACTATTACAATTTAATAATACAGTTCGTCAGTCGCTACGTACAAAGCTAACTAAATTATGTATAGGAGTATTGGATCATTCAGTTAACCTTATGTTCGTGTCTGTTCCACACCAGTGCTAATTATTTACATGTGTCTCCTAGGATACAACCCTGATCAGCGAGGAACGCCTGAAAGCAACCTGTTCGATCTGCAGCTCTATTTATCTGCTGGTGGCCTGCAACAACGGCGAGAGGAAGAGAACCTGACAGTGTTGAGTGCTCTTAGAGGGAGAGACCAATGGCTCGCGACCAGCTGAGAGTGTTGTACACTCTGGATGTGGCCCGGACACAGCTCTACCACTTCATGGCCATCGTAATCGCCGGCATGGGCTTCTTCACAGACGCCTACGACTTCTTCGCCATCTCCCTCGTGGTAGACATCATCGGCTACAAGTACTACCAGGGCCCACCTCCTCGCCGTGTCTCTGTTGCCATCAGCAGCATCGCTCTGTGCGGCGCCGTCCCGGGGCACCTCATCTTTGGCTGGCTCGGCGACAAGATGGGGCGCAAGCGCATCTATGGAATCACCCTAGTCCTCATGGTGGTCACCTCTTTGGCATCTGGTCTTTCCTTCAGCAAACGGGTTGGGAAAAACGTGGTGGTTGTGCTCTGCTTCTTCCGTTTCTGGCTCGGCGTCAGCATCGGCGGCGACTACCCGCTCTCGGCGACTATCATGTCGGAGTACGCCAACAAGAGGAGACGCGGCGCCTTCATCGCCACTGTTTTCGCCTTGCAGGTGAGCACAAAGCACATCTGTGGTGCCTTTTTTGTTACCAGAATTGATGTGCACCTAATAACAGTAAAAGATGTGCATTATTGACTGTTGCAAATTATTTGTACAGGGTTTCGGCAATCTTGCAGCTGGGATCGTTGGCATGGTGGTGTCAGCAGCCTTTGTGAACAGCAATCCATCCGAAAATGCTGACTTCGTCTGGCGGATTGTTCTTATGTTCGGCGCCATTCCTGCTACCCTCACCTACTACTGGCGTATGAAGATGCCGGAGACGGCGCGGTACACGGCCCTGGTCGCCATGGACGCGCAGAAGGCAGCCTCAGACATGTCCTCAGTCCTCAACGTTGAGATCGCCCCGGAAAACGAAGCTGTCAGCGAGCTCACCCGTCAAAACCAGTACGGTCTCTTCTCAGCAGACTTTCTCCACCGCCATGGCATCCACCTCCTCGGCACCAGCATGTGCTGGCTTGCAGTCGACATCACCTTCTATTCTCTAAACCTGTTCATGAAGGACATCTTTACAAGTGTAAAGTTGATTCCCCCTCTAGACATGGACCACCCCTTCCAGAGGATGATCAAAACTACTGCGTTGCACACGACCATTGCCCTCTGTGGAACATTGCCCGGGTACTTCTTCACCGTCGCGTTCGTCGACCGAATTAGCCGTGTCAGGATTCAAATACTCGGGTTCGCCATGATGTCCGTCTTCATGATCTGCCTAGCTGCCCCCTATGATCGCTACTGGACTCAACACAAGAACAAGTACGGTTTTGCTGTCATCTATGGCATGACCACATTTTTTGCAAATTTCGGCCCAAACACAACAACTTTCATAATTCCGGCCGAGATCTTCCCGGCAAGGTTACGCTCAACGTGCCATGGCATAGCAGGGGCCTTTGGGAAGATTGGCGCCATCACCGGTGTGTTTGTCTTCAGGTACAATGAAAATCATGTCCCAAGCACACTGTATGGGCTTGTCGGCTGCAATATAGTTGGCCTTCTGTTTACCCTCCTCTTGCCGGAGTCTAAGGGGAAGTCTCTAGAGGAGATAACCGGAGAATTTGAACAACAGCCGCCACAGCAGCACGCTGTCGCATTTGTGTCAGGAGAGTACAGACGTGCGGTGCCTGTTTAGTAATCTTATGCCTCTTTATTTTCGGTCAGGCTGTGGTACTACCTTGATGTAGATTTCTTCTTTTTTCATGCAAATATTCATGTATATATATGTGTCATTAGCAAAATTATTACATTCAAGTCCTCTTTGACATTCTTTAGTGTTTCGATAGGAGATACTTACTATTCATTTATACTATTCATTTAATTGAAAATCGTGATTCCTCTCACGAACTTTTGTTATAACAAAGCCCTCTCGTGCGTAATCCCCTCTACGGCTCTACCACACTCTCCTTTCGTGTCCACACTCCATTTTGATTCCTCACATATTATCCTAAACCAAGTGTAAATTGCTTATTTGAGGCCTTAAATGAATTCAAATTAAAACGTTGTTAACAAAAAGTTCCATAGCTTTTAAAACTTTAAAATTTTCATTATGGTAGTTTCTCCATCCAAGGTCGTTTACAAAATTTGAGAAATTCAAACTTCGCTTTTGTTAACAAGATAATTTCAACTAAAAATGGTTTCATAACTTGTTGTGATCTACAATTTTTATTAAGGTAGTTTCTTCATCTGAGGCAGTTTGAAAAACTTGAATTTGCAATTTGAGAAATTTTGTTGGTAAAATTAATTCAAATTAAAAAAGTTCAACTACAAAGATGAATAACTTCTAACGATCAAAAAATTTTAGTTTGGTCATTTTTTTTCTTCGACATAATGGTATCCATATAATGCACAAACCCTATAATCTCTTTTCTAGTTTCATGAAACTATACGAGCGAGGTATATTGTGAACAATGTTTCTATCGATTTATTGAATCAAAATTATGACCAATATAAAAGTTATACATCTTGATAAGTTACGGGTTTGTAGTTCGAAACTATTTAATTTAAATCATTTAGGGCTTCAAAATGTGCTTTGAAAATAGTCTTTGTCAAGTGTTCTTACAAATTCACTCAGCAAACATAGTCTTTCCCTAGTGCTAAAAAAAATGCACTTGGCAAACAAGGTGTCACCTTGTTTGCCAAGTGTATTTATAAAAACACTTAGCAAATACTATTTTTGTCGAGTGTTATTATTTTTCTGAGTGTTTTAAGAGTACACTCGGCAAAGAGGAGTTTGTTGAGTGCTCGAATTGCCCTCGGCAAAGCATGGGCACTTGGTAAACTCCAGTTTTCCTGTAGTGGTTAGTGGATACACATACAAATTCAAAGATTTCTAGTACACTTCACTCTTGCCAGACTTTGAATAACAAAAATACTAAGATACGAAGCTTGATTCCTTTAGTATGGTGGTGAATATACAAAGTGCCGTGCATTTCTGATTAGTTCAAAAGATGCCACATCATCAATTATTATAAAGGAATAAATCCATTTTAATTTTGCAGGGCCTTTTACGCGTATAGGACTCTGCTACACAGCTAGAGTTTGGTCCCAGTTGGAACTACCAGCCCAGGATTTATTAGTTCGCACTTGACACTGACACGCTAGCGCCTAGCTGTATGGATTCGTACTAGCGATCAAGTATGTACTGCATACTAGCTAGTCTTTGATAGAATTATCATCAGATGCGCAGCATATTCCAAACCGACTGTACAAATTAAATTTCTTGCTGCGCAAAGGCTCGTTATCATCTCCACGTGTGACTATAACTACCAACGAAGTTAACGCGTCGATCGACGCGTGCAATGCCAAATATTGTTCCTTGTCACAATCGTTAATCTGCCAGTAATGCCAGGACTATAAAGGCAGTGTTCAGATACAACAAGTTTTCCTTATTCAACAAGTTTTTCCTAAACACCTTGATCTAAATTCCTGTGTAAGTAAATCCGACATCTACGTTCAGCTGAAAATATGACAGATTAATATTTTTGTTGGCTATCAGTCAGCTACATAATGTGGAAACGTTTTTAGACTAATATATTTACCACTACTGGAAACCCGAATTCTCCTGTGTGTCATGAATTTCTTTGATGGTTTTTACAAAAACACATAGGAAAATTTGATTTATTCTGTTGGTACACAAAACCCACACATAAAAACTAAAACACTCACAGGAAAATGGCATTTAAACTATCGGGTGAGCAAACACAGAAAGAAAAATGTATATACACACATGAAAAATTGTAATTATCCTATTGGTTGTTTACAACACTCAAGAAAATTATAGGTCACCTCCTCGAGAAAATTATAGGTCACCCTCATAAAAATTGACTGAAACCTTCTCACACTGGTTAGCGCCAAATACCCACACACAAGGATTTTTTTTTGCCACTGACGCCCGGAATAGAAGGCCCAACAAGAAAATTTGTTTTCCATTTCCCTGCCGATTTTTCTTGTGTTTTTTCGTGTCTGTTTTTCACCGACAGAGGAATTAGACTTTCCAGTAGTATAAAATTAGCATTATCACGGAGAACAGACTCGGATACCAAAGTTTCTTATTTCAAATCTAGATAGAATATCCTAATTTGTTAGCAACAAATGAGAATTAATATTGTACAACAAACACATGTCCGTCCCACATGTGCAACCTAAAAAAAGATGCACCTGGGTGTTTTTGGATCTGCCAGCACCAAGGTGTTTTGTGTATTGAAAACACACGGTTTTGAGGTAGGGAAAAATATAAGTGTTTGCGGCTAGAGAAGCACCCGTGTCTCCTTTAGCTTTTCCCTAAAACAAAAATAACACTACACCTGAGTCATGCTTGATGTTTAACTTGTTATAACTATCCCTTGCGAACATATTGGATTGTGCTCACGGTAGACAGTTGGTTTCCAAATAGGGCTGGACCGTGAGCTGAAAACTCGCGAGCTGGCTCGGCTCGTTTATAACTCGGCTCGACTTGGCTCAGTTTGGTAAAAACTTTAACGAGCCAAGTAGCGTTTTCTGCTCGTTTTGTTAACGAGAAGACAAAATACATAGACTAAAATGTAACCTTAGTTGTCTCTTTTTCTAATATATATGAAGCTATTGCATATATAATTCTATTGTTGATCAATTATGGTTAAGAAAGGTACACATGTTATCGATTTTGAATGTTTGAAACTTTATTATTGTAATATTTTATGTGTTTCTATATGCTGAAGTGACATCTGGCTCGTTTTGTTAACGAGCCGAGCCAAGCCGAGTTGGCAGCCCTATTTCCAAGAATTGTGAAATGGGAAGGACACCGGATCGAGCCGAATAAAAGCTTGTTCTTTAATTGAGAAACTTCTCAAGCTGTGTATGCGCCACACTACTACACTAGCTCTTTGTAGCTCTTTCTAGGTATGCACGGTAACTAGTGCTTGTGCATATCAGCGTCGTCTGTTCAATGTTAAGCGTGCTCAGATCCCCGGGAATATTCGTAACCGGCCTTTCTACAATGTCTTAACGCATTTAAAAGTCTCCAGATACCAACAAATTTAACGCGTACACTAGCTGTGCTTGGACACACTGACGTTTCCAGCTGTAAACACAACAATTTCCGATGTCGCAATCGCTGATATGGCATTGCCGGTCACGGCAGGACATCCGGCAATGGAGAATACCCATTTTTCGAAGACAGAGAAACATCAGATTTAGCCAAATCATTTATAATCCGGTATTCTCCATATTTGGTACAGCTCTTGATAAGGACACGACGACGGTGTCCGAGCATTTGTCCCAATCTTTCACGGTACTGGAAGCAAAAACAGTGCTTCTCTGAATTTTCTTTAACCTCAAGCAATATTTAACACCACAAGTACGGATGAATATTCCCGTAGGAATTAAACTAGTGAAATATGTCCTCTCGTCAAGCCAATGGTATATATAGGTGTGATTAATTTAATCCTTCACCCAACAGCAACACTACACAATCAATCTCACGGCAATATCAGAGTAAAATAGCTGACGGCAATCCAGATGAATAAAATACTTCCTCCTGATCAACTCAACAGGACAGTAGCACAAACAGAATAATTCCACGAGATCAATCTCACACTAGTAGTATCGATAGTTGATTAGGGAATCAGCTTACAGTAGATGCAATCCAAACCTAAGATAATTTTTTCCACCCGCGGTTGCGACGAACCACGATCAGAAGAATGGAATTCCGACAGAGATCCGAGGCACGACCAAGCTATGAAAGCTCGACCACGCACTCCACACAATCCAAAGAGGATCGGCAAGGTAGGCCGGACTGGAAGAAGACAGCGCCGCCGCTTCGTTCCGAAGAAAAAACCCTCGAGAAAATATCCCAAATAAAATCTAGTCTAATCCTAATACAAGGGCGGAGCCCTGGCTATTATGGCTCCCAGGCCAGCCTCAACGCCGAAACAGGCGCAAAGGTTCCATCCACAAATACAAGTCAACCAGACTCCAACTAACCTGACCGAGCCAAACAACGCTGGTGCTGGTGTGGTGGTTCTATCTATAAAAGAACAAATAGAATCAAAAATGTTTCTCATCTAAATTGGGTCCACGGTACCCATCACGCCGGACCCACCCCGTAAGGGTCAACGAAGGTGGGAAGGAGGTCAAGAATATTTTAAATAGCCGGCTAAACTACCGCTATAGCCGGCTATAGCTGCTAGAAAAGAGCTTCCGCTATGGCATTTATCCGCCTATATCCTGTAACGGCAGCCCCGCCGCTAAACGTCTTAGCCCGCTATTTAAAACACTAGGTCAAACCAACCAAAACTGATATTTAAAAAATGTTTCTGCCAAAATCGATTTTTTTTTAACCTATGTTTTTCTAACTAGCGAAATCTATTTTTTACTTTCCAGAATTCGTTTTTTTATATAAAAAATAGGATCTTCTAACTGGATGTTCTTTTGTCGCTCCTGTCCGCGAGGTGCCGCGGGGTGCCGACCGCCGCCCACGGCACCTCCGCCGTCGCCGGCCGCCGCTCAAGCTTCCTCCCATGGCACCCACGTAGCCGCGCCGCCGCGCCTCTACCGGCCCCACCGCGCATCTGCAGGCCATTGCTCTACTTGTCAATCCCTTGGCACCAGCAGCGGCCACGGCCGGTAGAGGAGCAGCGCCAGGGAAGTGCAGGCCCCATCAGAGGCAACGCACGGGTGTGGCGTTGACTCCCTGCACCGGCACGGCTCCTCCTCGCTCGTGCTTCCGGCCGGCGTGGCTGAGGTCCTTACTCCTGTATCACAGCGTGACCCCGTGCCCGCGCCGCCAAACATGGAGGACCGGTGAGAGGAATCGAAGTGCCTCCGCCGTCCAGTCCTAGATGCAGCACCGGGGAGCGTGACGAGGAACCCGATGGGGAGCTGTCCGATGATGGAACACGAGCTTAGTTGAATGACCGCTTCCGCTGGGCTGTCGGCTCCCCTCCACCTCAGGCCATTTGTGCACGCTCCGGCTTCACTGATCTGCACCTGTGTGCTCTCCGCAGAAGAGCAGATGATAGAGGACAGAGAAGACAAATAAAATAGAGACATCAATTGCTACATAGTAGTAATTTGTTTATGAGAGACAACTGAAAATTCATGGTTTGATGCAAAGATAGAGGTAGAGCTTATGCAGAGAGAGACCCACTATGGTGGTCCAACAAAAATATTACAGTGTAAACAAAATCAATGCAAATAACATTGTTTATATATATTGGTCATCTATTACCGAAAACCAATTTATAAATAGAGGCCTCTTGAAACTTGAAAGTAGAAAAGCATACACGAGAGATCGATTGGAGTGTACAAAGTAGGATACTACAATGTTAATGACAGCAAGAATATGGGAGTCAAATTTGAGAGATCATTGAAGTTGCTTTTATATAATTATATGTGATAAAATTAAGTGATTTCTTTTATTATATGTTCCTCACCCAAATCGGGTCTTTCGTGCCTTTCACGTTGGACTCGCCTGTAAGGGCCAAGGAAAGTGAAGGGTGTAGATTCATCAAATTGCAAGTTGAAGAATGTTTATGCTAAAAATACTAAATATTTTCTCACTATTTCTGTTCTTATCTATCATCTATAGCCTTTGTATCACGTGTGTGTCGCACGTGCGTCTTTGCTTGTAAGAGAAATAATAAAGTATTCCGGCCATGTTGCTAAGACTAGTTTAACCCCACGTAATTAACTCATCTTTTATTCTCTAGTCATCACGCCAATATAATTTTGTTCCATTCAACTTATCTCTTTTTTTCATATTCACCTGTGTAGAACCAATCTGAATATCTCCTCTTGGTCTTTTCTTTCCATCCAGAAATTTAGGACGATTAACTCCAGTAAATAAATTCTTGGTCCATGCAGTACCAATATTAGGAAGCATATCTTTCATATAACTTTGTCTCTCGTCAACGGAAAATGAACCAAAATGCACATGAAAATAATTACTAGCCTGGTGAATCGAAACATCTGGAGGCATGATCAGCTCTGTCCATTAGCTGGACTAGACTATCAACCTGCGGCACGGGCTACTTACAGTTAATATAAAAAATAAGTCTTATAGCCAATAATTATAATTTCTATCTCATGCACTCTTTTATATATTATTAAACATACTATAGCACATACTATAATAAATACATATTTACCAATGTGTCGTTGTAATAGATTCTCTTTGTATCACACCTCCACATGTCTTTTGACATGTATTTAATTGAACCATTTGTTTGAGCTATGTAAGAAATATGAATTTGTATTCCTATCTCTTCCTCATACATGAATACAAGGCGACACACATCATATATAGTATTTTTATATAAATAATATCATAAATAATATATCAATAACAAATCATAATTTAAAATTTTATATTAAAGACATTAATATTTTTTATAATTTCAATACAATATTCAGATTTAGAGGATACATTAACTTTTAATAATGACAATTGAATAATTTATATGTAAATTTAATGGGTTATTTATATGCAAATTTGTAGGGTTATTCCTATTATCTCTATAATGGCATAGGTGGGTACGTACATGAAGATTTGGGGGTTATTCATGATTACTTTTTACAATTTGGATACAAGTTTAGGGGATTATATTTGGGGTTCTAATGAGTTTACTACTAAGAGAGCATACATCAGTCTGAGAGGCACTTTACCTGCTTCACCTCTCTTTAAATGGATGTGGAAGTCTAGAGCCACAAATCACCATAAATTTTTCTTCTGTCTTTTGCTCTGAGATAGGTTAAATTGCAGAAACCTTCTTAGAAGAAACAATATGCAACTTAACAGCTACAGGTGTGTCCTTTGTATTGAAAACACTGAGGAATGCATCTTCCACCTCTTCTTTGATTGCACTTTCAGTTAAGCTTGCTGGATCTACCTGGGCATCTCTTGGGATCTTAGTCTGCGGCCCTTGGATATGATCATCACAACCAAAGAAGCATTTGTTAATACTATCTTTCGGGAAATTGTGATAATTGCAGCTTGGTCAATCTGGAAGCACAGAAACAGCATCATCTTTGATGAGGAGTCCTTGTCCTTTAATAAATGGAGACTTTGCTTCTTTCAAGATATGTCTCTGGTAACTCTTAGAGTGCCAGACTTGAAAGATAATGTTTGGTTGAGTAGCCTGTAATCTTGCGGTGTTTCTTCCTTGGGCCTGAGACCTTGTATAATAATGTAAATATCTTTCATATATAAAAAAATAGGTAGGGGCCTCCCCTACTGATTTCTCTCAAAAAAAAGTTTAGGAGATTAGTTTAGCCTGTTTTTCATAATGGCAGCTGTGGGTAATTTATTACAAAAGATAACACATCTAATGACTATTACTATTAGAGTTGTACGATTCTTAGCAGGATATTTTTTATTTTTGAAAGAATTTCTAAAAAAATATGTTTTTCAGAGTGTCCACTCCTAGGTGGTTTCACGTATATGCTTCAAAAGGTATTGATGCCCAGATAAAGGCTACACTAGCAACCATCGCAAGTCCATAGTTCTTTGAGACAGCTGCGTCCACGTCACTACTACAAATAGCATTTTCGGAGGCGGTTATTTTTGGTTTTCGGAGGCAGATTTTCCATCCGCCTCTAAGGTGAGGCTTCTGTTAATCAGACATTAACGGAGGCGGTTTTTTGTCCGCCTCCGTTAATCGAGGAAAAAAATAAAAAAAATCAAAACCCTAGGATGGGCCTGGGAAGCCCATCTGGGCCTGCCGAGCCCATCCAGGGTTGCGTCATCACTCCTCGTCGCTGGATTCGCTCCTCCTCGCAGGATCCACATCCGCTGGAGGAGAGGAGGGGGTGGAGAGTGGTGTCGCGCCGCTGCGCCTGGAGGAGATGAGGTGGTGTCGCGCCGTCGCGCCTGGAGCCGTCGTGTTGCCGGATCTGGGCCCGCCGACCCCGCTCCTCCGCTGGACCTACTGCACCGCTCCTCCGCTCCCGCGAGCGCCACAGCTCCTTGGTCGAGCCCCGCTTCTCTGCTCCTCCGCTCCCTGCGAAAGCCACAGCTCTATGCGCCGCCGCCTCGCCCGCGCTTGGCCCCTCCTCTACCCCGCGCACCGCCGCGTGGAGGTGCCAAGGTGCGCCTCGCATTGGCCCCTCCTCCACCCCGCACCGCCGCTTCGCCTTGGGAGAGGTGGAGAGGGAGAGCGGCTGAGGGAGAGGTGGCCGGAGAGGGTGAGGGGCTGAGGGAGAGAGACGTCTGGAGATGGGGGAGGGAGAGAGGCGGCTGGAGAGTGGGGAGAGAGAGGTGGCGGCTGGAGAGTGGAGAGGGAGGAAGGGGGTGAATAGATTTAGGGTTTGGTGGTTGCAATATATATTAGGTATGTTATCGGGCTAAGGTGGGTCTGTCGGGCCTGAGGATTTTTTTTCTGAAGCGGGCCTTGTAATCATCCGCCTCCGAAAATCAATTTACGGAGGCGGACGCTATAAGACGACCGCCTCCGAAAATAGAAGATTTTCCGAGGTGGTTATTTTAAATTGTCCGCCTCCGTAAATCGATTTTCTGAGACGGTTAAATGTGACTGCTTCTGAAAATAAAAAACGTCCGCCTCTGTTAATAGCTTATCTTAACCGAAGCGGTTAGAATTCTTGTCCGCCTCTGAAAATAAAAAGGCAGTGTCTCCTAAAATCCTATTTGTAGTAGTGTGTTAACCGTCGCATGGCCTTGGATCCAGCTGGGGAGGGATCCCTAACTTTGTCGCCCCCCCCTCCCCGCATCTTGCTCAGTTAGTAGTTTGCTCTTTGTCTGTGAAAAATTTGTTCTCCTCCCTATCTGCAGGCTTTTTTAGACCAAACTTAGGAAAGGGAACCATATGATTGAACCTTCGACCGGCGTGAGGGGAACCCTTGCGATATCCATCCTGAGGTAAAAAGGGCCAAATTCAAGGAACAAGCCATTCTTCGACAATATCTCTCCCAGTACACGAGTGGTTTGAAAGGTTGCTAGGTCGAAAGGTTTGCAACATTCGTTGAAAGTCGAGATCAGTTATGGAGGGCACGGTCTTGATTTCCGTGTTCACGATAGAGCAGTCGATGGGGTAGCGAACTTTGGAGGTTTGGGGTTCCACCATGGGATCTTCACATGAAAACAATACTTCAGTTGCCTTCCCATCTGTTCTTCTGTGCGAAAGACTGGTTGAGTTTCTCTATGCCCATCTTCGCGTTCCGGCAGCGAGGAACGAAGGTGTAACAGCCAAATTGACCTTGAAATAATCTGCCTTCATTTCCAGCAGACACTATCATTTTTTGAGGGTGTAGCTCATAGAATCGCACATCCTCATGAACCTCACTGCCCAATGACGTCAGTATCCATAAAAAGTTTGATAATTGAATGAATGCGTTCGGAGTTAGATGATGGAGAGTGGGATAGGACAGCGGGTAGGACTATGCTACAGGGCATCCTCAGTGTGGCCTTGAAAGAAGTCCCGAAACACAACTTCGAATGGTGGGCTTTGGACTGGGCTTTTTTTATGTTTATGCTGACGATACCTTTTATTGAGTTTATTTAGCTCAACCTTAGAATTTTTCGAAAAGCGTGCAGTGTAAGGCGATCTTTTATCTGTATCTCTTCAACTCTTTTCTTTATATTTTCACCTGTGGAGGTCTGCATATTACAAATCACCAAAACTTGTGGAAATCATTAGTAACAAAGCCCTATTCTAGTTTTGTTGAGTGTTTTATGTTTTAGTTGAGAAAAAATATTTATAGTTAAGAGCCGTCAATAATATCCAAATCCGATTTTATCGATATCCATACACTTTCATCCCTACTGATCTGGGGCGGACCAGCCATTTATTGGTTGTGGGCCCCTGACGCAATGCTATATACGTAGAAAGAGAGTTACCAGGGCGCGTGGTACAAGGTTCACCGTGCCACTGGCCTCCCACAGAAAACATTAGGTCCGCTCCATCTGGGGAAGTGCTAAAGTAAGAGGAACGCTCACAATGGCGTCACCATCCTCAACCCCCCCCTCCCCCCGCCCGTCCTCCTGTGCAGGATAACCATAAGGCCCCGGATGCAGCTACTTGAGGCTGTGTTAATATGATTGCCCGGTCTTATTTCACTTATTCTACATTTGGATTTTTAATGTAATTTTCAAATTATTTGACCCTCGTTTTAGTCAGATTTTGATACAGACCTAGAAAAAACATAAAAATGACTCAGAAAAATAGTTGGAAGTAGTTTTGTTCGGCCTCGTGGAGGGTAACTTTCAGAACATTCCCCTACGCACGAAAGGGAAATCTTGTCGAGTTCCAGCAGTTTCAAAGGGAAATCGAGCGAGCATAGTTCTTGCAGTAGGGGGAAACCTTGAAGGTTGATAACGGGCTGGGCCACTTTACCTAAAAATTGGCCTGGGTTCTACATTGGGCCACTAAGGAGTTACATTGGACTTAATTTGATTAGTAACAATATATGGAAATAAATAATTGAATTGTGATTATGACAACAATATGCTGGAATGGGCCAGAACTGACACCTTCCTTTCCAACATCGATCGCCAGACAGAAACATCGAGCTCTTGCTTGTAGCATACATATATCTACCACGAGCTCGGTGAATGAACCAAGATGGACATAACAGAGCAATTGAACACAGCTCTGTGACCCAAGTTGAACAGTACAGAACTAGTGACAACATACACACACAACAACAACAACGAAACAACAATCAATTGGACTCGATAACATACACGACGTACTGGCACGTTTATTCAATCAAGCAGGCGGCGCTGGCGCAGTCCTATAGTCAGCCGCGGCAGAAGTTTCAGCCTCCTCGTCCTCGTTCTCTCCTGAGAGCTCCTCGAGCGACTTCCCCTTCGACTCCGGCACGAGGAACGTGAAAAAGAACCCGGCCACATTGCACCCAGCCAGCACAAACAGCGAGTTCCGGACTCCGATGCCCGGTGGGTACCCGGCGTCTGTCTGCGTCGGGTCCGTGCTCTGAGCAGCGTACAAGAACCCGAACGACCCGATGATGGCGCCCGCCTTACCGGCCGCAGCGGAAATGCCATGGCACGTCGACCGCAGCCGTGCCGGGAAGATCTCAGCCGGCACGATGAAAGTTGTGGAGTTGGGGCCGAAATTGGCGAAGAAGAATGTGAAAGCGTACATGACGATGAAGCCGATGTGGTGCCCGGGCGTGGTCCAGTGGTGGTACGGGATGGCGAGGCCAAGCATGAACACCGTCATGAAGAAGAAGCCGCCGAGCTGGATGACGAAGCGGCCGATGATGTCGATGAAGAAGACGGTGAACCAGTATCCCGGTATGGTCCCACACAGCGCCACGAGCGTCTGCGCACGGGAGATCTTGAACATCTCCTCGAGCGCGTTCATGGTGTCCGCCTTGGGCAGCCAGTTCACGGCCGTGTAGATGTCCTTCTGGAACAGGTTCTGCGAGTAGAAAGCGATGTCCAGCAAGAACCAGCACACCGTCGTGCCAAGCAGATGGAGACCGTGGCGCTTCGCGAACTGCCGGGAGAAGAGCCCGAACTGCTCCCGCTTCGCGAGCTCCTCCGCCTGCTCCGGCTCCTCGACGATCTCGACGTTGAGCACCTGCGTCATGTCCGACGCGGCCTGCTTGGCGTTCTTGGCGACCAGCGCTGTGTAGCGCGCCGTCTCGGGCATCTTCATACGCCAGTAGTAGGTGAGCAGCGCAGGGATGGCGCCGAACATGAGAACGATGCGCCACGCGTAATCCGCCTGCGGCACGGTGGACCCCGCGGGGTCGTCCTTGTACGCCGGAGCGTCGAAGCGTGCCTTGAACGAAGCCGAGATGATGATGGCGACGATACCGCCGGTGAGGTTGCCGAAGCCCTGCATGGCGAACACCGCGGCGATGAACGCGCCACGTGTGCGCTTGTTGGCGTACTCGGACATGATGGTAGCCGAGAGCGGGTAGTCGCCGCCGATGCCGAAGCCGAGCCAGAACCTAAAGAAGCAGAGCGTGGCCATGACGCCCTTGGGCGTGGAACCGAACGAGAGGCCTGAGGCGAGGCAGCAGAGGACCATGACCATCAGCGTCATGCCATACACCTTCTTGCGTCCCATCTTGTCACCGAGCCAGCCGAAGAAGAGCTGTCCGGCGAGCGTGCCGCAGAAGGCCACGCCATTGACGGCGGCGGAGACGTTTGGCGGGAGCGAGCCGGGGGTCTTCGAGCTGGGGTTGAAGTAGTAGATGCGGCCCAGGAGCTTGGTGACGAGGGAGATGGAGAAGAGGTCGTAGGCGTCGGTGAAGAAGCCCATGCCGGCGATGACGATCGCCGTGAAGTGGTACCATTGCGTCTTGGCCGCGTCGAGCGCGTTGAGGACCTTGAGCTCTCGAGCCATGGCGGTCAAGTGGGTGGTATATCTTTAATCAGCTTCTGCACACTAGAAAATAGGTGGCGTAAATATCAGAGAGTTTTGCTGTTTTTTGCAGGGATGCAGCTACCAAAATCTGCAACTAGAAATACGATCAAACAAAATTAAAAGGCAGAGAAGTATTGCAAAGTATTAACTTCAAGGGGTTGTTAGACCGCCAGACTGCTCCAGGGGGGTGGAATGGGTGGGTCAAGGAGGAACTTTCTTCCTTGTTCCTAAAAGCAGATGTCATTAGTTAGTGAAATTAAGACCGGAGGCACCACGTGTGGTCCAGGCGCTACTAATTTGTCCATGCAATGGAATATTCTTTCTTGTGTTAACTTGTGCTGAAGAAGATGAAGTATTTTGTGGTCATCAGGCTTGCTAATTGTCATGATTTCTCTGTCAAATAGTTATGTACACGTGGCCAGGCTAGTCAGGGAGAGCGACTAACGGGCCCCTCGTGAAACCGAGGCAAAAGTGCATCTGCGAACAAAAGATTCGCACCAAAGTGCACAGCATGCACCATGCAGGGAGCGAGTCCAAGACTGGCGTAATCACTGATAGGGATCTGGACAGTGACCGCCCCATCCTCGAGTGCTGTTGATTCTCAACTTCTCGAATGGCGGAGAAGGAAGGATAAACATGTTTGTGGAATCAGTAGCATAGAATAGCATCTAGAAGAAAATTAGGTATGGTTCGTAGAACAGAAATGCAGTTTCCCAGTAATTACCACCGAAACAATACTGTTGATGGAAATCCATGTGGTATCTGAATTCTTTTGTCAAAAAAGTTAACTGAGCACCTTGGACGAGTGTTGGTCTCTTTGGCAGTGGGTTCAGGCTACTTTTCAATACCCTATCAGCTATACGGTCAACTTTCTTGAAGCTCCTGAACATGTAAGCTTGACAAAAACTAAGAACCATAAACTAAGCGATTCCCTCACGTATTTCATTTTGTATGTGATTCAGTGCCCTCAAAGAGTTGGGCTTGAGAGAGAGACTGAACTGGCAACTAGTCCTTTTGAGGAAACACCTTTGCATGCCTGCTTTTGAGGAAATATATCCCATCAATTCCATTAAAGGCCACTCAAACATGAAGAGACAAGTAAAATCACAAACAAACTAATAGGGGTAGGATGGAAATAAGTGAAACATATAGTTGTCAACAATCTGTAATTTAGTACCCTAATCAGATAAGCGGAAGGAGTTTACCAAGCATAAGGTGAACACTAAAAGGATCAACAAACAGAGCATACATATAGTAAAAAAGGGCGTACCCAGTGCCGTAGGCTCCCGCACTGCGCGGGGTCTGGGGAAGGGATGTATGCGCACAGCCTTACCTGCACAAAGTGCAGAGGCTGGGGCTCGAACCCTGGACCTTTCGGTTACAGACGGTAAGGCACTACCGCTGCACCAGGGCCGCCCTTCGAGCATACATATAGTGAAATAATTAATTCTATTTCATGAAAAAGAAGTGCCAATCTTCCAGTTTTTTAGTTCAGAAGTGCATTTAAACAAGTTTGAGTTGCGAAAACGAACAAGGCGGAAATAAACAGACCACTGACTGAGTGAATATCTGATTGAGTTACCATACGTACCACTTCTCCTGAAAGAAGGGAATTTGTAGTATCCTTCAACAGACCACTGATTGCATTGTTGCAGTGGCCCCTGACCTTGTTTTTTTGGCTACCTAGCCTCAGAGAGCAACGCTAGGGTGGTATATATAGAACTATGGCAACTGAAATTCAACAGGCAGACTAACTTGAAGATGCTAGTTTTGCTTTGAAGCAACAACATCTCCCCGCGTTTTTCTCAGTTGCCGATGTATAGTCAAAGTTGATGTCATTAATCACTTGATTCTTTAGTTAAATCAGTCTGCTACACGAAACAAATCATTATATGTACTTCTGTGGAATTAGATGCAGGCATTTCTCGAGGCGGCTTTATTATCCACGTTACTCATCAAGTCATCAGTGATTTTGCTGGTAAAGAAATGATTTCAAAGATTAATTTCTTCTTCTGTTGTGAAAATATTACATGGGTCATCCATATTTGAGTGAACTGCATGCTAATATATGTGTTAACGGGCATCCAAACACAGTCACAACTTAGAGGTTTTTTCCTGTCCTAGTATTATCTCCAAGACATCTCTGATTCCATTTTTCTTTCAGGTACGTTACATAATCCACTGGACAATATATGCTTGTGATTTTACGTGTCTACTTGTTTCAATTGAATATGCCCATGCACGTGTTTTTAATATGTTTTCTTCAAACAGCTGCATGCAGTTCTAATGCATTGAACTAACGCCCTTTCGCCGAGAGAATATACCTCTTTTGTTCCAAACTTGAGTGAGCTGCTAACCTACATACCCAAAACAAGATCATAGCAAATAGGTGTATATGGACAATATCATCACAATTGATAGTAACTGCATCTGTTTGTAAACAGAGCCGGTTTCTTGCCACTTCTTACTTGATTAGGTTTTTCAGTCGTGGTAGGCGTACCACTTAAACATGGATCCTTGTAGACGTACGAGTTTGTAAACGATGTACCCTTGTATAAAATAATGTGAGGTGGTATGCATATGTATAAACTTTGTCATTTCTGAAAAAGAAAGAATCACGAACCACCGGTCCATTCCTGCTGCAAGAGACTTGTAGAAACTAACCAGTGTGTATGCCGAACTTCGGTCATGTTTCATTACTTGCAATCTTTTCATCATGCTGGTATATACAAACTATTGGTATCTATGAAAAAAAACATTAAATCAATGTATAGAAACAATGCTTACAATGTATATACAAACTAGAAGTTGATCGATCATTTGTGTATATATCATTGGTAGATTGGCTTTTGAGGACTAAGACAATCGGTTGTCATTTGTGTTTACCGAATATATGTAGGACTTTCTACTTTCTGGTCTTAGATCTTGAGATCAATGTACCACTACGGGAAATTCAAAAGTTGTTGTGCCTGCCAGCGTGGACACAATTCCAACTTTGCCGTGTATCGCTCCTGCAGCACACGGCAAAGATTTAAATCTTTGTCGTGTCTTGGGTGAGTCACACACCGTGTGCCACCGGTGTGGCACAAGGCAAAGCCTATCGAGGCCGGTTGTTAGCGTGGGCGTGCTGTTAACGTGATGGCCGTGTGACTGTCTGCTGCTTTATTTCGCCGTGTGCCAACCTGGGCACATGATGAAGATATTCACGCACATGGCAAACCTAGCTTTGCCGTATGCCCGTATGTGCTCGTCATCGTTAGGGCTTTGCCGTGGGCTGCACAAGGCAAACCCTTTAATGTGTGTATTTCAGCCTTTGCCGTGTGCCACAGGCACAGGGCGAAGGTGCAGATTCCAGTAGTGTACGGAGGTATGAAATACTCCTCCATTCCAAACTTTTTTATCCTAAGTCAGTGTTAGCCTAAAAGCTAAACAGTGAATGATTGATGACCCATCTTTTAGCAAAAAGTCGGTCTACACGGCTATTTAAACGGCCTTTTAAATGACTAAATGGTTTTACACGACTAATAAAAGTTTGACCGCTTGTCTTATTCCGAAACATTGTGCAAATATAGTTAAACTTCAATCATTTTTGAAGAACTTTCTAATAAATTAAGTCATAATAAAAGTATGATATTTTGCAAAATTTTTTGAATTAAAGGAGTGGTCAAACTTGGTATGAAATAGTCAAACAAATTATAATTTTAAACGAAGAGAGTACGGAGTTACTGTCTTCACTTCTCTTTGCTCAACTCTATGCCATGTGAACAAAAAATATCATAATACAGAGAATAACCGAAGTGGGCTGAGGCGTGTTTGGTTTGTTATATTATTGCACTAGGCGACTGACTACCTGAAGATAGCTTTGTTTGAGCCCATGGAAACCTGCTAATTAAACTGGTCAATGACTCAATGTTCAGCCGATGGACACCCATGCATGCTGGGGTCGCATAATCGATTTTGTACTGGGAAGAAAGAGGCATTGCTTGGGCTCCCGGAGGCATATTCCATGGGAAGCTGACATCAGGGGTTGAAGTCCAAGTTGTTCCTCTTCATTTTTGTTGGTTTTTGGAGGTTGATTGAGTTGAAGTTGATGACTCTGGCCGTGTGGCGTGGTTGGAACGTATTTGCCCACGTTTTATCGCTGATTATGACCCTGGGGTTTATTGCAAAATTTCCCCGTTTATTTGGCCCCCATGTGACTTCGAGTTTCACGAGTTAACCTGAATTGCTACTGTAGAACTGGTATAGGTAAGTAGTAAACATGTTCCACCTAGATTAAGTATCTAACTCAATAATTCAGATATTTGTATTTTTGGCCAAGGCTGGGCTAGACCGCTAGAGGCATCCTATAACGAGGTTGTTGTGATCGACTTGTGTGAGTGGAGAAGTGATGAACGGTCCAGCCCAGGTATTCTATATCAAAAGTTTTAGATGCTAAAGCTGACATGGGCTATTTGGGTCCAATATCTATTTTGGCAGCTTTCTACTTTGGCCTGGGTTTTGTCCAACTCTTTGATAAGGGTTTTTTAAGGTAAACCTGTAGGATATTTAAACATAACTTAAGCATAAACATGATAGGATCTTGCACGGTTAGAGTTACAACCAGGAGCGATGGACGAGGGCGGTCCAGCCATTTCAGTAGCCAGTGATGTGCTTGGTGTAGTCGTTCCCGGGCTTGGTGTAGGACGTCGGAGATCCCACCATCCTTCTGGCCTCCACGGGCACTGTCCTGGGACGGCGGTGAGGTGGCGACGGTCTTCAGATGGCTCCAGCGCCGCTGGATCAGAATGGCGGATGTGGGGACGCTCTTAGGGTTTAGTGTCACTGGGATAGATCCAAACCTTGCCTGGCGTCCCCTTTTATCTTGTGTTGGGCGATCTGGGGCCTCAACCATGGGTTGGTTGCGCCTCCGATCAAGGCGCTAGTGGCCCACGGGCTTTCCCACTAATCCCGTCAAACCCGTCACTAATGGGCTTTTGACCACTCTTAACTTTATTTTCAACATTCTCTCCTTTGGTCTAAAGGCCCATTACTCATGCCATTTTCTTAAAGTAGAATTTATCCAAGGAGATAATGTGTTACAATGGCGATAAAGGTCCAATGCAACACAAGTACCCACAATGTTTAAAACCACCTATCATAATGGGAGTGGTTGACTCATGACCCTATTGTCCAAGATCACATGCTTCCCAATAATCCCATGCAAGCAACATGTTCTTTAAATATATTGGAAGGTAAGCCTTTCGTTAATGGATCCACGAGCATGTTCTTAGTACTTATATGTTGTAACTTAATAGTGTGATCTTCGACTCTATCGTTCACAACAAGATACTTAAGCTCAACGAACATGGTAGCGTTACTTGACTTGTTGTTATTAGCATAGAGAACAGCAGCTTTATTGTCGCAATATAGTTTTAGTGGTTTACTTATGATGTCCACCACTCTTAGTCCTGGGATGAATTCTTTAAGCCATAAAGCTTGCCCCACGGCCTCATAACATGCCATAAACTCAGCTTGCATAGTCGATGATGTCGTAATCTTTTGTTTGCAGCTTCTCCAAGATATTGCCCTGTTAGCGAGTGTGAAGATATATCCTGATGTCGACTTCTTATCATCAACACAACCCGCATAATCGGCATCCGAGTATCCAATGACTTCTAGATTCTCAGTTCTCTTATATGTGAGCATGTAATTCTTAGTGCTCTGCATGTAACGCATAGCCTTCTTACCATGTTTCCAGTGTTCAATTCCTGGATTTTTCTGATATCTACCAAGCATCCCGGTAATGAATTCTAGGTCAGAGCGTGTACACGTTTGTGCATACAAAATGCTTCAGACAACTGAAGCATAAGGAATCTTTCTCATTTGATCAATTTCTAATTGATTCATGGGACTTTGAAATTTCCCAAACTTATCGACCTTAACCACTTGGGCAGCAGTGCCTGAACATTGGTGCATATTAAACCTTTTAAGGACTTCCTCTAATAAGCTCTTTGAGAGAGTCCTAAAGCACCTTTTGACCTATCACGGCGAATCTCAATGCCAAGAACATAAGAGGCATCACCTAGGTCTTTCATGTCAAAATTTGATGAGAGATAACCCTTCATCTCATGCAACAAATTCTTGTCGCTACTAGCTAATAGGATGTCATCCACGTAAAGTACTAGGATGATTAAAGAGCTCCCATTGATCTTAACATATATACAATTATCCTTTCTATTACCAACGAAGCCATATTTCTTGATTACTCCGTAAAACTTAAGGTACCATTGTTTGGACGCTTGTTTCAACCCATAAATGGATTTCTTTAGCTTGCATCCCATTTGTTCCTTGCCCTCCACGATGAAACCTTCCGGCTGCACCATGTGCATATCCTCATGCAAGTCACCATTAAGAAACGCAGTCTTTAAGTCCATATGATGTAGCTCAAGATCATAATGAGCCACCAATGCCATAACGATTCTAAATGAATCTTTCTTCGAGACAGGCGAGAAGGCCTCACTATAGTTAATTCCTTCCTTTTGCGTGTAACCCTTCGCCACAAGTCTTGCCTTGAGCCTTTCGATTTTCCCTTTGGAGTTATATTTAGTCTTGAAGACCCATTTGCAGCCACCTTTACGGTTCCTTCAGGAATTTCTACTAAGTCCCATACTTTATTGGCACTCATAGACCTCATTTCTTCTTACATGGCCTCACACCACTTATGCGAGTTTTCACTTATCATGGCTTCCTTGTATGACCTTGGGTCATCCACCTTTCCAATATCGTAACCTTCTTCACATATGTATACGAAATCATCAGATGTGGTAGATCTTCTTTCTCTTGTCGATCTTCTAAGAGGTTGTGGTTCTGCTATTGGAACGGGTTCATCTATTTCCTCTTTCTGAGTCTCTTGTGCCCCGTTAGCATCTTGACCTTGTGCTTGCTCAGCAGGTTCTTCCACAATTTTATTTTGATTCTCATTAGTTACAGGTGCATTTTTATGCTCAATTATGGTAGGTGTTTGCTCCCTGATTTCTCTTGGAGGATCAGCTACCCAAGATGTAACTGTAATGTGAGGGATAGTCTCATATTGATCCTGAGTTGTCGGTAGTGACTCATGAGTCCACATTTTCTCAAGATCAATTGTTCTAACCTCAGTGCATCCATTTTTCTCTAGGAAGACGGCATGCCTTGTCTCGACAAACTTAGTTGTACGCTTAGGACAATAAAAATGATACCTCTGTGATTTTTTTGGGTATCCAATGAAATAGCAGCTTTCTGTCTTAGGGTCTAATTTTCCAAGTAATGGATTGAATAGCTTCGCTTCAGCTGCACACCCCTATAGATACAAATAATTTATGCTAGGTTTCCTGCCAGTCCAGAGCTCATAGGGTGTCTTAGGGACCGACTTGCTAGGAACACGGTTATTAATGTGCACAGCAGTCTTTAGTGCTTCCATCCACAAACTCATTGGTAGTGTAGAATTACTTAGCATAGACCGTACCATATTCATGAGGGTACGATTTCTTCTCTCAGCTACACCATTTTGCTGAGGTTCACCAGGAGTTGAATACTGAGCAACTATTCCATTTTCTTGAAGGAACTTAGCAAAGGGGCCGGAGATTTACCCATATGTTGCATGTCTCCCATAATATTATCTACCTCTATCTGACCTTACCACTTTGATCTTAACTTTATGCTGATTTTCTACTTCAGCTTTAAAGATCTTAAACTTATTAAGTGCTTCAGATTTTTCTCTTATAGGGTAGATGCATCCATAACGGGAGAAATCATCAGTGAAGGTGATAAAGGAACTAAAAACATCCATCGATCTTACATTAAACGGACCACAGATGTCCGTGTGAATTAATTCTAATATTCCTGTACTATGCTTAGCTCCATCCTTTCTATTTCGTTTTGCAAATTTTCCCTTAATACAATAAACGCATTGTTCTAAGTCAGAGAAGTCTAAGATAGGAAGTATCTCTTCTCTAATGCCATTCTCCCCTTCGAAATGTGGCCTAAGCGTGAGTGCCACAATTTCGCCGAAGTCTCATTACCTCTCTTGCGCTTATGGTTGACATGATCAACATTCATCGCAGAGCAATCATTATTCAAAGACAACAAGTAAAGCTGATTATGTAAAGGTGCATAACAAATAACATCACCATTAAAACTTATTACACACTTGTTGTTCTGAAAAAGACACGCATAACCATCATTTTCTAATCTCGAAACAGAAATCAAGTTTCTCGTGAGAGATGGAACATAAAGGAAATTATTCAATTGAAGCATGAAGCCAGTATAAAGTTCTAAACTAAGAGTGCCAATGGCCTCGACTTCAGCTTCAACTCCATTGGCGACCTTAAGTCTTCGGTCCCCCTTTCTTATAGTCCATGCGCCACTCAACCCCTGTGAGGAATTCGTGACATGAACGATGGCACCAGAGTCAATCCACCATGAACTTAATGGAAAATAAGCATAATAAGACTCATCGACTAACGAAATAATGTCATCATTACCTCTTTTTTCTAGCCAAATCTTGAACTTTGGGCACTCCTTCCTGATATGGCCATAGTCCTTGCAGTGGAAGCATTGAGGACCCTTAGAGGAAGAAGCGCCAGCATCTATCTTTGGCTTTTGATATGGCTTCTGATTCTTCTTAGGATGCTTGGAGTGCATGACCTTCTTAGCCTTTCCCTTATGCATCTCTTGCCTGATGAGGTTGGCATAGTCAGGAGTCCGTGACCTTAGCCTTTCCTCCTCCTGAGAGCACTTGGAGATGAGCGTGGCAATGTTCCATTCTGCATCAGTACCATGGTAGTTGATCTTACATGGCTCAAACACAGAGGGAAGTGAGAGGAACACATGATGCAACAGAGTCATATCATCAAGTGGACAACCCAGGTCCTTAAGCTTATCCCTGAGGTTAACCATCCCCATGATGTGCTCTCTCACGCTGCCATTCCCATCATACTTAGTGCTCATTAGCTTGAAGAGATGGATGCTAGCATTTTCCTTGTTAGACCCCTTAAAATACTCCTCAATCTTGTCCATGAAAGTTTTTGCACTTTTAGGCTCCTTAGGAAATGCTCCCCTCATGGAATGAGTTATGGTCATCTCCATAATCATCAGTGCCACCCTGTTAGAGCGCTCCCAATGCTCCTTCTCTTTTTCATAAGTTGTAGTACGCGCCGGAAGGGTAGGATCATTATCCCCTTCGGCGACTGGAGCAACGGGAGCTGGCTCTCTCAGAGAGTGGTCCTTATCCTGAATCCCCAATATCAGCCTGATGTTTTCCTTCCATGTGGCGAAGTTGTTCTCTCCCAGCTTCTCAAAACTATGGATGTAGCTTATGATGCTGGAGGGAGTAGGATCTGATCCTCCCAGCTTCTTAACTTTATTTCTAACAAAACCAACTACAACCTATTAGCAAACTGATCCTAGATCAGTTGTTTGGGTTCTTTGTTGTGGAACTTACCCACCAAGGTTCAAATCCTGGTGCTCGTATTTTCCTGGATTTATTCCAGGATTTACCAGCGCTATGCATTCGGTGGTAAGCGACGTCCCTATCGACAGCGAGACGCCTGTGGTGACTTCGTGAATTTCAAGATCTGCCGGCTCACTCCTTCGGAGGTGCTCATAGGGGTAAGGTTTGCGTACATGTATTCATAGGGGTGAGTGTGCGTGCATGTTGAGTGTCTACGTTGTATTGTGTAATCTCAAAAAAAAACTACAACCTATTAATATCTAAATTGTTCTGAAAGAAACTATTAATATCTAAATGGTCTTTACTAATTATATAAAGGAGGTCACTATACCCATTGACCATCTCGTGCGTCATTATCCATTCTCGCCCAAGAAAAAAAAACAAGAAAATAGCACCCATTGTCTTCCTCCAATCGCCTACCTACAACGAATTTGCTCTACCTTGCCTTCCTCACCACAGAGGCCTCCAACGTTACTCAGGTGTCTTGAGGCTTACAATCATCTTTCTCCCTCCCCTCCTCATATGTCTACTGGTTTTGGATCAAGGCTTCCCGCTTCTACTTCTACAGCGCCACCCCTACCCACAAACACTTGATGGCCCCATCACAAGCCCTCCCTGCCTACCTCATCAGTGGAGGATGGTATCGATGTCGTCTCGTCATAGGCGACACACCAAACCAACATCTCCATTTCCCTAGCCTCCTTAACCATTCCTTTTATATCTTTTTTTTTAGAAACGGGAATATATATTTCAATATTCCAGCCTCTGCAACGATAGTTGCATATAGCCGTTCATTATTACAATGTTAAGAACTGAAAACATGAAGCAAACACGATAGACTAGCCAAACAACCATGGCCTTAACTGAATTAAATTCTATTACTAAAAAGCCATCCATTTCTGGCAAAAAGCTCCATGATAATGATTTCAAGCGTACGACATCCCAACTGAATTGGGATCGTTCCTCCTCCTTTTGCATAAGTGCCCAGAACCTTATCCAATATGTGCCCCTGAAGATGACCTGCATTGGAGTAAAAGCTTGCATATTGTTAAAAACTACATCATTTTGGCATAGCCAAATTTCCCAGCATAAAGTACTTGCTCCTACCAAAATGTTGTGTTTAAGTTTCTTTTCCACCCCGAATAACCAAGTTCCAAACATATGTTGAAAACTAGAAGGAGGTGAAATATTAAATGAAACTTGCACAATGCGCAAGATCAATCTCGCAACATGACAATCAAAGAAAAGATGATCAATGTTTTCGTTTAAATTGCAAAAACAACACTTTAAACTTCCTTCCCATTGTCTCTTTGCAAGATTATCTTTGGTAAGAACTATTCCTTTAATCAGATACCACATGAAAACCTTTATTTTTAAAGGCAACTTCAGCTTCCAAAGAATGTGTTTTCGGGGTACAACATCAGGCGCAGCTAGCGTTCTATACATAGATCGCATTGTAAATCACCCATGCTGTTGTATTGTCCATCTAAATGTATCTCTTTGCGTTGTTAGTTGGACATGCATAATCTTAGCCACGAGCTGATGCCAGGCAGTTAGATTATTTCCAACTAGTGATCTTCTAAAGGCTACATTTAGAGGTTGTGATCTAAAGACATTAGCAATCGTAGCACTTTTTTTGCAAACTATATTGTTTAGGCTCGGGAATTGAAGTCTAAAAGGTGTGTCTTCCAACCAAGCATCCTCCCAAAATCTAACTTGCGACCCATCACCCAGATTAAATTTGCCTAATCTCAAAAGATCATCCTTGACTTTCATTAGTCCAGACCAAAAATGAGAGTCCCCAGGCATATGTTGAACTTGAGTGATAGACCTATGTCTCAGATATTTATTTCTAAGGATTTGTTGCCAAACACCATCTTCATTTATGAGCCTGAACAACCACTTACTAAGCATGCATCTATTTTGGAGGCCCAGGTCCATGATTCCCAGACCCCCTTGGTCATTTGGTGTGCATAGAATTCCCCATTTCGTCAGTCTATACTTCTTTTTATGACTATCACTTTGCCAGAAGAACCTTTATCTATAATAATCTAATCTCTTTAAGATCTCTTTAGGTACTTCAAAAAAGGATAACACATAAATGGATAGATTGCTAAGGACGGAATTAATTAAAACCAGACGACCACCTACAGAGAGCATCTTTCCTTTCCACCCGCTTAATTTCTTCTGGAACCTCTCCTCTATCTCTTTCTAATCAGAGTTTTTTAGTTTTCTATGATGCATGGGAATACCAAGATATCTAAAAGGAAAAGATCACATATCACATCCGAAGATTCGGGAGTATTCACTTTCAAGTTCCTTGGCTGCACCACAACAAAAAAGTTCACTCTTATGGAAGTTAATTTTGAGTCCAGATAATTGCTCAAATGCGGAAAGTAAAAGTTTCATATTTTTAGCCTCTTCCAAATCATTTTCCATAAAAAGGATAGTATCATCCGCATACTGTAGAATGGAGATGCCATTATCTACAAGATGTGGAACTACTCCTCTAAATTGCCCGACATCCTTTGCTCGGGCTATAACATCTGCTAACATGTCAACTACAAGGTTAAATAAAAGTGGTGATAAAGGGTCTCATTGTCTAACACATTTCCTGGATTGAAAAAAATGGCCAATGTCATTATTAACTTTGATACCAACACTGCCTTTTGATGTGACTTTATCGATCCAAGTACAAAATTGTGGTGAAAAACCCTTCATCCTCAACACTTGTTGCAAGAAAGGCCATTTCACTTTGTCATATGCTTTTTCAAAATCGAGTTTTAGTATCACCCCATTCTTATTTTTCTTATGTAACTCATGAATGGTCTCATGAAGGACAACTACTCCTTCTAGGATATGTCTGCCTGGTACGAAAGCTGTCTGTGAAGGTCTAATTAACTTATTCGCTATCAAAGATGTTCGATTAGTAAGAACCTTGGTAAAAATTTTAAAACTAACATTAAGCAAGCAAAATATCTTGGTGCCATATATTCCCTCCTAAATGTATAGATCTTGTTGCCGCTCCCCATCAACACTATGTGTTCAGATTGGGATAAAAAACACTGTAGCTGAAGAAAAACATTGTACCACTCGCTGGGAAGCGTGTTTTGTGAGGGGGTGAATAGTGAATAGTTTATGAATAGTAAAAAATTGGAATAAATAGTGTTTTCTTAGGGAATCTGAACAGGGCTTTTTTATAGGCCACATTGCCACATATCCCCTCCCTCATATGCCCACTGCATTTAGATCGGGGCTTTGATTCCTTCGACAATATTTTTACTTGACTGACATCTTGCATGATGGGTTCATGCCCTAACACCACCGCCGATTTGCTAACCATCACTAGATAGATCTGATTCCTTACTAAATCCAAACCTCTAAATCATGACTCTTCCAAAGTTGATTATAATTGAAGACGATGAGGTATATTAGAGAAGCGCGTTCAATAATCTCATGGTGCATCGTGGATTTGTTAGTTGTATCTAATTGTTACTTTTTTTCTGTTACAAAATAGAGTCCTCTTTGTCGTATGCTACAAAATAGAGTCCTCTTGATTTAGATTTGTATTTGATATACATTTCCACAGCAAAATGAACGGCCTGTACCTACTTTCTTAACACGTACACCTTACCTTGACTCGTTTTGTTTGCTTCCCGAGGAAAGACCCGACCAAAGAGAGATCAAAACATCGGAAGAGTCAGAAAGGAATCTCTATCCAAAGATTTGTTGACATCACAACCTGGACACGTACAGAACTTGCTGTGGGATCATCACTGGTGTCCACAAACTAGCACAAATGGTACACTGTTAGCCGCGACACATGGTGGTATTCTTCTGTAGTGAACGAAGAATATTTTGACTGTGGCGGCACACAAGGACTTGTATGTATGCCGCTAGTATAAGTTTGTGCAGGCAAGGTACATCTTGGCTTCGCCATACATCTTCAATTCTTCGTTCACTCAGCCAGGTACGTCTATGTTAATCCTGAAGAATCGCTAGCTTTGTTTCATTATTCTTTCATGCATGTTTTGATTTATTTCCAAAACTCAAGTCGGATTTAAATATATAACCTATTCTTACTAGTTCGAAATGGCTGGTTTGGCATAAATTTCTGATTGTTCATTGGCCCCAGTTGTATTTTTTTTTCTTGAAAATAGAAGATCGCCAGACTCCTGCTTTCATTTGTTCACTATTGCGTTTCTATTGTTTCTTCAATCTCATATTTCGAGTTAGGCACTATATATATTTACATTTTTAATGTGAAATATTTGTTGTGAACCAACTAAATCAATCAGTTCTAGTGCTGCCTTAAACGCTTCCCACATGAAAGCCATCCACGATCATCGCGCAGCAAGAGTGCAAGACAACTTTTTTTTATCTCTTCATATTCTTGTTGCTATCATTGAGTCAATGCCAAGGAATCTCTTATATCTTCCGTAAGACGTATTAGATGTGTCCATCCACGTAGAGGAAAAGACATGGTTACACTGCCATTAGGCGATTCCAGAGGTCTAAATTAAACGATCGTGCAAGTACCCGATTCCCTACCGTCCACGAATTGCGTAATGTGACCAAACAAGATTTGGACATGCACCATATATGGCCCTGCAGTTAACCAGTGTGTACATGCTCTGCTCAGAAAGTCCAAAAGCCTGGTGTGTAGAACTTGTACTCCTAAGTAGGGAGCAGACATCATGAGCTAGAATGTTCTGGATTTATTCCCAACAATACACGTTCTATATCTGAACAAGATCCAATGTTGCAGGAACAATTTCCTATATAAAGGGCTACAATAACCAGTAGGTTATTGCAGCTAAAAGCCACTTGACACTTCTCATATTCCTTCATCTTACTCTAATACACAGTGCTCCAGCGCAGCAGGTGAGGAACGAGCCGCACAAATGGCACACGACCACAAGGTCCTCGACGCGCTCGACGCGGCCAAGACGCAATGGTACCACTTCACGGCGGTGGTCGTCGCCGGCATGGGCTTCTTCACCGACGCCTACGACCTCTTCTCCATCTCCCTCGTCACCAAGCTCCTGGGCCGCATCTACTACTTCAACCCCAGCTCAAAGACCCCCGGCTCGCTCCCTCCAAACGTCTCCGCCGCCGTCAATGGCGTCGCCTTCTGCGGCACGCTCGCCGGCCAGCTCTTCTTCGGCTGGCTTGGTGACAAGATGGGACGCAAGAAGGTGTACGGCATGACGCTGATGCTCATGGTCATCTGCTGCCTCGCCTCAGGCCTCTCGTTCGGGTCCACACCCAAGGGCGTCATGGCCACGCTCTGCTTCTTCAGGTTCTGGCTCGGCTTCGGCATCGGCGGCGACTACCCGCTCTCGGCTACCATCATGTCCGAGTACGCCAACAAGCGGACACGTGGCGCGTTCATCGCGGCGGTGTTCGCCATGCAGGGCTTCGGCAACCTCACCGGCGGGATCGTCGCCATCATCATCTCGTCGGCGTTCAAGGCTCGCTTCGACGCCCCGGCGTACAAGGACGACCCTGCGGGGTCCACCGTGCCGCAGGTGGACTACGCGTGGCGCATCGTCCTCATGTTCGGCGCCATCCCGGCGCTTCTCACCTACTACTGGCGGATGAAGATGCCCGAGACGGCGTGCTACACCGCGCTGGTCGCCAAGAATGCCAAGAAGGCGACGTCCGACATGGCGCGAGTGCTCAACGCCGTCGAGGTCTCTGACGAGGAGAAGAAAGCCGAAGAGGATGAGCTCGAGCGCCGCGAGGAGTATGGACTCTTCTCCAGGCAGTTCGCAAAGCGGCACGGTCTTCACCTGCTTGGCACGACGGTGTGCTGGTTCATGCTGGACATCGCCTTCTACTCGCAGAACCTGTTCCAGAAGGATATCTACGCGGCCGTGAACTGGCTGCCCAAGGCGGAGACCATGAACGCGCTCGAGGAGATGTTCAGGATCTCACGCGCGCAGACGCTCGTGGCGCTGTGTGGCACCATACCGGGTTACTGGTTCACCGTCTTCTTCATCGACATCGTCGGCCGCTTCGCCATCCAGCTTGGCGGCTTCTTCTTCATGACGGTGTTCATGCTCGGCCTCGCCATCCCGTACCACCACTGGACGACGCCCGGTAACCACGCTGGCTTCGTGGTCATGTACGCCTTCACCTTCTTCTTCGCCAACTTTGGTCCCAACTCCACCACCTTCGTCGTGCCGGCAGAGATCTTCCCGGCACGGCTGCGTTCCACTTGCCATGGCATTTCCTCAGCTGCGGGTAAGTCTGGCGCCATTGTCGGGTCATTCGGGTTCCTCTACGCGGCGCAGAGCAATGACCCGGCCAAGACGGATGCCGGTTACCCGCCGGGCATCGGCGTCCGCAACTCGCTGTTCATGCTCGCCGGATGCAATGTCATTGGGTTCCTGTTCACGTTCCTCGTGCCGGAGTCGAAGGGAAAGTCGCTGGAGGAGCTCTCCGGCGAGAACGTCGACGAAGAGGCAGCACCAGGCCAGGGTAACCAGCAGCAGACCGTTCCGACCAACTTGAGCGAATAAACAGTAGTCTCCTCTTGCGTCGAGGACTAGATGCATATACGTCCGTCCATCAGGATTGAGGAAGTTGGCTGTATCGGTATGTTTGTACTAGTATGAGCATCCATTGGTACTCAAAGTTTGCTGTCATGGATAAAATGACTATCACCAAACAGACAAACCCAATCCACAAGGTTCCTGCCGCTAGGAATCCACATTCTCTCTCATTTGCTTACACAGTTCTGATGAACTGATGATGGGTTCGGGAATCAAGGTGTATCTTTGCATGTTTCTCCCACTCACAACACAATAAATGCAACAAAAACGGAGCACACGTGAGAACATGAACAATGAGATCGCCAAACAAACATCATCGATGTTACCAAATATTGCCGATCACCCTGTAAATTGAATGTCATTGAATAAATTTAAATCTCAAAACTAGGTTTAAACAAAACAAAGATATAACTCCAGGGTCTACAGCCATTCGCATCAGGTAAGTGCCATGTACCACCTATTGTATAAGTTCCCACCTATATGTTGATCATGGGAAGGTGAAACATGCTTGTAACCAGCTGCTCATCTTGGGAGGGTGTGGTAAAATGGTAACCACTTGCCCTAATGGTGCTATCAGCTATTTCCTGAGAAGAGGACAGCGGCGACCATGTTTTAGGTGCCCAGTCCTGTTTTTTTGCAGATTGGGCACAGGTTTTTCATAACCAGCCATTGTTTGATGCATGTGGTGTGGAAGTCATGACCACAATCCAGTCTGCCCAAGTCTTCACCTTCCACGTAGTCTTCCTGCAAGGTTAAGGAAAGCAACAGTTAGTAATGCCTAATAAGAGCTACCATTCATATGTGGGACAAAATGAGTAGAGCCAATAACAAGATAGGATCCAAATTTCAAAACAATAAACACGTTCTAGACAAGGGGAGGGAAAGTAAATATTTACAGGCTGCCTGAAAGGATTCTATAACGCCTGAACACAGAGTATTGAAGCAATAGACAAGAATACAATGATGTCAATTATAAGTAAGAGTGCATGCAACATGCAATCACACATCATCCCCTTATAAATTAAAAGAAAGGCAAGGTAGCACACAATACAGACCACCCTCCATGAATAATCATGCAGTTTTACGATGGTACTCACTCAGCAATCAACTACATCATGCATTCCTAGGGCAACCAGTTGAGATAATTCAATGAGTTGATTATTATGTAAGAATATAGCATACAGTATCTAAAAGCAATTCCTACCAAAAAATCAATGCAAGCAATTTAACAAAGCATAAAGCTTACCTGGCAAATACAGCATGGTTCAACACCTGTTGGAGGATCTTCTGATGCTATTATGGCATATTTCCATTGTTTCAAGCTATTCATAATTTTCTCCTCATTAAGTCCTGTGTTTACATATCCAATACGTTCACCAAGTGCCAGCAATTCCTGGAAAACACACAAAATTGAAGTAGTCACATATCACTTTCTACTGCAGGTAAAAGCTCAGTTCTGCATACATTGATACATTGAGTTAAGCCAGTTTTACCCAGCAATTTAATCCTACTCCATGCTGAAACTACAACATTCTAAGGATATGGCATGGAACATCTTTAACAGAAAAACATTATTCAATTATCAAATTATGTTATGCAATCAAGACAAAAGCTGATACCTCATAGGACATATTATCTACATCAAGCCGCATTTCCCGATGCCTATCATTCAAATTTGCTCGCCTCATGATAACTGATCGATCAAGAAGAAGCAAATCCTGTTCAAAAAAACATTATTTTTGTTTGAGATAGTGCATCTAATTCAAAAAAAGATGGAACAGTACCACCACGGTCTGTATATAATACTTAATTTACTCAAAACTACAAACATGCAATGGAGCGCTATATCATGATTATAATGTCTTTGGAATAGTTCTGAGGATTATCATAAATACTTTATACTACATCATTGGAGAGTTAAGGAAGGAACTACGACATAATTAGCACAAACTGTTTTAGACCTTGAAGAAACTGGAGCATTTGGCAGTAAAAGGCAAGGATAGAATGCTATTAGTCAAAATATACATAGCACAAAGCATAAAAATATATGGAAGACTTTCTTTCTAAGAGGCACAATAGTTTGGATATTTGAATCATATTAACTGGCACCAGATAGGGAGTGATTGTTTGCAATTGACCACCAACATGGATCTGGTAAGCCGAACAATTCCTTTGTATAGAAAATTGCACACTAATCTATCTTTGTTGGGGGTAATTAGCCAAGAAAAGTTTCCATGCCCCCACCAGATGGAAATGAACTGCCCAAAAAAACTAGCTACATAACACTTACTTATTGACAGTTAATAATATAAAAAAACACTTGTCTAGGTATCATCATATTCCTCTTGGAGACATTCCAGGAAGTAGCACATGCACACCTAGGTGCATTCAGTGGTCAAAGTATGTTCTCATGCTACACGAGGCTGGCACGCAACCTTATCTCAAAGTGGCAGTGTGTGAGCATGAGTGTGGTGTGTGCATACAATCAAATTGTGCATAAATAACATATCACCATATTACAAGGTGTTCAACACTCTAGCATACTAATTTCAGGTGATTCTAGTTTGCAAATGATACTGAATTTTACAAACTCCCAACAGGCATAAAAATATGCAAACATAAGTAAATCTGACCTCCAGTCTAGCATTTCTCCCCTGACGAAACTGATCGAAAACACTGCGAAGCTGTACAGAAAACAATGAAAGATGAGAATCAACTTATGACAGGTAAAGGCAGTAATACACAGATAAGACTAAACATTGTCTTAATCCCAACTGCTACTATCAGGAGCAAATCATTGCTCTCCATAGTTGACACAGCTAGTAACCTAGTATACAATGATAAATCAGAATAGAGCAAAAGATGATACTAACAAATGTTAATCTCAACGCTAGGCATTGGCAATGACATGCAAGCGTTAAATCATCTAGAAGATGCACATAGAACCCCAAGAAAACACTAAATTAAAGCATTTAACTTGGACAAAATCAGTTTGAACAGTTAAAATGTCATAATAAGCCCCATATGATGGTTAAAAATAGAAGTAATGAAGTTATCACATCAGTGCTAATGAGGACCGTAAATTCAATTAAATGAATTGAGGGCTGCTTACCTCAGATATTGTCCTGCCTCCTTCCCTTGAAGAAGAAATTGATTGCATAAAGGACTGAAGGTCCAGGTAACCAGAGTTCTGCCTGTCTATGGAGAGAGGACCTGCTCTTAAGTAGTGCTGATGGGCACGAGAGCTTGACCCTGGCTGATGACTCCGAATCTCATGTGACGTGGATGAAGTTCCACGGTGCTGCAATGCAATGCTTGAACTTCGAGGATGAGAAACACTAGCAGAGATCAAGGACCTCCTGGACATATCAGCTGAACCTCTTATGGTTGTACTTGGCTGAGATGCATTGAACCCAGGGACCTGTTGAGGTCCCACATTTACAGCAGCTCTAAGCATGGAACCAGAGCTGGAGCCAGAATTTTGCTGGTTGCTTCTGCTTCCAGATGCAGTTAAGAAATTGGTTGAATCAGCATGAAACAAAGAAGAACCTAATAAAAGGGGCTCAGTATAATCATTTCCCATCAAGCTAGTATTGGGATCTTGGGAAGCAGGTATCTGTACTGTACTGCCAGCAGAACTGGACGAAGTCTCGATTCTTGATCCAAAACTAACATTTGATGAAGGGCGGTGAAGACTCTGTGAAAATTGAGTAATAGCAGGCACATGAGGTCGACTATGAGAACCAACAGATGAGCTTAGTTGTCGAGGTTGCACTGGAACAAATGAAGACTGTGTAGGCTGGTAACCTGAGCACCTGAAACTCCCCTCAGGTAATAAACTGGGATGCGATTGATCATAATCGCTCGGGCTTATTCTCATCCGTGTGTTCCGCACGGATTCATTTTCATGTCGATCATTATACAAAGCATAATGATCAGATAAACTAGAGCTTACAGCAATATTAGTACTGTGGTTCATCTGTTCCATGTGAGGATATGGAGCATTATGGTTTGTTGCAGTGGGAATAGTTGATCTTTCACATGTGGTTGTAGGAGGAAGCAGAGTAGTATTATTTTGGTGATGATTGCGTGCGCTTCCATTGGCAGAAGACTCTGCATGACATCCATCAATATACTTTCTCTTAAATACCGAATGATGGCTGTGAAGCAGACGAACATCTTGGCCTGCTGCACCCTCATAAGAGTCTGCATTCCGTGAAGAACTTCCTACAGCATCCGAAGAAACTTCATGATGCAGAATGCGCTCAGTTATAGAAGAGCCCGTGTGGGCTGAAACAATATTTGTTCTTGATTGTCCGTTACTGTTTACAAGGTCAACATCATCAGATCCAAATTGATCAGCCTGATTAACATTCAGGTCTATGTTTAAGTTGTGTGAAGGTAAAGAACTAGATGCTTCATTTCTCCTCCTGTCTACACTTAAGGGGCCTCCAATAGACAGAGAAGGTGCAAGATTCTCCCTTTTGGCCTGGAAGAAATTACCATGATCAACTAAGCAACCCATAGAGCTAGATCCAGCTGATTCCCACAATCTCAAGCTTGTATTTTGCTGACCAATCAGGCTTCCACTTGGCATTCCCACCTCATTACTATTGAGCAAATAGTGTGGATAGCTCTCACTCTCTAATGCATTGGGAAGTAAAATCTGTTCATCTGCAGTAGAGTTGTTAGGAAGAATATTCTGCTGATCGATGGCAGGGTTGCTAGAACTAGAACCAAGCTGGCAAGTTTCAGAGGAAGACAGCATGGTGACTCGATTATGTTGCATCAAGGATTTACTGTACTCCTTGGTGTTCAAAGGATTTCAATAAAACAAATCATGACCCAAAAAAGGCAATGTTTTACAACACGAAGAATGTCAACCTGGCAGATACGACAAATTAGAAAAGAATCAGCATTCCACTCAGACAAATAGCAAAGTAAGGAAAGACAAACTATGTCGAAACTGAATGGCTGCGTTGTCACAAATCCTTAAATACATGTACGAAGTATTAAGCACCCGTCCAGAGTATACATAACCGAAGTTCGTTTTGCAGTACAGAAACGACACAGGATGTCGGTGATACACGTACCTTAAGTACAACAGCAATAAATTATCCGACAACGGTGGAAACTGCTGGAAACGGTGGCGGCCAACTGGAGGAAACGACAAACTGCTTCCCTAGATTCTGGCAAATAGAAACAACATAAGTGAGATACCAAAATGACGATAGAGGATCGCAACACATCATCTCAAAGCAGTTATTCTAATCATTCGGTGAACCTCAAATGGTATTGTGAGCCTGTGTCAACATAGGCACACATAATTGTTCAAAAGAACAGCCAGACATCAAACTGCATGTAAAGCAGGAACCTACAGAACAGTTTCAGAAATACCTAATACTGTTGGCAATTGCAGGAAAGTATTGAACAGGTTGCTCACTGAAGGTCAATTTCTCACAGGCAATGGCTAATATTTTTTTTGGTGAATAGGCATTGAAACAAGATATGTGCAACCATAACGCTACAGAAATCGAAGCCATGCAAGTACTCCCGCTCCGCACATCCATTTCCCCATAAAATTCTCATTTCTATTCTATTCCGCCAAAAAAGATGATTGCTTCTACCACGAAACCCTAGCTCTAATCCCACAAAGAGCTGAAATAAACAAAATTCCCGTCGTACACCCGAAGAATTCCGCAACATACGACCTCCAGATCCGCCCCCCAAAATCCCCCACGGATCTCCGCCCCCACGCCGCCGCGCCCCAGGACAGCCCCATCGACCCCAATCCCCGGGAACCCTGACCCAAGAGCGCAACCTTATCCACCCACCGCCCAACCTATCCACCCTCACGCAACAGGATGATAAGCCAGGACGAAGAACCAAGAAACGTACGGACGCAGCGCCGCCTGGGCCCCGATCGGCGTCCCCCGCAGGCAGGCGGCCCCGATCGGCGTCCCCCGCAGGCAGGCGGCCCCGATCGGTGTCGATCGGCGGCGAGGAAGGGAGAGGGAGCCGGCGCCGCCTGCTGCTTTCTCCCTCCCGACCGTGTCCGCCGTGCTCGAATGTATCGAGGAGGAGGTGGAGACGGGGAGGAAAATGAGAGGGGGTTGCGGCGTTTTTTGGGGAGGGGTGGGTGGGTGGTGGAAAGGGAAGAAAGTGGGCGACGCAGCGGAACCCACGAAAAGATGGCTAGTCGCCGCGGACGGCTTCCAGCCGTCGGATGGCTCTAATCAACGGCGGATGGGCGCTGCCTGCCCAGTGGATGGAAGGGTGTGAAACCCCATCCGGCTCGGCCGTCCACGGAGTCCTCCCGCAGGCCGCAGGCGTGATTTAAAACGGGCTGTCATAAATGTTGGCGCTGCCGCTGCCCGCTGCTGGTTCGTGGGATCTTTCTCTAGGTGCTGCAATTTAGAGCGTGTTTAGTTGTTGGGGGAAGAAAAAGAATTTTTTAAGTGTGTTTTGTGAGTGGGATGAATAAGAAAGTCGAAGAGCATTGAAGAAGAATTTTTTTGGGAAGCGTGTTTTCTGAGAGGGATGAATAGGGAAGTTGAAAAGATCTTTTGGAAGTAAACATGGCATTATTAAGGGGAGAGGAGGAATTTCTTTTTTTTCTTATGTTTGGACGTCATCACGAGCAGGGTAACACGGTTTTGGTGCTCGGGAAACCCTATGGTTTTTGTGTCAAAATGAATACATACATGCAGAAACATGATACCGTTACTCGCCCGACGTTGTCCGATAACGCTTTCTCTTGAACGGTAACCGATAGCGCCGCTATCTAATTACCTTACCACTCTCACACATGAACCAAACGCTACGATGTAGAATGTGTGGATTGTTTTGGCGCTTAGTGTATGCAACAGACAAGTTGTCTCACAAACATCAATGGATGAGAGAAAACCGAAACGACTGGCCTGGTTGCAGTAACACGTATGGATCGTTTTGGTAACCGACATATGGAAGAAACAATTTATTTCGGCCATAGCATTCAAGGGCACGCCCTCAAATAAATCGAATATTTAGGTAGGCTGTTAGCATTGCCAACTAACCTTTTGAACATATGTACGGTTACCTTTATAAATACACACGTGTTAAAAATTATATGAATGACTGGTTAGTTCGCAATATATAAGCAAAAACTCTACCACCTTAATTGGAAATCCTTTTTCACACAATTCAACTAACAATTCCAACCTCCGTACTTTAGACAATTTCAACATGAATGGCATGTCATAACATGGTTCAAGTAAGTAGATAGGATCGGCAGCTGTAAGGTACTTGGAGAGGAGAGGCATTATTGAAAGACATGCAGTTAGATATATCTTTCTTTTAGATGGAAAACATTCCATTAACCATGAACGAGACCGAATCGGCAGTCACCATGTCAGAAATACAAGACGGCAGTGTGTCTAGAATTGGATCCTCATCAGCCTGACACAAAGACCCAAGCTTTGCTAACGCATCAACTACCTGGTTAGATTCATTGGATTTAACCAACTACAAAGCTTATGAATTCTAGACGTAACATGTCCTTCACCGGGATATAAGACTGCCACACACTATGAGATCAAAGCCACTAGACAAGAGAGCTTGTTTGACCATGATAGCATATGTTTCGATAGCAATACACTCCATTTCCCAGTAGCTTCCTGGTTGAATACCAAACAAGCAAGCCATCGGCTCCACCTAGAAAGGTTCCACAGGATATGCCACTTTGCCCCTACCAGCATAGATTAAGGTGCCATCATGGTTTCGAATCACAAAACCCCAACCGACAGACATAGTGTTGACACTTTTTTGACACGTGTCAAGACCGGCGTCAACAGAAGATAGAAGTGGCTTGACAAGGAAGAAGCTCAGTCAAAGGTTCATCCGATGAGTCTTGAGCATCAGCTGATGGGGCTCAGCCGATTTGGGCTGGTAATGGGCCATGAGATGCTAGGAAGGAACCAACAATGAAGATATTGCGCAATTTGGAAAGAGCTGTTTGGTAACGTCATGGCTAAGGAACATTCAAATATCCAGAAAGCTGGAATGTATCTAGTAGAGTCCGACTCGTTTTCAAGTCTTATCTTTAGAATGTTTTGTTTCTTGTAGCGGTAGCAATAGTGTATAAAGAAAACCTAGAGTATATTTAGATAAAAATTGAAATAGGTTTTTTATGTGCATTTGGAGCCTTAGTTTTTAGAACACCTAATTCACCACCCCCTACCCTTAGGGTGTCATGATCACTTCAATTGGTATCAGAGCCAAAGGCTCATATTTGGGCCTTTAGCTTCACCGTTAAACAAGCAAAATGACATCCGAAGAGGGTAGGAGTGATATCGGTAGGCCTCCACACTTTGACGACATGAACTACCCTTATTGGGATATTCGAATGTCAAGTTTTCTTGAAGCAAAAGGGTTTGGTGTTTGGAGAGTGAGAAACCAAGAAACGAAACACCTCTCTCGGCCCCAAAACCCCACAAGGTTGATGAGAAGGAATTGCAACTCAATGCTATTGCATGAATTCACTTCTTGAATCACTACGCATTGAGGTGTTTAATCAAGTCGATGATAAAAAATGTGCTAATAAAATTTGGACCAAGCTTAAAGAACTTCATGATGGCACAAATGATTTGATCAATCAAAAGTATGACTTGATTAGGCATAAATTTGATAGCTTTGAGATGTTGCCTAATGAACTAGCCAATGACATGTATTTTTATTATCAATGACCTCAATGTTTTAGATTTGACCAAGGTGACAAATGAAGACATCTCAAGAAAGGTCGCACATGCTCTTCCAAAAGAGAAATACACAACCCTTGTCACCTACCTCTTCATACATGAGAAGTTCAAAGATGCCGATCCAAGCATGATTTTGGGCAAGATCACCGCTTATGAGCTATCCAACAAGATTACCAAAGAACTTCTACCTGAAGCCAAGCAATTGCCACATCAAGCAAACAGGAGGAGCAGGCGAAGGATGATGAGTAAAAGCAAAAATCTTCCAAGCAAAAGAAGAAAGCTCATAAGCATTAATCAAGCTTAAGCTCAAGCTGAAGTGAGACATCAAGCTCAAGTGAAGAAGAAAAAAGTAATGATAAAGAGGAAGAGGATTAAGATGATAAAGCAACACCCCTCTTTATGAAGATTCCAAACTACTTATCAAGAAGATGGAGAGGGTGTTGAAGAGGCTCAACTCCAAGGGTGTTCCCATCACCATGCAAGACGTGGTCTTCATGAATGATAGAAGGAAACATGCTTGCTTTCATTATGGTGATAATGGACACTTTCATGATGAATGTCCTGTTCTTGCAAAGTAGTTGAAGAAAGCTCGCAAGCAAAAGAGGAAGGAGAAAAAGGACAGGGAAAAGAAGCAAGCACTCACTAGCATTGGAAAGTGGAGTGATTTGGATGAAAATCCAAAGAAGCCCTCATCAAGAAAAGCTTCATCAAGCTCATCGCACATATGCTTCATTACAAAAGGTAAAGTTGCTAGTGATAGCGACACAAATGATAGCAATGTACGTTATGATGACTCCTTTCTTTCTATTGAAAAGCTTGCTAAAGTCATTCGCACTCAAGAGGATGCTATTAAAATGCTAATCTCTAAAAACAAGGATCTCAAAGAGAAACTAGCTAGCTCATCATCCAATCATGAAGAATTGGTTGAAAATTATGAAATTGTGGCAAACCACAATGTTGAGCTAGCTAACAAAGTTTTGATCCTTGAACAAAATAATGCTTCCTCACATGTTGTATCCATTCTTCCAATGCACAAGAAATGAAGAGCTTAAGCAAGACGTATAAAAGCTCAACGGAGTTGGCAAGACTCAAGGGCAAGGAAGTAGCATGTGAGAACAAGGATCAACCTCCTCAAGATAACCATCCCAAGATAGTGAGGAAGCTTGAGAAGGGTGCAACAGTGACTTGCTACTCATGCTAACAAGAAAGCCACAAGTCCTATTAGTTCACGAACAAGAAAGAAGGAGAAGAAAATAAGAAAGTCACTCCCAACACCAAGCCATATTTGAAGGTTGACAAGGTGAAGAGCACACCCTATCTACTCAAGAAGAAAAACAATAAGGTGGTGGCTCACTAGATCAAAAAGCAAAGAAATGGGTGGAACCAGATTATTTGGGTGCCCAAGTAAATCATTACAACCATGAAGGGCTCCAAGAAGGTTTGAGTCCCAAAGGCGACTTAGAGTCCGTGAGACTTGGGAGGATTGAGAGGCTTGGCCACAAGAGAAGAGAAATTCAAGCAAAGAGCCAAGCTTATCTTAGAGTATGTTGGAAATCATGATCAATCCAATACCCAAATCCTCCAAAAAGGTAACATAGGTTATTTGATTTAAATTCATGCAATTTCAATTACCATTTAGTTCCTTTCTTGTCTAAGATTGCATTATCATGTTTCAGATCAACTGCATTTCCTAGTTAATCTTTTCATGTAGCAAGTTCCTTGTGGCTCTCTCTAAACCATGAGCAACTTGCATGGTTTCTTATTGTAGGAAAAATGGCACTAGAGCTTGTTACATATCTTTTGTGCCAAATCCAAGTCATAGGATAACTTCTCAATGTCGTCATTGACTAGTGCATGTCTCTCAAAAGTAATTTAATTGTTTGTATGCACAAATTTAGGGGGAGCAATCTTATGGTTTGTGATTTGGATACTAACCTAGTTTGCAAGCTTATCATGTGTGTAGTCTCACATTAGAATTATCTCTGGAGATATGCAAGGCTTCTACTTCAAGTGATATAACCTTCAATTGGTAACTTTGTCCTCATTGATATCATGCATTTCAATTCATATAAACTATCTTCATAACATAATATAGATCAAAACTCCTCACTTTGTTTTAATTGACTAGTTGTGCATATGCTTTGCCATCCACTATATGTATGCACACACTTAGGGGGGAGATAGTCTTTGTTATGTAAGTTTCATGATTGTGATCTTGAAGATCATGGTCTATGAAACTCTCCCTTGTGCATTTGATGTCTTCCTTTCGGTGTTTGATTTCAAAGGGGGGATATTTAGTGATCAAAGCAAGTACATCTTAAGGGGGAGGATGCAAGAAGGCAAGAATCCCAAGTGATGGGGAAATTGTAGATTTCAAGCTTGGGGGAGATTGCAAAAATTTGGTCCAAGAAAGAGAGCAAAGTGTCATTGGAGTAAGGGGAGGCCTTATGTCCAACATGACCACATAAGGGGGATTTTAGTCAAAATTGGTAAGAGCAAGGTATAATGAAAATTATTTCAAGCATTCCTTCAAGTGGTATTTATTACCTTGATATGCATATGTTCATGCTCTTGCATTTATATCCAAGCATGTAGGTGTATTAAAATTTCTGTTATTTATCTCTTACTTTGGTTGCGTTGTCATCAATCACCAAAACAGGGGCGATTGATAGGAAAATTGCCCTAAGCCATTGATTGTGATTTTGGTGATTGATTGACAACATAGTCATTGGACTAACATGTGTTTCAAGATATATTTTTGTAGATTTTTTAAGATGTGTTTTAAGCCATGCATATGGTTAGAAATGTGCACCTATCTATTACAAAAGTGTCAAAAAAAGGACAAAAATCAGAGAAGAAACAATGTAAAAACAATCAAAATCATGCTCTCAGGAGTGCTGCGAATAAGGCAGAGTAATAGTCGACGGTCATAGCAATAGTCGATGGGGCATCCAAATAGACGGTGCTAAAGCAGGGGTGAAGCCAGAACGAGAGAGCACTAGGGTCTAGCATACAAATTAATGGGTTCATTTAGGTTGTTGACAGCAGTCTACAATGATTTTACACGCAAATTTAGCAAAGTCATTGGGGTCGGCGGACCCTGGCAACAAGCCTAAGCTCCACCCCTGTGCTAAAGCCTTTTTCTAAGCCGTTTCAAGGCCTCTCTTTGTGCGACCAACGACTATTTCGGTGGTGACATATAGGGGGCATCAAAATAGTCGGTGGTACCATGAAAGTTTGCAACTGCTAGTTTCTTTGGTTGGGGGTTATAAATACCCCATCCCATGGCTATTTCAAGTGTGCTTGAGCTTAGGGAAGAAAAAGGCAAGTGTTCCACATATTTTCAAGTGCTCAATCCATCAACTGCTAATTAGAAGATCAAGGCAATTAGCAAAAGTGTTTAGTGCTAGTTTAGGCCTATTAGCCCATCTCTTAGGTGTTTAGCTTAGAGTTTAGCGAGGTTTGCATACCTCTTTGCTTACCGATGATTGCAAGCACCAAGTGTTGTAAATCCGGAGCTCATAGTCTTATGAGACCCTCTAACCGAGTTTGTGGAGTGGTGCCGCTGCTTATGAGAGGGAGGAGAGGCCCTCGGCTAGTTGCTGAAGCTCTACCAAGTGAAGGTGGCGAGGAGCATTCGGGGAGGGGCAAGCAGAGACCCACTTGCACAAAGGGAAGTCCTGTGGCCACCCACAGAGTTACTCAACCGGGGAGTTTATGTCCTTGCGTGGGTATTCCCTTTGAGAGGGGCTCTAACAACGAGGACTAGTGAAAAACTTGTGAGCTTTCTAATACCATGGTAAAAATCACCGTGCTGGGAGTTTGCTCTTCTTTATACTTTTGACTTCCGCATTCTATACTTGCACTACTTTCTGCATTTACCTTTCCTAAACTTTCCATGGTAGTATAGGATTGGGTGTAGGGTGCAAACCTTTGTAGCGGTAGAGATAGCAATACATAGAGAAAACCTAGGGCACATTTAGATGGAAACTGAAATATGTTTTCTTATGTGCATGTGGAGCCTTAGTTTTTAGAACAAATAATTAACCCCCCCTCTTACGAAGTCACCGTCCCTTCAGCTATCTCATAAAAGAAAAAACTAGAACTATGATGGCCATCAAAGAAAATCTAGAGTGTCCTTAGAAATTATCAAATTAGGAAAGGTTAAGCCAATCATATGATTAAATCAGTGTTTAAAGCCATATTATAAAGGGAAAATGTCCAGTCCACGATCATGGCCCAAATATTCATAGAGCTCCTATTCCAAAATCTATTAGGGATGTGAAAGGATCAAGATGGCTAAGAGGGGGGGTGAATTAGGCTTCTACAAAAATTTAAGCGATAAAACAATTCTATGCAATAAGCCAATTCACCCCATGTGCCTACAAGTGTGGTTTGTGCCTAGTTAGTGTAGAAAGGAGTTAAGCAACCTAGTTCCAATCCTACTCTATCATGGCAATTCTAGGAATAGAAATGCGGAAAGTAAACTTGCTCATAGTAAAGAGAAGAGTAGGAAGCCGATTTTTCCCGAGGTATCGAGGAGTCGGCAACTCCTCCCTAGTCCTCGTTGGAGCACCCGCGCAAGGGTATAGCTCCCCTTGATCCACGCAAGGATCAAGTGCTCTCATAGGGGATATCTATTTCCCACTCCGGGACGGCGGATTCCAAACCGTGTACACCTTCTTGGGGCTTCACACAATCTCCACGTGAGCTCCCAAGATCAACACCACTAAGCCGTCTAGGTGATGCCGAATCACCAAGAGTAACAAGCCAAAGATCTTCACTTGACCTAGACTAGACCAAGAGCTAGATGGATGCACACTTGCTACTCCCAAGCACTAAAGAGAGTCCTTAACATTCTCAAGATCAAGAACACCAATGAATTCAAGTGCCTCTCTTGCCCTCAAACACTCCCCAACAGCAGCTGGATGAACAATGAAACCGTGTGGCAAACGAGCTTCCAAGTAGGAGAAGAGTGGCTATAAATAGCCCACTCAAAAGCACCTAGCCATTAGTGCTGACGCAGAGGGACCGACTGATTCGGTGCCCTCCAAAGATGGCCACCGAAACAGTCGGTGCCTCCTTTGATTTGAACTTCCAACGGCTAGCCAGCGACCACCGACTGATTCGGTGGCCACCCTCCATGCAGCACCGAACCAATCGGTGCTCACTAGTACCAAACTGATATTTCCAGCCACAATGACCGACTGATTCGGTGCTGCCGACCGAATTAGTCGGTCCCCCTTGGGGACATGGCCATGAACTGGATCTCGAGGGCCACCGACTCATCCGGTGGGTCTTCATGGGGTTCACCGAACCAATCGGTCCCCCTTCATTTTCACTCTGTACCTAACGACCATTTTTAGCCATAATGACCGACTGATTCGGTGCTGCCCACCGAACCAGTCGGTCCCCACTGGGACTTAGGCTACTAAAATGCCAAGGGCACCGACTGATTCGGTGAGCCCTGCTGACAGGGACCGAATAAGTCGGTGCCTCTGTTTGCCTCGCAAAGCAAACATAGCACCAACTAATTCGGTCACTGCCCCAGTGAGCACCGAAATAGTTGGTCCCTACTGAGCAAACTGCTTCAAACTTCTTAAGGCTGAAACTCCTCTAATTCAAATTCTTTGAGTTACCAACCTTCTCAAGGGCTTTGACATAGCTACCTAGCACTAGGTTTCACAAGTGTGCACCACACCTAAACTCTAGATTTATCTAGGTCAAGCTACCAATCCTTAACCCCCCTTTATAGTACGACCAAAGGAAAACAAAGACCTAAACTACTCTAAGTGCCTCTCATCATCCAAACAGCACTTAGAACTAGCTTATCCTTAATCTTCGATCATATCCTTTGCACCAATACAATCATTCGCGAACGATGGAGGCCAAGAATACAGTGAAAGCCCATCATTGCACTAACTTAACTTAGTTTCTTCAAAACACTTGTTAGTCGCAATGATAATGTTGTCATTAATCACCAAAACCGAATTAGGGGCCTAGATGCTCTTTCAGGATGAATGCAAGGACAACTAAGTCTGTCACAACTTATTGTCTTCCTCTCATAACTGATAGAAAATGACAATATCTAAAGGAATTCTTATATCCAGGCACCGCTCCTGCATACCGGAAAACTGTTGTGATCCCACCGATGATTCCCACCCTATGGATGAACACGTTCAAGACTAGAAACAAGCATAAAGTACTCCAGAGCATTATAATAGCATATATGGCTGATCTAAGCATATATTAAATATAATAGCATATATGGCTGATCTAAGTATATACTCCTGAGCATTATAATAGCATATGTTAAATATAACAAGCATAAAGGAATTCTTATAACTCATGATAAGATATGAAGATAGCTACTATAAATATTAGCTCAAACTTCATATAACGTCTTTGAAGAATTGATAAAGATCTAACAAAAAGAATAAAAAGTTATTACCTAAGATCGATGATGATCCTAAAGAACAACTTGATCTAGTTGATGAACTAGACTAATTCTTGAACTATAGCTAAAGAACTAGAGAGCTTTCTAGCTGGCTTTCAGTTATTTGAATTTCTGAATGTATGACACAGGGGGTCTACCTCTTCTTATATTGGCCTCCAAGGTCGGTTTGGGCACCTCCGAATATGGTAGTAGGTAAAACCGACATATGCAACTGCCATACAACTACCTCGCAAAAGGGGGAGCCAAACCACCATAGCAGTGGCACCGCCTCTCGGCCACCGCCTTCGCGTGGTGGGCCGTAGGTTTGATTCTTGGGCCTTCTAAGTTGATGCTACCCGCTATTGGACTTGAATTGCGAGCCTCTCTATTGATTTGAGCATTTCCAGGATGCAATATTCTTTATTCCATTATGCTCTTTTTCATCAATTTTCACTCTACGTTCCTGAAATCACACAAAGACAAAATACAAGTGGAACAAAGTCATACTGAACAAAATATGATAGAAAAGTAGTATTTTCCTTTAGATGTTGATGGGAATATTTTACATTTAAGTACCATCAGCAACTACCTCTCAAGAAACAGGTGCATGAGTTTACCGTGACTACGGTTGTTTTCATCGGATGCATCCTTAGCGTTCTTTCTAACCAATTGGGTAATGCTTACATGATCATCAAAAGAGATGCAGATCTATGGGAGGCGTTTGAACATAAGTTCTCAGCCTTGGATGTTGGGTGTGAGCTGTATGTGATGGAGCAGTACTATGACTTTAAAATGGTTGATAACCACTCAGTTGTGGAACAAGCTCATGAGCTACAACCCATTGTTCGGGAGCTCGAACAACATGGACACGTCTTGCCTGATAAGTTTGTGGTGGGTGGAATCATTGCCAAGTTGCCTTCTTCATGGAGGAACTTAGCCACAACTCTGAAACATGAAAGATAGACAATCTCCGTTGAAGATTTGTTGGTGGGTCTTGATGTTGAAGAGAAAGCTTGGGCAAAGGATGTTGAACAAAGAGCATCTAAGGGGCAGTCCAGTGCCAATGTGATGCAGCAAGTTGGGAAGAAATTCAAGAAGGGTAAAGAAAAGGTTGTTTAGACTACTCAATTTAAGAAGAAGAAGAAGATGAACATGGATGAGGTGATCTGCTTCATTTGCGGTGAGAATGGGCACTTTGCAACGAAGTGCAAGAACCGCATCGGCAAGAAGAATCGGCAAGGGCAGAAATCTGCCAACGTGACTATTGGCGATCCTAGTGGATCTGGGTACGTTAATTTACCAAGTATATTTTATGTATATCATTCTAATGTTTGGTGGATTTAATATAGGAGCCAATATTCATGTTTGTACTGATATCTTCATGTTTTCATCTTACCAGGTCGCACGAGGTTCAACCATCATCATGGAGAATGGGTCACATGCTTATTATGTTCTTGGTGTTGGTTCGGTTGGTCTGAATTTAGTTCGGTAAAGATCATTTGGCTCAAGAATGTGCATCATGCTCCCTCAGTAAAGAAGACCCTTGTTAGTGGATCCCTCTTTTGTCGAGATGGATTCAAGGTGATATTTGTGTCAAATAAAGTTGTCACATCGAGATATGGCCAATTCATTGGCAATGTAGTGGAGGCTTGTTCCGCTTTTCAGTTTCCGACTTCTATAACAAAGTGGTGAACCATGTTTGTGATTCAAATAATTCTGTGGCTGATATTTTGCATTCTCATTTGTCACATTAATTTTGGTTGTAGGTCGTCAACTCAGGATTATTTGATATGTGTTTAAATTCTTAGTTTTTCGTTTGTCACACAACTCACATTCTGATTTATGCGAGATGATTGGTGTGTAGACTAAAGGAGGGAAAATGTATTTTATGACTTTGATTGATGATGCAACTAGATACTTTTATATATTCCTTCTGAAACTAAAGATGAGGCCCTAGAATGTTTTAAGACTTATAAAGCTGAGGTAGAGAATAAATTAGAAAATAAAATGAAACATGTTAGGTCTGACCGTGGCTAGGAGTATTTTTCCATTGAGTTTGATCTTTTCTGTTCAAAGAATGGAATAATTCATGAAAGGACACCCCCATATTCACCTCAATCTAATGGGGTTTTTGAAAGAAAAAAATCAGACATTAATGGACTTGACAGTTGTCATGTTGGGAACGTCTGGTATGGCAAAGGCATGGTGGGGGGAGGCTATCTTGATAGATTGTCATGTTATGAATAGAGTTCCCTTACGTGGGGCTATTTGTCCATGGTTAGCATATCGATTAATAAAAAATGCAAGCTTGGGCCTAAAACAGTTGATTGTATCCTTTTAGGATATGCGCACCACAACACAATGTATAAGTTCTTAGTTATAGAATCAGATATGCCTAACATTTTAGTTGGTTCAATTATGGAGTCACGAGATGTTACCTTCTTTGAAAATATATTCCCAATGAAGGATTCTTTGCCTAGTTCATCAAATGAATTTATTCCTAAACCCACATCCAAAAATGAGCCAATTGAGACTTCGCATAGCACCAAAAAGGATGACAGTGGTCCAGATCCTAGGAGTAAGAGATAGATGATTGCAAAATCCTAAATGAAACGCCCTTTTACAGCCGATTTTGAGACAAACGACTGTAAAAGGTCATCACAGCCGGTTAGATTACCAACCGGCTGCGTTGCTCTTACCACAGCCGGTTTGTATTACCAACCGGATGTGATGAGGGGTGAGGGCTACGCAGCTGGTTCCAGCTACGAACCGGCTGCGTTGCTACTCCTCGCAGCAGGTTGGTGGATGGAACCGGTTGCATTGAGGGGCTCATCAACGCAGCTGGTTCTAGCCATGAACCGGATGCGTTGCTACTCATCGTAGCCGGTTGGAGCCACGAACCGTTTGTGTTGATCAACACAGCCGGTTCTATATGCATAGGCACTTAGCAAATTCAAATTTTGAAGCCCTAAACTTTGTCAAATTGAAAAGTGTTGAACTACAAAGTTGTATAATTTCTCAAGATGTAAAGCTTTTATATTGGTCATTTTTTCATATGAAAAAGTGGTAGTAAAAGTGTTCACAAATCCTACATCTCTCATATAGGGTTTAGGGTATGAAACTAGAAGAGAGATGTAGGCTTAGTGAACACTTTTATTATCACTATGTTGTATGAACAAATGACCAAAATAAAAGTTGTAAAACTCGAAAAGTTATGAAACATTGTAGTTGACAACATTTTCATTTGAATTCGTATTGTCAACAAAAACCATGTTTGAAATTATTCAAATTTGAAATTCAAATTACGCAAAAGACCTCGGATGGAAAAATGGACAACATGAACGTTGTAGTGTTTGAAAAGTTACGAAACTCTGTAGTTGACAAGTTTTTAATTTGAATTTTTTTAGGCCCTCAAATAAGTCAATTATACTTGGGACCGTATAGTATGTAGGGAATGAATCTGTGATATGGTAACAACCACCTATGTAGCATAGTGGTAAGGGAGGGTACACGCAAGGGCAAGGTTGTGGGTTCGAATCCCAGCTACCGTGTAGCGCGCGAAAAATCTTGCGACTTGCGACTGGGCAGGGCTCGGGTGGCTGTCCAATGGGGGTCCCTCTCTTAATTAAAAATAAGTTTTTGCTATTTTTTAGCTCGCGATGATGCTGGCCTAGACACCCTCATCAACCGGCTGTGATGAGGAGCATTGCAGCCGGTTGGGAACCAGTTGTGTTGACGGTGTCAACACAACCGCTACATATCAAACGGGTGGAAAAACCGGCTACGAAGGGGGTTCCAATGCGTTGCTGTTTGTGTAGTAGTGATGACTTCACTATATACCTTGTAGATGACACCCCCACGTCCGTTGCGGAGGCCTATGCATCACCTGATGGAAAATACTCGAAGGATGTAGTCCATAGTGAGATGGACTCCATCAGTGCAAATGGCACATGGGAAGTAACATATCTACCAGTGGGTTGAAGCCAATTGGTTGTACGTGGATATTTAAGAAAAAACATAAACCTGTTGGTACTATCGAAAAGTACAAGGCATGGCTTATGGCTAAAGGCTATACACAGAAAGTAGGCAAGGATTTCTTTGATACATACTCACCTGTTTCCAGATTAACTACAATATTGTCACACCCGATTTTAAGGGACATACCGGGTGCGTTCTCATATGTGCGACAGGATCAGAAATACGCACATATGATAGACATTAAGCGAATAATCTTAACCAAGTCTCATCAATGAATATTAAAGTATTTATTACATCTAGTGACACAAATGTCTAGCGGAAGCATAAGCGAAACGTTTATCTAATGAACGTAAATAATATAGTCCCATCTCCACATGCATGTTAACTGGGGGGACTCGCCTAGAACTCCTCGAAATCAGCAGTTATATCATCATAGTTCTCCATGGCTGAGCAGCAATCCGAGTAGTGTAGATGCAAGAAATAAATCACAAGCGTGAGTACTTACATACTCAACAAGAGAAGATAATAAATAACATGCAATGCTTTATAGAGTGGATGGCGGATAGGATAATAGCAATGAGAACTTTTAGTTGGTCAAATTTTATTAAGCAGCTAGTTACTAGCAATGAAAGTATATACCAACCTACAATTAAAATAGAGCATTAGTATACCATCATCATCATCTTCCTCATCAAGTAACCATATTTTAACAATGAAGTTCAAATAAATTAATCATGTGAGGATCCAGGTCTCTCATGACCGTGAGCACAGCTGTTGTAACAGTTTTTAACACTCCATAGAGGTTGTACAACTTTACCCACAAGTCGTGTAAAAGCTCCTAAGAACTTTAGACCCAACCACGCTGCACCACACATGCACGTATCACACTGCCGAGGTGTGAATGCATAGGGACGCTACGTGACCTTTACAAAGATTCGCTAGCAAATGACAACCTACTGAGGTTTCAAGTCAATGCAGGCCATAACCCTCCCTAATGGGTAAGCCTCTTAGCCAAGCCGACTTCCCAAGAGGACCAGGCTATACTCCATCAATGCAAACCCTCTTGTCCTTTTGGTAAGGTCATCATTCACTAGAGTCTCTAATTAATTAGCCAAGACCAGGGCCAACTTCCTGGGTGGTCGCTCCATGTTCCAATTAAAATTCATATGATCTCGTAATTAATATATCATTCGGAACATAGAGTGAATAAAAGTAACCATGTTCATTTACCAAACCCATTTTGCAAACTAAGCATTAACTACTATCAAATTAATTAATGAACCAGCTTCCAAGGTATGTCGTCAAAGAAAAACTAGGCATTGACCTTAATAGGATCCCATCAAAATTAATGCAAGCGATGAAATAAATAGTGTAATTGAAATGCATGTTATTTAGGTATAAGTGGGAATGAGAGAGTAATACTTGCCTTCCTCAAAACCCTGCTGCTCGATAGGATAATTGTGGCATCGCTCACGGCCCGACTACAGCCTTCCAAGGCTGCACCTTAGCAACCTATACTCCGCCTCCAATGGCTGCCGCGATCTTGTGGAGCGCGTCACCCGACCAGTAGGGCGTCGTTCCTGCAAGCAATCGAAGAACTAGCAAGAACAAGTACTTAAAGTGCTGAATCACGAAATATAGATGAAGGTTTTCAAACTCAATCTCAACAATGGTGGGGTTCCGATTACAACAAGACGGGCGGCTGGATCAGCACACTCGCTTGAAGGCAAGTAGCAAAGGCTAAACTTGTTCTAACCAAAACCCAAACTGTTCTTGGCGGCGGAAAGGGGTATTAGTATGTGGGAGGGCGACCAGAGAGGTGCTGGGGTCATCCTCCAACCCTAGGACACGTCCGTAATGGACTCAACTAGATACACGGCCCATGGGCCAAAATAGCGGTGACACAGCACCATGGGCTGAAAAAGACTCGGTGGTATTTTGACGATTGCGACTGACTCGGAACAGATATGCCCTTGAGGTTGGATCCGTTGGAAAGTATACTTGATAAGATTTCCATGAAGTACTTGAACACCCAAAATGGAGTCCGTATGAAGTCGTGGCGGTCGTCACAAGTTGGTGCTGTCCTGCAGTCCAAATCCAGCGCGTGCAATGCCCCTCTCCGTGTTATCCACGCCATCATTCCTGAGTACAACAACAGTGCACGCGTCTCCATTGTCTACGCATGAATAAGAGCTTATGAATAAACTTACTTGATTTTGATGTTGACGAGCACAAGCACGAGTAATAGGACCAAGTGGTGTTGGCGTAGGTAGGGATGTATCGACGGTGTTGATGTCCTCATTAGGTTTTCTTCTGAGTTGTAGGCCCATGGTAACGTTAGGAGTTACCAGAAGTGATGGGACATCTTCATGCTATATCCATTTGGGCCGGCTTCATTACCGAGCTACGAATCGTCACCAACATGGATAGTGGGCCCGGTTTGGATTCAGCCGACAACCTTGCACCAAAGCGACAATATCTCCTTCGTTTGGAATTCGATTGAGGTGATGCGTTGGAAAATAGATGACGGGGAGCTTCTTTTGGTTGTGGTCCTAGGCATCACCTTTTTGGGCCTTTGAGTGGGATTTCTCTCCATTTGCATTTGTGGTCTCCTAAAATCAATACTTCACCAAAACTTGTGGAAATGATTAGATATAAACTCATATCAGTAAGTTTGATGGTTGTTTCCAGTTAATGTTGATGGTTAAATATGGTAGTTAACGACCGTCAACAACTAGAGGGTACAGTATACTTTTAATCCACTCTGTTGGAGATGTAGTACTCTCATTTCTCTAAGGAAGGATGACTTTGTCTTAATGTGTTCTGAGGTCGTTAAAGCAAGATATTGTTTGTCCTACATAGTATTCCTGTAAGAACACACCTATATGAGTGCGACTGTTGGTCACTGTTTGTAAGAATTGGGAACTGTTTAAGAGGCTCATGAAGAGAGACGTGAGTATGACCTATATGCTCCGCCCGCGGGGTAGGCATTGGTGGCCTAGTATTAGTCAAGAAGTCAAGTGAAACTTATTGACACCAAAGTGCCAATTCAAGGTTTGGCCCATTGCGCAGTTGTGTTTGAGTCTATGTTGTTAGTATAGGTCTCCACTATAAAGTTGGTATATCAACAATACTTTGGTACAAGGAGGATTAAGGGCGCCTCCAGGGTTTGGTGGGGGATTGTTAGAAGTTTTGGGCCTGATCCAACATAGTTGATTTAGCAAAGGCTATCATTTGTGTGCAGTTTGCACTGGTCTGAACTGATCATTATTCAGAACCTCCTGGTCCAAATTGGATCAGCAACTTCATGGTCGGAACTGATCAGCATACAGAACCTCATGGTCCAAACTGATCAGGTCATGTGGTCCTAGCCACCTGTTATTTCTGATAAAAGTGTTGGGCCTGATTGAACCTGTCCCAAATATTGATTTCAATAAATCCCAAAGGCCCACTCACACATGCACGGAGAAAATTGCATTGGCCTATTTTGGTAAGTATTTATTCTCGTATTAATGGTAATTGCCTTGGTCATACAGAAAGGTCAATTATGTTGATACTGTGATTACACGGATTGGTTGTTTCCACACCGTGGTGTGTGTGTATATATATATGGGAGAGACGTCGTCCTCCAAAAATATCATAATGAGTTCTCCTCATGCCTCTGCGCTGCACAACCGTCGTCTTCCCCATCCCATCGCCAACGTGCCACCGGTGTTGGGAGATCTGGTCTCCAAAGCCTACATCCACTCGCTTCCCTGCACAGGATAGGGATCGTATTAGATTTTTGAGAAGCACTATCGTGATTCAACATTGAACGTCCTCTTCTCTCTATGTCGCCAGTTGTGGGGGTCATGAATTAGGGGGCCCACCGTCAGGACGCCCAATAACGGCGCACGGACGGGGAGAAGCCCTGACAACGGTAGGGAGCGGCACTAGTGTCGACTGGTCGGAGAACTCCGTCTCGCCCGACTCACAGAGGGCCCGGAAGACGCGAGGATAGAAGCCTCCGTCCCATCTGACCCTCGACCCTCCAGACAACCAGGGGAATGAAGGGATCGGGCATGTCCGTCTCGCCCGACCCCCGACCCACCGGACCAGAAGGATTGACTCCCGCGAGAAGTCCCCTCCATCGACTAATATGTGTAGTGAAAAGGGGGAGTCCTGAAGACCCTCCCCATGTCCAACCTGACTTGATAAAGGGGCAGGCGTGCGGCACCTGCTCGCCTGCCAACTGGAAAAGCTGATCTGCAACCCTGCGCTCGGAAAAAGGTAGCTGCATGCGTGCCCCTGCGCTAGCCGCCAAGAAGGAAGCTACAGCAAAGCTGCCAGTGAGAAGGTGATGGACACACGGCAGCTGAGGAAGGGGTCGCCAAGACGCACTAGGCCGACAACGAGCAACCGTCGGGGGAGTCGGGCTCCCAAGGGTAGATAGGTAAAATGATGTTGTAAAGCCGCCCTCCTCTTGAGCTATAAAAGGGGAGGGCGTACCCATGCGAGGGGATTCTGATTTTCTGGACTCTCGATCTCTAGAGCACTTAGTCCCCTACACGCACATTCCACACACACAAGGCTTGAACCGGCCTTCGCTGTAATCCGCCGCCAAGAGAGCAATACAATCAGGAGCCCGTTGCACTGGACGTAGGGATCACTCCCAAACCAGTATAAACCCTCTGTCTGGCGTCTTTTGAACCATTCTCCACTGAGACGTTCGTGTTATGTGATCGACACTCACCGGCGTGAGGTACCTCGTGTGCCACCCGCCGACAGTTGGCACGCCACATAGGGGCCTGCGCATGTCTGCGTCTTCATCGACACCAGGTACGAGATGGCTGGTTTTGGTGACCATCAGTTTAGGCTGGGCACGACCATCCGGTTCGGCAGTCTCGAGTTCCTCGTGAACGAGATGCCAGACGCGTGCGGTGGCACACCACGCCTCGTCCTCGTCGGCAACTCGGACTGCCCGGCTACCTGTGCAGGGCAAGTCCCACGGGGTGGCCCGGCGGTGTCCTCAGCTGCCTCGGCGGTGGCCGCGATGGCTACTCAGACCGTGAGCGTCGTCTCTTGGAACTCCATCACCATGTCCAGGGTGGGGCGCGAGTGGATTGTGCACCGCCTTGGCGGGAGTGACGACTCAACCCAAGCGCTTCGGGTGAAGCGTTCGGATTTGCCTTCGTCATGCGGCTCCAAAAGCCAAATGACCAAGAAGGTCGACGCATGCTCACGAAAAGGCGGGGTGTCCGCCTTTCCTTTTGGTCTGAGGAATGCGTCACAAACTTTCTCCAACTTGGTGCAACGTCAGGCATGGAAAGGCCTCGAAAGAGCGCATGCCAGGGTGCGCCTGCTAACGTACGAAAGCATCCTGGGGAGCTACACGGCCCCATACGCCATGGCCAGCCCGTGCGAGCCTAGACAGGAGAAAGATTTGGAAGTGCATCTTCCCCCAAGAGTGGGTAAGCACTGTCCCACGAGGGAGTGTTTCACTGTAGTTACCCCGGACGACTTGACGAACGGGGCGAACGGGGCTGAGACCCGGCTAACTCCGGAGCAGATCGCGGCGAAACAACAAGAGTTGGAGGACATGCGGCTTACCATTGAGATAGAGCAAGCTCAGCTCGACACGAACATGGAGCCGTCGGCTCGGGCACGAGCCCGCGAGGTGGGCCAGAGGATCGAAACTAACGCCGATGGCTACCCTCTTTTCGACCGGGCGAGCCAGTGCATCGCTGCGGCTACGCTGCTCAGCCGGCAGTTACCTGAGCCGTCTACCCCAGAGGAGCGCAGAGTCCAAAATGGGATAAGGACGCTCCTCAAACGCGCCACGGTGCGACAGGCAGCGAGCTCCGCGGGAAGAAGACGACACTCCGGGGCAGAGCCGGGAACTCGCGGTCTCCCAGCCCTGTCGACGGGAAAAGGCCGGCCGACGGCTCACGGCACAACGCCCCGAACCCGTACGCCGCGAAGATCCAGGACCGACTGGGTCGAGATAATTCGGAGGAGCCAGAGGATCGTGTCCCACGTATCAGGCACCGCCGGCGTGAGGCGCACGTTGAGGCAGAAGAAGATTGGGACTCGAACACCGACTCCGATTGCCCTGGCCCAGCCGCCTTCTCCCACGAGATTTGTACCGTGACAATGCCCCCGCGGTTCCATCTCCCCACCAACTTCAGCAAGTACGATGGAGAGACAGACCCGTCGGTCTGGCTGGATGACTTCCGGCTTGCGTGCCGGGCGGGGGGAGCTTTCGACGACAAAGTCATCATACACAACCTTCCCCTGTACTTGGCGGAGCCAGCCCGTGCGTGGCTCGAGCGATTGCCGAACGGGAAGATCCGAAACTGGGCTGATTTGAGGATATTTTCGTCGGGAACTTCCTGGGCACCTGCACGCGCCCAGGAAAGGTCCGGGACCTCAAAAGGTGCAAGCAGAAGCATAGGGAGACCCTGCGAGAATACCTGCACCGGTTCTCCTGACAGTACAACAACCTCCCTGATGCCACTGATGCCGATGCCATTGCTGCGCTGATGGGAGGTACCAAGAGCCGACCCTTGGTTAACCGGATCGGCAGGGAGTGCCCGAAGATGATCAAGGAGGTCCTCGACATGGCCGCTGAAGAGGCGCAGGGAGAGGAAGCTGTGCTGGCGCATTTTCTCGAAGATGGGGGGAAAAGAAGCGCGAGGAGACAGCCGACGAGGCAGGGCCGTCGGATCATCACGAGAAGAAGAAGAAAAAGAAGAAGGAAAGAAGGGTCGAATTCGTCGCCGTCGTAGACCCTAAGCACTCCCGACCCCAAGGACAGGCGCCGCAAGGTCAGAGACGAGACGACCAACCCCTGGGGGACAAACCAACGAGGGCCACACCCCTAACTACTTCGAGCATCTACTCGAGAGTCCGTGCCCGAACCACGCGACCCCCGTCAAACACAAATACCGGGAGTGTGGCCTCATGAGGAAGTTCCTCATGGGCAGGCTGGATGGGGTCAGCTCGACCTCTCGGCCACAAGGGAAGGGCATGGTGACCGACCCGTTCCCTGAACCCGACGAGTGCCTCATGATCTTCGGCGGCCCAGAGGCACAGGCGTTGAAGCGACGCAGCAAGATGATGGAGCGTGATGTGTTCGCGGTTCACCCAACCAACTAGGAGTTCCTCCGGTGGTCTCAAGCCGCGATCACCTTCGACCGGTCCGACCACCCGATATACGTCCCGCATCCGAGGAAGCTTCCACTGGTTGTGGCTCCGATAATCGGGAGGAAGCGCGTCTCCAAGGTGTGGATGGATGGAAGGAGCGGCCTCAACATCCTATACGCAAGCACGCTGGATGCCCTGGGCGTCCCGTGATCCCACGTGCGGCCAGAGCAGGCTCCCTTCTACGGAGTAGTCCCGAGGAAGGAGGTTGTCCCGTTGGGATAGATCACCATCCCATTCACCTTCGGAGGCCGGGAAAATTTCCGCACTGAGACACTTGTTGGGGAGACGCCCCTTGGAATCGTATTTTCTATTTTTGCAGGCGAGACTGAAGAAGTTAGAACGAAGAAGACAAATGTGAAGTTATTTCGAAGAGGTTAAAATCGCAGGCAAAGTTAGAGAAGTCAGGACGAAGATGACGAGCGCGAAGCTAATTCGAAGAGGTTAAAGCCTCGAGCAAGACCGAAGAAGTCAAGGCAAAGAAGACAAAAGTACGAGGCTGGTCACGAGACAGGGAGATGCCAGAACGAATCTATCTCCTGTAACGAGGTTGAGATGAAGATTGGCGGGAAGCAACGGTCATCTAAAAGCTAGGATAGATATAGGATTTCTGGCGGGAAGTAACGGTCTTGTAAATATGCGAGGTTGACCCCTATAAATAGCAGGTCAACAGTAACTGTAGAGGACAATTTTTTGAAGGAACGATAAAGAAGTCAACCGTAACTTTCTCACTGTTTGTAATACTAGAAAAACCGTGTTACAACAGTTGGCGCCGTCCGCGTGTTAGGATCGAAATCAAAACTCACGATGCCACCAAAGAAAAAGCAACGGTTCGATGATTCACGGACCTCCAAAGCTCACGAAAACGAAAGAGAAAACGATGAACCAGAAGTTTCATTGGAGCCAGCCATTACCAATGATAACCAAAATCAAGAAGAAGCTAGCCTCGAACAACTGCTACAAGAAATTGAGAGGCTTAAGCAAGAAAAAGAAGCTCTATTCAAGGAAGCAGAGAATCAAAGAAAAGAAACCGAAAAGGAGCGAAAAATTGCAGAGGCTAAGAATGAGCTCAAGAGACTCCAAAACGAGCTCAATGCGAGCAAAGAAACCATTCAAGAGCCCGAGAGAGAATACCACACCGAGACAATGAATCACAATGCGGGTTTCAGAAGCTACGACTCTAATTCACCGTTATCTCCAGGCCTTCAAAATGCACCATGGCCAACCTCGTACAAGCCCATCACGTTGCCCAAATACAATGGCACTTGTGACCCTAGGCAGTTCTTGATGAGCTACGAAGTTGCTGTGGCTTCCGCAGGAGGAAACGAACTAGTTCTCGCAAAGTCATTCATCATAGCCTGTGAAGGACCAGCTCTCACATGGTTCACAAGACTAAGCCCAGGATCAATATTCAGCTGGGAACAACTCAAGGCAAAAGTACTTCAGAACTTCCAAGGATTTAACAGGCAACTGTTAACCTCGGGAGATTTATTCGCATGTAGACAGGAGGAAAAGGAGCCATTAGCTCAGTACTTCAAGCGCTTTATCCAATTGAAGGCCCAAACAGATGGTATCCCAGACTCAATAGCAATCGATGCATGATCCACGGGTTGGGACCAGGGCCATGCGCGTCAGAATTCGTCAAAAACAAACCAAGGAACCTCCATGAACTCTTCCACGAGATGGAAAAGTTTTGCAGATCAGACGATGATCACAGGAGAAGAATCAACGAAAGAGCCATGCTCAGAAAAGCAAATGGAAACTACAAGCAGCCCACATACGAAAAGCAGAGCTATAACAGACCAACTCAAGTTTTTCACATAGAAAACGAGAGCGGCCAACATAATAACGAATCAAATGCAACGAAGCAAAATTTCAACTCCTCATCCACACGAGGAAGAGGCGGACGAGGCAGAGGCTGTGGAAGAGGTCGAGGCCAACAAGAAAGCCAATCTCGATCTTGGTTCTGCCAATTCCATGGCGAAAACCCAGATCACAGTACAGGGAGATGTCCCATAACCATCAGGGTAAAGCAAGAAATGAACCAAAACAACAATCGAGGTCGCACAGTCCAAACAAATTCTTGGCAGTGCACCTCCCACAACACGCCGAATCCGCAGCTACAACTCCCGACGAATTCAGAATCCTATTCAACATACCACCAGCCTCGTTTGGCTTGGCATCAAACCCAGTCCGAACCAAATCAACAAGCGCACAGCTCAATCCAGTCCACCGCAGCAAGAAAAGACGAAACTATGATGCAAGCAGCTCCAACACCGAATTCAACACCCGCCAAGGGTCCCATTCCCTCTCGCGGAATGATTCTGCCTATAGCAGGAGGATCTTCAGTCGACTTCGAAAGCAAAAGACAAAGAAAAGACTACTTCAGAAGAGTGCACGCAATACTACCCAATGGCCCAGTAATAAAAACCCATTGGTCGCATATTCCAATAACCTTTACTGAGCAGGATCTCAAACTCCAATGTTATCCTCACACTGATGCCATGGTCATCGAAACAAATGTGGCAGGCTGGGAGCTAACAAAGATACTGATAGACGATGGCAGTTCAGCTGATATTATCTTTGCTAGTGCTTTCGACCAAATGAACATCAGCAGAAGCTTGTTACAACCATCAGAAACTCCACTCATTGGTTTCGGAGGAAAAAGAATCCGGGCCTTAGGAAAAATCGAACTACCGGTAACTTTGGGGGACCTGAGTAATCCCAGAACGGAACGAATCACTTTTGACGTAGTTGACATGTACTACCCTTACAATGCAATCTTCGGAAGAGGTTTTCTCAACACGTTCGAAGCCATTGTACGACAGGCATATCTCTGTATGAAACTTCCAGCATCAAATGGAGTAATCACAGTATTCGGAAACCAGCAAGTCGCAAGGGACATCGAACAAGGAATTACCCCAGGCGAGAAAAACGTCAACCTCTTGCAGGCAGAAACGAAACAAACAAACAATGAAGTCCAAACAGAATCGATAAAAAAGAGGCCATCGCAATCCAGAGTGGAAAAAGTAAAAGAAGCTATTCAAGCACAAGACACCAAGCGAGTCTCTCTCGATCCGGGAGTCGAAGGTAGAGAGGTCACGATCGGAGCAGACCTTTCCCCTCAAGAAGAGGAGGATTTGATAACATTCTTAAGAAAAAATAAAGATGTCTTTGCATGGACAGCTGCAGAGCTAAAGGGTGTCAGCAGAACCATAATCGAGCATAGCCTCAACATAAACCCGAAGACAAAGCCAAGGAAGCAAAAATTGAGAAAAATGTCGGATGAGAAGGTAGAGGGAATAAAATCCGAAGTGAAAAGGCTACTAAAAGCAAAAGTCATCAGAGAAGTACAATACCCAGAATGGTTGGCAAATACTGTCCCGGTGAAGAAGAAAAACGGAAAGTGGAGGATGTGCATTGACTTCACAACCCTAAACAAGCATTGCCCAAAAGACGATTTCCCTTTACCAAGAATCGATAGCGTCGTCGATGACGCAGCCAACAGCGAGATTCTATCACTCCTAGATTGCTTTTCAGGGTATCACCAAGTTTGGATGAAACAAGAGGATGAGGAGAAGACGAGTTTCATAACACCTTTCGGAACCTTTTGTTTCGTCAGAATGCCAGAGGGGCTGAGAAACGCAGGTTCAACTTTCTCAAGAATGACCAAAAAAGTCTTCAACTCACAAATTGATAGAAACATGCTAGCCTATGTGGATGACCTCGTCGTAAAGAGCATCAGAAGAGCAGATCACATCAAAGATCTCGATGAAACTTTCAATAATCTAAGAATGTCAAACTTGAGCTTAAATCCAGAGAAATGCGTTTTTGGAGTAACCAAAGGAAAAGTCTTGGGGTGCCTTGTAACTTCAAAGGGAATTGAGGCCAACCCAGACAAGGTACAGGCCTTGGCATCCATGGAGGAGCCAAAGACGGTCAAGGAAGTGCAACAATTGACAGGCAGGATCGCAGCTCTAAACAGATTCGTACCAAGAGCAGCCGAGCGAAGCCTCCCTTTCTTCAAAACTCTCAGACATGCACAGAAATTCAACTGGGGCGAAGAACAATCGAAAGCATTCAAAGAATTAAAGCAGTATCTTGCAGCAATGATCAAATTATCACCACCAGCCCAAAGAAAAGACCTTCTCCTTTACCTCGCAGTATCCGAGTCAGCAGTAAGCGCTGCAATAGTACAAGAAATTGAAATCGAAGGCATTTTGAAGCAATTGCCAGCCTATTTTGTTTCCGAAGCATTATCTGGAGCCAAGAAGTCATACTCTGAGCTCGAAAAAATTGCATACGCATTACTTATGGCATCAAGAAAACTCAGGCACTATTTCGAAGCTCACAAAGTGACAGTCGTCACCGACAAACCTCTAGCCGAGCTATTCGCAAACAGAGAAGCTTCAAACAGGATCAGCAAATGGTCCGCAGAACTATCCGGATTCAATATCGAATTCATAAGACGAAATGCAATCAAATCCCAAGTATTAGCTGACTTCGTAGCAGACTGGACCTCTCCAAAGCATGAAAGTCCAGACAAATACGAAAAACAATGGACAGTCTATTGTGATGGAGCATATTGTAGCAAAGGAGCAGCGATCTATGCAATACTAGTTTCACCAGGCGGAGTCAAAACAAGATTCGCAGCACGATTGGAATTCAGCAACCAAGAAATTCAAATCACAAATAATGTAGCAGAATACGAAGCACTCCTGCTTGGGCTACGAAAAATGAAATCACTAGGAAAACAAAGGTTCATTGTGAAGACAGACTCGAAAATAGCAAGGGACCACATCGAAAAGGATAGTGAAGCTAGAAAACCAGAACTAATCAATTACCTCGAAGAGGTCAGAGAAATGGAGAAACACTTCAAAGGATTCACGGTAGAGCACATCCACAGAAATGACAACAACGAAGCTGATGACTTAGCCAAAAAAGCAGCAAAAAAGGAAGAACTACCTGAAGACGTAATTTACGAGGTCATGACCATCCCCTCAATCAGAAAGCAGAATCTTGCACACATTCGCTGGGAAGATTGGAGAGCACCAATCATGGCATACTTACAAGACAACTTCACACCCTGTTCAGCAAGCGAGGCCAAAAGAATACCAGCAAGAGCAAAAGGGTATCAGATAATACAAGGAGAGCTGTATAAGAAGGGGATATCAGCACCATGGCTAAAATGCATTGCAAAAGAACAAGGAACGGCGATACTAAGAAGCATACACGAAGGGATATGCGGAACACACATTGGTCCAAGAGCCCTCGCAGCAAAAGCAGTCAGGCTGGGAATGTTCTGGCCAACAATGATAAAAGATGCAGACGAAGTAGCAAAGAAATGCGAAGCATGTCAAAAGAACGCAAGCAATCAAAAGATTCCATGTTCATTGTTGCAGCTCATCACACCTTCTTGGCCATTGCAAAGATGGGGAATAGATTTGGTAGGGCCTCTCCCAACAGCTCAAGGAAACTGCAGATTCGCAGTAGTCGCCGTGGAATATTTCACAAAGTGGATCGAAGCAAAAGCCCTAGCATCGATAACTTCGCATACAGTACAAAAGTTTTTCTGGCATAACATTGTAACACCCCTGGTGTTTAAAGCGTATAAGTAAGAGTGATTAAACAAACTAAGGAACTATAAACCCTGAAACTAAATCACTAGTAGGAATGAGAATTATACATGAGGATTGTTAAGTTTGCACTCGTGCTTTGGTTCTTGAAATTTGAACCCAACAAAAACTTTTCTAGTACAAATCTAAACATCTTCTCTTACAAGTTGCACGACAAAACTCTAAATACATACTCTCGAGACGACGCATAAAAATTTCCTAAAAGAAATCGGGATTGAACGGCAAAGTAAGTAATGCTTCTATGCCCCTAAAGGTCTTAAAGGACTAATGGCTCATGTGAAGTCAACACATGAAATAATTCCAACTAACGATATTAATGACCTTCAGAAGGCAAGGTTCTAATTTAAAAATTTTAAATAAGAGTTGTGCACATCACAAACGTCTGATCAATATGAAAGGGTTGGGAAAGTATGTTCTAATTATAAAACCAAACCACTTTCTCAAATGAAGGTTGTGTATCTAAAAATGTCATTTGCAACCTTGGGAGTTATGTATAACTCAGATGCTTAATCTACCAAACATAGGAAATCAAGTTTGAAAGACCAACTTAAACATGGGATGAAAAACACACGGTCACACACCCTTTTTAAGGAGCTCACCTTGGGCTATAAATAGAATAATATTTAGAGTGCTCCTGATGTTCTTTAGTAAAATAATTGTTAATGATTTAATGTTAGGGTTAAACACTTGGACTAATAAAGCTTGTAGATCTAATCATGGCCTACATGTGGCAATCTTGAGGTTTTAATAATAAAATGAGATTTTGTTCACAACATGAGCTTTCATAAAATACAAAGGATGTAAATTAATTAATATTTAATATATGTCAAGTTGTTAACGACATAATTAAAAGTTGAGCATATAAAATAAATAAGCTTTTGACCTCCATGTATGTGTCCATGTCTTAACTTTAAGTTAAAATAAGATTTTTACTCTCAAAATAAAAGGAGGTAGGACTTTAAATTGAAAACTCTCTTTGAGCAGCATACCTCGGATGTTTAGTGACACTATTGAAGGGTCTAAGAAAGGAGGGAGAGGTTAAATAAAATAATTAATAAAAGGAAGATAAGGCAAAAAGATGGGGTTAGAATTCAGAAATTGACCAAAAATTCAGACTGAAATTCAAAAACAAAGGTCTGGTGACACCCAACAGAAATCTCAAGATTTTGGTACTGAACTTAAAAATCTCCGACAATAAGAGTTGCTGTCATCACAGATACAGCCGTTCATAACAAATCTCGCCACGGCGTTCGTTCCGCTTGATGACCCTCGAACCAGTATGTCCGTCACGATCGAGCTTAGCCCGGATGTCCGTCACGATCGAGCTTAGCCCGTATATCCGTCACTATCGAGCTATGTCCGTGACGATCGAGCCTAGCAAGTATGTCCGTGACGATCGAGCCTAGCCAGTATTGTCCGTGACGATCGAGCCTAGCCAGTATTGTCCGTGACGATCGAGCCTAGCTAGTAGTTTCAGTCACGATTCGAGGCCGCACGATAGGACCCTCGAGGCCCCGCAGTCCGTCACGATTCGAGGCCGCACGTCAGCACGCTCGAGGCTCCGCAGCCAAGCTCGAGGGGGCACTTACCCTCGAGCGACGTTCCGTCACGCTCGAGGCTTCGCAGCCAAGCTCGAGGGGGCACTTACCCTCGAGCGACGTTCCGTCACGCTCGAGGCTTCGTAGCCAAGCTCGAGGGGGCACTCACCCTCGAGTGGCGTTTCCGACCGTTCGAGGCTCGGCAAGCTCGAGCTTGCGGTTCAAGCTCGAAGCGCCGTAGCGCCTGGTCGAAGTGCCCGGTCCAAGCTCGGAAGTTGTGTCCCACACCTCAAACTCCAACTTTTAATTTTACACGTTTCGAAGTTCAGCTCAAATTTTTGGAGAAAGTTCAAAAGGGGCAAAGGAGCTCCACGGGGCTGCCAGCTCGCCCCTGGCGCGCTCTGCTCCGGCCGGAGTCCGGCCGCCACGTGGCCGGCGTGTGGCGGAGACCACGTCGGGTCGGCCGAGCCGTGGCGGCAGCTAGCTCTTGTCCTCACGCGTTTGTCCAAGCCTTCCGTACCGTCACGTCGCGGGCGACGGCGCACTGCTGCCTCGCGCCGCGGAGCGCCATCATACGGTCGCGCGCCGCCGTGGCCGCACGCGCGCTCGCGCCGCGCCGAGCGCCCTGCAGGCGGTAGAGTCCGTTCGCGTCGCGCCAAAGCCTCTGCTGAGGATCTCCACTTCATCACGCGATGATCTTTGACGCCCAACCGCGCGTGTGCGCTCTGTTCGAGATCGTCGCGCCATCAATGGCGACCGCGACAGCCACCCGCGCGCTCGCACGCTCCCGAGGCAACACTGTGCCACTCTTGCGTGCTCAATCACTCCACCAAGCACTCACACCCCTCCTCTCACTCGCTCACTTGGCCATTTCCACTTCCTCGCGCTCGCTCGGTCTTCTTCTTCCTCGCGCCGTGCGAACCGAGCCGAGCTTCTCCGAGAAATTCGCCTTCCACACTCCACCATTCCCAAATTCGTCCCGCACGAAGCTAGCCCTCTACTCCAGCTCCAAATCCCCCCACTTTCCCCTAGCTATTGTCCTTTCTCCGGCGAGAATTTGAGATTTCCCCCAAATCGCGAATTCCGGCCACCGGAGCACCCGCACGTCGAGCCCCTACTCCGAGCCGTCCCCGAGGTCAACCGAGCACGCCATTGGCTTCCTCGAGCTCCACTGGTGCTCTAGGACCCCTCGAACCTCGGCGAACGACCCCGAGCTCACCGGCGTAGAAGCCGCGGCGGCCGCGCCGCCACCACCTCGTCGCCGGCGCAACTCCGACCACCCCCGGCCTCCAAACCGTCCCCAAACGACTCGTGGTGAGCCCAGGAAGTTTTCCCCCACTTCCCCGAGCCTAGTTCGCCGCCGTTTGGCCGGCGCAACTCCGGCGAGAGCCGAGGGCCTTCCTTCATTGTCTTCGTTTGTCTAGGGGTCTCTGCGCAAAAGTTCAGGGACTCGTTCGCGAAGTTTTGAAAGTTCTAGGGTTCCCTGCGAAAATAGATTCCTAAAACTAGATTTGTTTTTCCCGAATCTTGTAAAATCCATTAAAAATCGTACAAAAATCAGAAAAATGCACAAAAATACTCTCTTGATTCGTGAGAGTCTAAACTACAATCCCTATTAGGCATGTTTATACTTTTGATGAACTGTTTTTGAGCTAAAATTCAAACTATGAAAATGGAAAGTAGTGCACCATTTCAAATCCAGAGCTCCGCTAGGGTTGAGCTTTGGATATGTTGTGTGTAGTGACTTTGGACAGCTTGTGTCCAAAGGGGACCTAAAAATATGAACTGTAGCTCCAGTTATAAATTAAAATGTGTTTTCTGTCTTTTTGCAGTGCAGAAATCTTTAAAAATAATCTGTGCAGTGAAAAATCACCATTTTGCTCCAGAGGACTAAAAACTTGTTAGCACACCTGTGAAAAATGAAAAACTTAATTTTTGCTCTGTTTAGGCTAGCAAATAAATAAATATGTGTTTTGGGATAGGAATTTATTGAGGACTACCCAAGGGTTATTTTGAGCCACCACTTGGCCAGCGCCCTCCTTGTACTTATGACTAGCTTTGGTAGGAAGATTTCCTGAATTGGATGTATTTCCAAGTTTATATGAATTTATTTCATTTCTGCAGGCAGCAGATTGAATTAATTTTAATAAATTATGTGTAGCTCAGATTTAGCTAAATTTTGTAGTGAGCTTAGCTCTTATACTCCAGTAGCTGTCATAAAGTTTATAGATAAAAATGATGAGCAGAAAAGGAGAAACAAAAATGCGAAGTAATCTAGATGGAAATCGATTTATATAAAAGAATAAACCTTTTTGTAGTTAGTTAGAATAAAATAAATGGAATCTGAAATTCCAGAACAGCCACCCTAAGTTATGCATCTCATGTAGAAGGCGCCATCCCGGACGGCAACTACCACCTCATTCCCGCAGACGAGGAAGAAGTCCCGGAGGAAGGTGCCGGTGCAGGATCGACCAACCCGGAGGCTAACCCCCAGTTCGAGCAAGAAGGCAAGCCCCGGAGCATAACCTAACTTTACCAAATTATGCACTTTGAATTCTCTATGTTTGTGCATTTACGTTTCAAGGAGTTGATTGAATACCTTAGCTGCACATTTCCTAGTACCTATGAATTGCAACACTAGTATGAAAGGATCGATAGGGCATTGCTTAGGTCCGTTACAAGTCGAGTGATTTCCTGTCACTCGCGAGACATAGGAGTTGCTTGTCTTTTCTTATGTTGGAATCATAAGGATTGACGGGCGGGATGATAGATGTAGATCTCCCGTCCGTGTATGATAATTGATTAAGGTCGAAATGTGTGGTTGAGTGTGTCAAGTTTTTGAACGTACCACATGCATGCCGATGTATGGGGATCGGTAAGCCCGGTACCAGATTGAAGCAGCTAGGGCCGATAGCCATCTCTCCTTGGAAACTTCGTTTTCCCCTGCCGTACACTTGTGGATATATGCGTGAGACTGTGAGTGAAGCAGTAAACCTTTATCCTAAGGAAATGGACCCGGTTCCAAATTGTGGATCGATGGGAAAGGTTGGGAAATGCTTGTGCCTTTTATAGCAAGCAGAGTATCCGTGTGTGTTGGGTTTCCCCTGGCCAGGTAGCAAAATTTGGTTCGAACTGTCCGCTTCTCGTGGTTAATGAGACTGCTTGACCGCCCTGCTACATTGAGTAACAAGTGAAACTTTGAGATTGATAAACTTGTTCTATGAATTAATTGGTATTGCACCACTTGTATGCTTAGAGAGGATGCTAATCTAGAATGGTTAAATGTACTAGAATATGATGCTAAAACTTGAAAGCAAGGATCTACCTTTAGTTGCTTTTTGGCAAACAAACCCACCAGCCAAAAGCCTCTCATTGTCTAGATGTCGGTGATATAGATTTCACCCGACGGGTAAGCCTTGCTGAGTATTAGTATACTCAGCCTTGCTTGTGGCAATGATTTACAGGTACACCTTTGGATGTCGATGCTTTGTCTTGGCCTACCCAGGTTCCACCTGGCTGGCACATCGAATGGGTTCCGTCCTCTGCCGAGGATCGGGAGGAGTAGCATCGTGGCAGGCTTCAGCACGGTGTTATTTGTATCGTCGTTAGTTTATTTACTTCCGCTGCAATGAACTATTTTATTTCCGCTGCAAGACTTTGATACTCTGATTTCATTTCAAACTTGGTTTGTAATAACTTTGAGATACTATTTGTGTATGTTAAATTGTGGAATGTTGTAATCTCTGGAACTCACCTTCGTGTGGGCGTGCTGTTGTTTCGATCGAGAAAAGAACGTGGTTTATCGGGTTTAATCCGACGGCGCTCCAGCTTATTCCGGATTAAGTGCCAGACTACTCGGTTAGTGGTCCCGGGGTACTTAACTTGGAATAATTTCGGAGTGGTCCGCCACAGCTGGCATCAGAGCCGAAACAGCGCACTGGAGAGACCAACAAACCTTAAATAAATATTTTTGGAATAAAAATTGCCAACTCGTACTTCCGCCGTGCTTTTCGGTGGAAGGTTGTTGTTAGGACCGCTAAGGATGTTACCTAGAGCGTGAAGCCTATGTGGGTTAAGGGATCACGATATGATAGGTGGCAAATAGTATATTATACTGACTTCCAGCACATTTCATTCTGTCATTTACTTTACGCAATGGTGGGCGCAAGGTACGGCGATTGCTGTAACGTACCACGGCACTATATGAAAATATAGTGGCGGCACATAGTCAATACGCCATCACGGCGTATGAAAATAGAATAGGATGGTGGGCGCAAGGTACGGCGATTGCTGTAGCGTACCACGGCATCATATGCAAATATGATGGCGGCACAAAGTCAATACGCTATTTCAATAGCGTATGAAACTGTCAATATGTTGCTCTGGTGACATATGAACATTGCCCGTTCAATGTTAAACGTTCGGGTGCCACCTCTATAGTGGGTGGTAATGAATGGAGACGCTTTCGTGAGTGCTGGCACGAAAGGTTGATTATACATGCTCTGGAATGAAATTTTCTGCAGGTACACTAACCGCGAATCCGTATGTTGAAACGGTTAGAGAAGTTCGACTAGTTAATATAGGGAGAGACGAATATTGCCTAGCCACCGGCACTAACTTCGTAAGCCAAAAGTTTATTGGCATGTGTGTTGGCGAGAACGAATAGGCCGCTCATGCTTTGCATCTCACCGAATTAATATCGAATATTAATAAGTGACCAAATCGAAACCGCCGTCAAAGGAATTGAAATCACAACCCAAAAATCCTGCTGAGAACAATCTGTTTGCACCCTTAATTCGAAACTGAAAACGTTGTCAAACGAAAAGTGTTCAACACGAAAGTTGTCATAAAAGTTATGAAGTTTATGCTGTAGAAATTTCAACGAAAATGGTTCAGTAGAACTAGAGTTATGTTTAAAATGGTAACCCCCTGTCTGCTGGAATTTTCTGGGAACAACAAGTTATAAAATGGATTTTTACACCCTCTTAACAGCAGTTTCTGCTAGAGGCTTAAAAATGAAAGTTGTCACAAATTTTGTCTAGTTTATTCTGTCAAAATTTCCACAAATTTGGTTCAACCAATTAAAAGTTATGCTCACAATACTAACTTCCTGTCTGCTGGAATTTCAGCAAAGAGTTAATTAAAAGATTGGGGTGTTGCGCCACCTAGATCACTTGTTCTGTTTTTGTGTTGAACTAAAAAGTTATTGGAAATTATCTAAACTGTATTCTGGTTAAGTGGGGTAATGCTTGGGCTTATAGATTTTGAGATATGAAATTTTTCCCTACTCTGTCCATAATCTAATTACTTTCTTTAAATATATGTCGGTCCTCACTTAGATTTGATGTCTATATTGCTGCCGCCTCACTTGTAGCTAGCTCTGCTGTGGCATCCCTAAATTTTAAACACTTAAGTAAGCCACAATTAACTTAAGGAATGCAAGACTTTTGGACAAGTAAAACTCGAAAAATGAACCAAATACCGACTTCCTGCCTTGCTGAAAATTCTGGGGACAGTAATTAAGAATTTGAATTTTTGCACCATCTTAACCTCAAAATTGAAGAAATGCTGAACAGTAACATTGTATACAAATATGTTAGGAACAATCTGGTGAAGTTTGGGAAATTTTGGGGTGTTAAATTTTTGGCTATGAATATTTTACTCACTGTCCAAAATCTGCCTTGTTTCGTCTCCTTCATGCCGAATTCCATAATCTGACAAAGGAATAAGGAAACTAGAGTTATAGGCAGAATCATAGGGTTCGGTGTGCTGAAAATCCATCTAAACCGAGAAGCCTAGATTGAAAGTTTTGAGCAACTTAACCACTAGATCCGCGTCTGAGATACAAAGCAATGTGTAGCTTACCAAATTCCTACTACCTGATCAAAGATGAATAACTCTGGATGTTAGATCTGTTTACTACAAATTTTCTTCCACTCATTTCCAGCTCTCATGCCTTCCACTCACTTTCTACCCCTTCGAAAATTGTAGTAAATCAATGGTATGTAAACAACTTCACTCCACTCTCTTGGCCCAGTGCCTTTTATCCCTCTTGTTTCCTTCTTGTGAAATAGGAAAATTGTTTGGTGTGCTTTGACATGGACCAATTGTGAAGGTTTGGATGTCAAGCATGAGTCGTGCCTCCGTTGTTGTCTGATTCTATACAGTCTAAACTCATACCTTGATTCAGGTGTCTTCACCAACTCTCTCATACCGATTTGATTTACTTAACTTTGTTTAACATTGATACCTTGTACCGAAGTAACTTGATTCCTTAATCCTTGGATCCTATGTTGTTGTTCTTGCTCAAGATAATATAAATAATTGAAATGAATATGCAAAATTGGGTCAATGTCACTTTTTCTATGCATAATCAGTTATAGATACAATATGCATTTTATTCCTTTATAAGCAATTCATGTGCATGGGCATTACATATCCATTAATATGTCATTTGCATCATGATAATCTTTTGGTACCTAACCACATGTGCATCTAACTCATGAATGCTTCTTCCTCCTGGTGTCAATTGGGTTGTTCCCTCTGAATTTATTGTGGTATTGTATTCCCTAACCTATGGTGCCGTGATGGAACCTAGGATCTCGTGTGTGTGCTGCAGCCACACGCTTGAGTCACTTGGAGCACACTGGTACCTCGGTATGTGGGAATATGACCCACAAAGACCTTTATTGACAACCCAAATTGATACTTCCTTACTCTCACTAATTGTTCCGCAATGATGAATTTTAATTATGTGATGTAAGGTCTACTAACTTGCATCACGGCGTGTACATCATACTCTCATAAGCATATGCACCATACGCTCATGTGCATGTGTATTATATCATGTGCACCTCATCATGAACATGCCATGTATACCATGGTAAAGTGCTTAAGTTTGGCAATTCGACAATTAAAAATAAAAATTTGAGCAAGAATTTCCCAAAAATTTCCATGTCACACCACCTTTTCTATGTGTATTCCCTCATTGCCACAAGTAGATCTTTTATTGCCCCATCCGTGTTGTTCCTTTTAGCTCGTCTTAGAATTTGGGCAGCAACCCCGTGTAACGTCATGCCATGATCGTTTAGTATGATGTGGGCTAGTTTTAAAAATCTTTTGGGCACTCTTGTCATCTCATAACCTCGTTGATCATTAACCATCCCTTTTCTCTTAGGAGAATGCTAAAGAGTTCATTCCTTGTTCCTGTTGATATAAAAGTAGGTAAATCGTTGTTATTTAAGACCTACGATTGGTTAAGCATCTTGCCCGTGATTATCTATAGTCTCAAAGATCACCTTTGCCTACTGTTTCTCCCCCCATCACCGCAGAGTCTCAAGGGCCAGTTTGACCCCCCCTGTATCCGTGCGTCGTGTGCTCTGCCCCGTCCGCCAGTCCACTATCACCATCGTCGTTTTTCCCTACCGCGGCTGGCCAACGCTCCCCCAGTTGCCGTCGTACCACCGTTCCGTCACCCAGGGAATCTCATTGCTGGCCCCTACCTCCTGCTGTCGACACACCACTATCACTGCTCCGCTCTGGCCGTCGATAAATGCAGCCTCTCCAATGGCTGCCATCACTCCAAGGTGCTCCACTTGAGTCACACCACTCCACCGCTCTCGCCTCTCTTCGGCGACCTCCACGGTACCCAAGCTGCCCATTCTCCACCGTGTCCTCCGTTCTTTGACAAGCAAGCTCTGCCTCCACCTTTTTGTAAAGCCACGAGGAAGTGCCCCTCCCGGCAACCACCTTGTCGTTTAACCAAGGTCTACGGCACCAACCTCACCGAAGAAGGAGTTCGAGCAGAAGTCACCTGAGGATTCCACAAGAATTAAGTCAACGAGCAAGGAAGATTTCGACTTTTTGACACCATCCATGGCTTGCCCTTTCTTTTCCCCGATTGGCCCTGGAGTTCACTGGACCATAGTGGTGTATTACTTTTGCCTTGTGTGCCAAATCTTGATGCTCTTAGCTTTCCATGTCTACATTCATCACCGCTCCCACATGAACGACGTTGATGTTGTATCGGAGATCCGGTATCAATTATCATCTCCAAGCTGTGAACCTGTAAGAACTTGGGTGCGTAGTATCTGCGTTTCTTTAACCAACACCTCTTTCTTCTAATACAATGTCCACCTTTCCTCCCTGTGCGAATCTCGGGACGAGATTCTTTTTAAGGAGGGTAGGCTGTAACACCCCTGGTGTTTAAAGCGTATAAGTAAGAGTGATTAAACAAACTAAGGAACTATAAACCCTGAAACTAAATCACTAGTAGGAATGAGAATTATACATGAGGATTGTTAAGTTTGCACTCGTGCTTTGGTTCTTGAAATTTGAACCCAACAAAAACTTTTCTAGTACAAATCTAAACATCTTCTCTTACAAGTTGCACGACAAAACTCTAAATACATACTCTCGAGACGACGCATAAAAATTTCCTAAAAGAAATCGGGATTGAACGGCAAAGTAAGTAATGCTTCTATGCCCCTAAAGGTCTTAAAGGACTAATGGCTCATGTGAAGTCAACACATGAAATAATTCCAACTAACGATATTAATGACCTTCAGAAGGCAAGGTTCTAATTTAAAAATTTTAAATAAGAGTTGTGCACATCACAAACGTCTGATCAATATGAAAGGGTTGGGAAAGTATGTTCTAATTATAAAACCAAACCACTTTCTCAAATGAAGGTTGTGTATCTAAAAATGTCATTTGCAACCTTGGGAGTTATGTATAACTCAGATGCTTAATCTACCAAACATAGGAAATCAAGTTTGAAAGACCAACTTAAACATGGGATGAAAAACACACGGTCACACACCCTTTTTAAGGAGCTCACCTTGGGCTATAAATAGAATAATATTTAGAGTGCTCCTGATGTTCTTTAGTAAAATAATTGTTAATGATTTAATGTTAGGGTTAAACACTTGGACTAATAAAGCTTGTAGATCTAATCATGGCCTACATGTGGCAATCTTGAGGTTTTAATAATAAAATGAGATTTTGTTCACAACATGAGCTTTCATAAAATACAAAGGATGTAAATTAATTAATATTTAATATATGTCAAGTTGTTAACGACATAATTAAAAGTTGAGCATATAAAATAAATAAGCTTTTGACCTCCATGTATGTGTCCATGTCTTAACTTTAAGTTAAAATAAGATTTTTACTCTCAAAATAAAAGGAGGTAGGACTTTAAATTGAAAACTCTCTTTGAGCAGCATACCTCGGATGTTTAGTGACACTATTGAAGGGTCTAAGAAAGGAGGGAGAGGTTAAATAAAATAATTAATAAAAGGAAGATAAGGCAAAAAGATGGGGTTAGAATTCAGAAATTGACCAAAAATTCAGACTGAAATTCAAAAACAAAGGTCTGGTGACACCCAACAGAAATCTCAAGATTTTGGTACTGAACTTAAAAATCTCCGACAATAAGAGTTGCTGTCATCACAGATACAGCCCTTCATAACAAATCTCGCCACGGCGTTCGTTCCGCTTGATGACCCTCGAACCAGTATGTCCGTCACGATCGAGCTTAGCCCGGATGTCCGTCACGATCGAGCTTAGCCCGTATATCCGTCACGATCGAGCTATGTCCGTGACGATCGAGCCTAGCAAGTATGTCCGTGACGATCGAGCCTAGCCAGTATTGTCCGTGACGATCGAGCCTAGCCAGTATTGTCCGTGATGATCGAGCCTAGCTAGTAGTTTCAGTCACGATTCGAGGCCGCACGATAGGACCCTTGAGGCCCCGCAGTCCGTCACGATTCGAGGCCGCACGTCAGCACGCTCGAGGCTCCGCAGCCAAGCTCGAGGGGGCACTTACCCTCGAGCGACGTTCCGTCACGCTCGAGGCTTCGCAGCCAAGCTCGAGGGGGCACTTACCCTCGAGCGACGTTCCGTCACGCTCGAGGCTTCGTAGCCAAGCTCGAGGGGGCACTAACCCTCGAGTGGCGTTTCCGACCGTTCGAGGCTCGGCAAGCTCGAGCTTGCGGTTCAAGCTCGAAGCGCCGTAGCGCCTGGTCGAAGTGCCCGGTCCAAGCTCGGAAGTTGTGTCCCACACCTCAAACTCCAACTTTTAATTTTACACGTTTCGAAGTTCAGCTCAAATTTTTGGAGAAAGTTCAAAAGGGGCAAAGGAGCTCCACGGGGCTGCCAGCTCGCCCCTGGCGCGCTCTGCTCCGGCCGGAGTCCGGCCGCCACGTGGCCGGCGTGTGGCGGAGACCGCGTCGGGTCGGCCGAGCCGTGGCGGCAGCTAGCTCTTGTCCTCACGCGTTTGTCCAAGCCTTCCGTACCGTCACGTCGCGGGCGACGGCGCACTGCTGCCTCGCGCCGCGGAGCGCCATCATACGGTCGCGCGCCGCCGTGGCCGCACGCGCGCTCGCGCCGCGCCGAGCGCACTGCAGGCGGTAGAGTCCGTTCGCGTCGCGCCAAAGCCTCTGCTGAGGATCTCCACTTCATCACGCGATGATCTTTGACGCCCAACCGTGCGTGTGCGCTCTGTTCGAGATCGCCGCGCTATCAATGGCGACCGCGACAGCCACCCGCGCGCTCGCACACTCCCGAGGCAACACTGTGCCACTCTTGCGTGCTCAATCACTCCACCAAGCACTCACACCCCTCCTCTCACTCGCTCACTTGGCCATTTCCACTTCCTCGCGCTCGCTCGGTCTTCTTCTTCCTCGCGCCGTGCGAACCGAGCCGAGCTTCTCCGAGAAATTCGCCTTCCACACTCCACCATTCCCAAATTCGTCCCGCACGAAGCTAGCCCTCTACTCCACCTCCAAATCCCCCCACTTTCCCCTAGCTATTGTCCTTTCTCCGGCGAGAATTTGAGATTTCCCCCAAATCGCGAATTCCGGCCACCGGAGCACCCGCACGTCGAGCCCCTACTCCGAGCCGTCCCCGAGGTCAACCGAGCACGCCATTGGCTTCCTCGAGCTCCACTGGTGCTCTAGGACCCCTCGAACCTCGGCGAACGACCCCGAGCTCACCGGCGTAGAAGCCGCGGCGGCCGCGCCGCCACCACCTCGTCGCCGGCGCAACTCCGACCACCCCCGGCCTCCAAACCGTCCCCAAACGACTCGTGGTGAGCCCAGGAAGTTTTCCCCCACTTCCCCGAGCCTAGTTCGCCGCCGTTTGGCCGGCGCAACTCCGGCGAGAGCCGAGGGCCTTCCTTCATTGTCTTCGTTTGTCTAGGGGTCTCTGCGCAAAAGTTCAGGGACTCGTTCGCGAAGTTTTGAAAGTTCTAGGGTTCCGTGCGAAAATAGATTCCTAAAACTAGATTTGTTTTTCCCGAATCTTGTAAAATCCATTAAAAATCGTACAAAAATCAGAAAAATGCACAAAAATACTCTCTTGATTCGTGAGAGTCTAAACTACAATCCCTATTAGGCATGTTTATACTTTTGATGAACTGTTTTTGAGCTAAAATTCAAACTATGAAAATGGAAAGTAGTGCACCATTTCAAATCCAGAGCTCCGCTAGGGTTGAGCTTTGGATATGTTGTGTGTAGTGACTTTGGACAGCTTGTGTCCAAAGGGTACCTAAAAATATGAACTGTAGCTCCAGTTATAAATTAAAATGTGTTTTCTGTCTTTTTGCAGTGCAGAAATCTTTAAAAATAATCTGTGCAGTGAAAAATCACCATTTTGCTCCAGAGGACTAAAAACTTGTTAGCACACCTGTGAAAAATGAAAAACTTAATTTTTGCTCTGTTTAGGCTAGGAAATAAATAAATATGTGTTTTTGGATAGGAATTTATTGAGGACTACCCAAGGGTTATTTTGAGCCACCACTTAGCCAGCGCCCTCCTTGTACTTATGACTAGCTTTGGTAGGAAGATTTCCTGAATTGAATGTATTTCCAATTTTATATGAATTTATTTCATTTCTGCAGGCAGCAGATTGAATTAATTTTAATAAATTATGTGTAGCTCAGATTTAGCTAAATTTTGGAGTGAGCTTAGCTCTTATACTCCAGTAGCTGTCATAAAGTTTATAGATAAAAATGATGAGCAGAAAAGGAGAAACAAAAATGCGAAGTAATCTAGATGGAAATCGATTTATATAAAAGAATAAACCTTTTTTTAGTTAGTTAGAATAAAATAAATGGAATCTGAAATTCCAGAACAGCCACCCTAAGTTATGCATCTCATGTAGAAGGCGTCATCCCGGACGGCAACTACCACCTCATTCCCGCAGACGAGGAAGAAGTCCCGGAGGAAGGTGCCGGTGCAGGATCGACCAACCCGGAGGCTAACCCCCAGTTCGAGCAAGAAGGCAAGCCCTGGAGCATAACCTAACTTTACCAAATTATGCACTTTGAATTCTCTATGTTTGTGCATTTACGTTTCAAGGAGTTGATTGAATACCTTAGCTGCACATTTCCTAGTACCTATGAATTGCAACACTAGTATGAAAGGATCGATAGGGCATTGCTTAGGTCCGTTACAAGTCGAGTGATTTCCTGTCACTCGCGAGACATAGGAGTTGCTTGTCTTTTCTTATGTTGGAATCATAAGGATTGACGGGCGGGATGATAGATGTAGATCTCCCGTCCGTGTATGATAATTGATTAAGGTCGAAATGTGTGGTTGAGTGTGTCAAGTTTTTGAACGTACCACATGCATGCCGATGTATGGGGATCGGTAAGCCCGGTACCAGATTGAAGCAGCTAGGGCCGATAGCCATCTCTCCTTGGAAACTTTGTTTTCCCCTGCCGTACACTTGTGGATATATGCGTGAGACTGTGAGTGAAGCAGTAAACCTTTATCCTAAGGAAATGGACCTGGTTCCGAATTGTGGATCGATGGGAAAGGTTGGGAAATGCTTGTGCCTTTTATAGCAAGCAGAGTATCCGTGTGTGTTGGGTTTCCCCTGGCCAGGTAGCAAAATTCGGTTCGAACTATCCGCTTCTCGCGGTTAATGAGACTGCTTGACCGCCCTGCTACATTGAGTAACAAGTGAAACTTTGAGATTGATAAACTTGTTCTATGAATTAATTGGTATTGCACCACTTGTATGCTTAGAGAGGATGCTAATCTAGAATGGTTAAATGTACTAGAATATGATGCTAAAACTTGAAAGCAAGGATCTACCTTTAGTTGCTTTTTGGCAAACAAACCCACCAGCCAAAAGCCTCTCATTGTCTAGATGTCGGTGATATAGATTTCACCCGACGGGTAAGCCTTGCTGAGTATTAGTATACTCAGCCTTGCTTGTGGCAATGATTTACAGGTACACCTTTGGATGTCGATGCTTTGTCTTGGCCTACCCAGGTTCTACCTGGCTGGCACATCGAATGGGTTCCGTCCTCTGCCGAGGATCGGGAGGAGTAGCATCGTGGCAGGCTTCAGCACGGTGTTATTTGTATCGTCGTTAGTTTATTTACTTCCGCTGCAATGAACTATTTTATTTCCGCTGCAAGACTTTGATACTCTGATTTCATTTCAAACTTGGTTTGTAATAACTTTGAGATACTATTTGTGTATGTTAAATTGTGGAATGTTGTAATCTCTGGAACTCACCTTCGTGTGGGCGTGCTGTTGTTTCGATCGAGAAAAGAACGTGGTTTATCGGGTTTAATCCGACGGCGCTCCAGCTTATTCCGGATTAAGTGCCTGACTACTCGGTTAGTGGTCCCGGGGTACTTAACTTGGAATAATTTCGGAGTGGTCCGCCACAAACATCATCTGCAGATTCGGGGTACCAAAAGAAATAACAGTAGACAATGGAAAGCAATTTGACAGCGAATCATTCAGAGATTTTTGCATAACAATGGGAACCAAAGTGAAGTACGCATCCGTATATCATCCGCAATCAAAAGGCGCAGTTGAAAGAGCCAACGGCATCATTTTTTCAACTATAAGGAAGATGCTCTTCGACCACAAAAAGGGAAAATGGATTGACGATTTACCAATCGCAGTATGGTCACATAATACCACAGAATCCAGAGCTACCAAGTTCACCCCTTTCAGACTGCTATACGGAACTGAAGCGATGGTTCCAGAAGAAATCAAGGCCAAAACACTAAGGGTAACACTTAGTAGTGACGAAGGTGAAAAAGAAATGGTGGAAAAAGACCTAATCGAAGTCGATCAGCTTGTTGCCTAACATAACCTCGAATCATATCAAAGGCAAACACGAAAGTGGCGCGACCCAAAGGCGAAGATAAGAGAGATCAGAGTTGGGGACCTGGTAATCAAAAGAAAGCATAATGCAGAAAACTTATCCAAATTCGAGGAAAAATGGGAAGGACCATACATTGTCACCAAAAGCTCGAGGCCAGGGTCTTATCATCTGTCCACCGAAAATGGAGAAGAATTACCTCACTCATGGAATGTAGAGCAACTTTGGAAGTACTATAACTAGAATCGGAACAAATAAAGCTGTACAGTTTTTCCAAGTTTTAGTTCTTTTTGTAAAGGTCAACTTCGTAAATGTGCGGAGCTATAAGCACAAATACGAAGCACCTCTTTTCTCTTTTTCTTTCATCACAAAAGGTCGTACTCTTTTCCTCACAAAAGGGGCTCCAGGAAACTAGAGGTGAGGTTTTTAATGAGGCGAACCTATGTAAATCTCTCCAAAAAATCGACAAAGGAGATTCCCCTAAAAAGCACTTGAGCAAAAAACACACCGAGGTTGAAAAATAACCTCGCAAAAAGAAGACCTCGAGCAAGATAGCTCGAGGCCGAGGTTGAAAAACAACCTCGCAAAAAGAAGACCTCGAGCAAGATAGCTCGAGGCCGAGGTTGAAAAATAACCTCGCAAAAAGAAGACCTCGAGCAAGATAGCTCGAGGCCGAGGTTGAAAAATAACCTCGCAAAAAGAAGACCTCGAGCAAGATAGCTCGAGGCCGAGTTTGAAAAATAACCTAACAAAAAAGACCTCGAGCAAAATAGCTCGAGGCCGAGGTTGGAAATATAACCTCGTGAAAAGAAAACCTCGAGCAAAATAGCTCGAGGCCGAGGTTGAAATATAACTTCGCAAAAATAAGGCCTCGAGCAAAATAGTTCGAGGCCGAGGTTGGAAATATTAACCTCGCAAAAGAAGCCTTGAGCAAAATAGCCCAAGGTCGAGGTCAGAAATATAACCTCGCCAAAAAGATCTCGAACAAAATTGTCTAAGGAAGAGGTTAGAAACAAAACCTCGCAAGAAAACCTACAGTCTAGATCAAATAAGGGGAACGAAAAAAGCAACAGAGTTGCCCTATTTCGAAAGTAAAACAAGACAACGTAATCTTTCAGATTCGTTGCTCGAAATAAGAAGCAATGAATAAACGCAAAGGGGCTATCGAGGGAGGGGACGCCTTTTTCAAAGGCAAAAAAGAGAAGCCCCCATTTGCATTTATTCAAAAACAAGTTTTCACCAAGCAACGAGCACATTAAAACGAATCACCTAACTTGTACTTTTTAAAAGGACACGAGGTTAGGTGAAATCATAATTTCCCCAAGGGTCCAAAGACCACTATAAAAGAGAAGGGGGAGACAAGCCTCGGCAAGAGAAAAAGCAAAGCAAATGAAAAAGAAAAATTTTCCCTAGAAATAAGAGGCAGCAGGAATCACAGGAACGCTCGACGGCATGATCTGCCCAGGCTAAAGATCAACAACAGCACAGGGCCCATAGATACTTCGTACAGCAACGTCCTCTCAAGTAGTGCAGTCATGGAGAAGAGCGCATCCGCTTCAAGGCTTTCTCGAGTTAACAAGGGAATTAGAAGCCAATATATGGAGAAAAGCACATCCGCTTCAAGGTTTTCTCGAGTTAACAAGGGAATTAGAAGCCAAAGAATATTTAAGCGTTTTCCATAGCGAAAACGAAGCTAAAGGTCATGATCTTATAGAAACAAGATAATGTACAAACAATTTCAAGTGAAAAAAAAATTTTACGAGTCCAACGCATGCACTTCGAAACAAAGATCGAAAATAATTACGAGGCTAATATAGACAAAATCTTGAGCAATTTCAGTGTTCAAGTCGTTCTCGAATCCACAAATTTTGCTTTGAATAAGTTTTTTACATAAATTGATTGCTACTCGCAACATCACGACTAGATTTCCCCCTCCTCCTGGGAAGAATTCGCTCCATCATCTTCAGAAGGCGAATCGGGGGCATCGTTCTCTTCCTCTTCGCTCTTTTCTTGTTTTTCTTCTTCGGCCTCCGCGTCTTCGTCTTCTTCCTAGTAAAGGAACAAAAAAGAAAGAGTTAGCTTTTCTGACACTGAAAAAACTAAGTCACACAGAGAATTTTGCTTTTACCTTCGAAGAGGAGTCCTTAGCCATATCTCGTCCATAGACATTCCAGAAGTCTCGCAAGAAGCGACGCTTCATAGTTTCGACTTCTTTAGAGCTAGACGAGGTCAAATCTCCGAAGTCAGAAAAGCAGAATCCAGGACCGGCAACCCGAAGAAGTAGTTCCTTATTCTCTCTTTCAAGAAATCTACCGAGGCCATCGGTGCAGGTAAGTGCGAAGTTGTCGCCAGCAATAGAAAACACATCCCCGAGACCAGCAAATTCTTCTTCAATCCAAGATAAGAAACTATTAATGTTTAAGTCCACCGGAAGAGCGTAAGGAGTGGCTCCGAACTGCTTGAGCGATCTTGAATACGAATCAAAAATTCGATTTATTCTCTCGGCATCAAGAATCTTGGAAGAGGCTAGAGATTCTTCAGCTTCTTTTAACTTAAGTTCGAGGGAAGACACCTGGGTTTTAGCCTCTTTCGCAGCATCGGACTCGCGAACCACGGCTTCACGAAGGTTCTCGATCACAATCAGGTTCTTGTCAAAGTCCTTCTGCAAGGCCTTATATTTTCTATCAGTAGTGTCCCAAGTGTCCCCGAGCTTAGTCAAATCTTTGTGAAGTCTGTCGTTAACTTCCCGAAGCCTCTCATTCTCCCCCTCCAAGAAACGAAGCCGATCAGCAGCAGTCTTAGACTTCGAGGCACAAACTGCGTTGATCAGTTTAACCTAAGGAAGCAAATCGAAAACAAAAACGTAAGACAAATATAAAGAAAGGAAGAGACGAGGATAAAGTAGTAAGAAGCAAGCACGAACTTGTGCGCTGTGGAGACGCTCAAGCGAGATAGCTCTTCAAAACTAAGATTTTCCAATGATGCTTTATAACCTATAAAAACGAAGACAAAATATAAGAATCAAAAACGAAACTAAACATGAAGTGGTGATAGAATTTTTTCTTTCTCACCTCGCATCTCACCAGTATCTTCACCAAGTTCAACAAAAGAAGAAGTAGCCAAGTCTTGAGGGTGCTTCGTAGATGTTTCTTCAGGGATCTTTTTACCCTTGACATCCACAACCTCGACCTAAAAATATCAAGCAAAGTAAGCAAAAACAATAAAAGAAATTTAGTGGTCAAGTACAGTACAACTAAAATTACTGACCTCGTGTTCGGCCTCGGCTACTTTATCTTCTTCAACATTTACGCCTTCGACGGCTGGTTCTGTGGAATACAAGCCGAAGTTATGCTCTAAGAGCTCAAGAAAGTTTGGATCGAATTCTCTTGGAGATTTCGAAACAACACTCGATATTGAGCCTGTGAGGCTCATTCTAGCACCGGGGCATTTCATGAAAGGAACAAACAAACCTTCTCCCGAAGCAGCAGAAGTGCCTGCCAACTCCTTCATGAACCCCGATGTGCCGAGGTCATCGCCAACAATGCCACCAATTCCTAGGAGTCCACAAGCCGCTTCAATAGTTTCTTTCTCCTTTTCAGCTTCAGCTTCGGCTTCAGGACTGTCCAGCAGCGACAAATCCACCTTTCGAGTCAGTCGAGGTTTCTTGTTAGGCGCAGAGGTAGACTGTTGCACACAAGCAGTTTTTCTCTTCTGAGCCTCGAGCAGCTTTGTCTTCGTCTGGGGAACATCTTGACTCGAAGATACTAGCACTTTTGACGAAGTCTTTTCATATCTTCGTGTTACCCCAGCTTGCTCGGATCCAATATTTCCAACAGGCTTCATGCGTTTCTGGGGTTTGGAGGGTTTTACTCTATCCCCATATTTGACGCCCATCTCTAACCATGGCCGATTCAAGCGGCTGGGTTTCTCGAAGAGGTCAATCATTGCCTTCTTCTCCTTTTCAGTAAGAGGGCCAATCAAAGCTTTGGCGGCCCATTCAACCTTAGAGATCAGATCATCTTCGGACATATCCGCAGGTTTCGTAAGTCCGAAGATAACAAAAGTAGTAGGCAAATCGAATCCAGGTATTTGCCTCTCCTCAACTCTGAAGGGTTTCCAATCATTCCCCAAAGGCCAGATCTCAGCAGCCAGAAACTCTTCAACTACATCACGGCCTGTCAGTCGCCGAGTGGCATGAATAAAACAACGACTGTTCTTCTTAAAAGCTTCGGATTTCTTGTTGAAGTCAATCACAGTAGACACTTCGACATTTCCAAGGGGGCCAGCGAAAGGATAGCTAATATCGCCGGAATCCGAAGAGGTGAAGCCAACTTTAACATAACCATGACTTCGGCCAGTTCACATCCCAACGGTTCCATTGAGCGTAGGTGAAGTCAACTTTTGTGATCTTCAAGGCAGCACTTCGTCGACGCGAAGTAAAAGTCGCAACTCCAAACTGTCCAATATGCTCTTCTCCGCCTTCTTCCAAAAAGACTAACCTCTTTTGAAGATGAAGCTCGTTGAAACGGCCGAAAGTGTCGAGGTCAATTTCACCACCGAATGTTTTAACACCCCAGAAAAACTTCGATAGCTGAACGAAGGAGTTGGCTGTCAACTGATGAAGCTTGACGTTGAAACGGTCCAGGATCTGGGGCAGCATCGGATCGCAAGGAAAACGGAGTCCCGCAGTAAAGAATTCGGAAAACACAACAGCCTCTCCGAATTGGGGATCAGGAGTAGTCTCGCTTCCAGGAGCACGGCCAACACCTTTAGGAAAGAATCCATTCTGTTCATAAGTTAAAATCATGCCTGAGGTAACAGAGGACCGACCGAAATGTAGGGTTTTTGGAGCTGATTCCCCAACGAGCTCATTGACATTGGCCTCGACTCCCTCCAAATCTTCGCTCCCCGGGTTAGAGGCTACAGGACTATCCTCTCTCTCCGCATCAGGGGTCGGAATCGCAGCAGACTTGACGTGAGCCATTTCCGAAACTAATAGCGAAAAGCAATTAAAAACATAACAAAACAAGAAACGAGGACAAAGATTCTTCAAAACTAACCTCTTTTTAATCACGAAGCACTTCAAAAACCTCAACAGGCAGCAACAATCAGAGCAAAACGAAGGCAGTAGCACGGGGTCGGAAATGAGAGCTAAAGCAAAGCGAAGGCAGTAGCATGAGGTCAGAGATGAAAGCGAAGGTAATTTTTAGGGGGGGTAACCTCTACTATTTATAGGCGCGGTAAGTTCCGAAGTTTGCGCCGTGAAAAGGCGCCAAAGTAACCGCCAAATTAATCCAAGGGGACGCCTTTTGGGTTTCGTCCCAGGAGTTCGAGGGATAAATAGTAACGAACTCGAATCCAAGGATGAAGGGGCTACTGTTGGGGAGACGCCCCTTGGAATCGTATTTTCTATTTTTGCAGGCGAGACTGAAGAAGTTAGAACGAAGAAGACAAATGTGAAGTTATTTCGAAGAGGTTAAAATCGCAGGCCAAGTTAGAGAAGTCAGGACGAAGATGACGAGCGCGAAGCTAATTCGAAGAGGTTACAGCCTCGAGCAAGACCGAAGAAGTCAAGGCAAAGAAGACAAAAGTACGAGGCTGGTCACGAGACAGGGAGATGCCAGAACGAATCTATCTCCTGTAACGAGGTTGAGATGACGATTGGCGGGAAGCAACGGTCATCTAAAAGCTAGGATAGATATAGGATTTCTGGCGGGAAGTAACGGTCTTGTAAACATGTGAGGTTGACCCCTATAAATAGTAGGTCAACAGTAACTGTAGAGGACAATTTTTTGAAGGAACGATAAAGAAGTCAACCGTAACTTTCTCACTGTTTGTAATACTAGAAAAACCGTGTTACAACAACACTCTGTTCCGAGGTGGTGGATTTCAACGGCTCCTACCACACCATCTTGGGAAGGCCATGCCACGCGAAGTTCATGGCCGTCCCAAATTACGTCTACCTCAAGCTCAAGATGTTGGGACCCAATGGCGTCATTTTCATAGGAACATCCCCTCAGGTGGCGTACGAATGCGAGAAGGAGAGCTGCACACTGGAAGCAGCGCTCGTCGCGTCTCGCCAGCTCGCCAAGGCCAAGGCGGCCGTGGAGGCCTCCAAAGAGCTCGCCGTCTCTCAAGCGGCGGTCGACGCCATGGTAGTACTGGCTTCTGTTCCTGAGGGTCGGGAGATGTGCGATGCCCGAAGTGATGATGGCCCCGCAAGTAAGAGGGCGATGCTCGAGCCGAAGGCGGAGAGGCAGTTTCAGCCATCAAGCGACACCAAGAAGGTGCCCCTCGACCCCCAGAGCTCCGGGAGCAAGACGGTCATCATCTCCTCCACCCTAACGGAGAAATAGGAAAGCGCACTTGTCAACTGCCTCCGAGTGAACATCAGCATGTTCGCATGGGTTCCCGCAGACATGCTGAGAATTCCCTGGGTAGTTGCCGAGCATTCCCTAGACATTCGCAAAGGCGCGAAGCCCGTCAGGCAGCCCACAAGACGCCGCAACGAGTTCAAGCGAAAGCTCATCATTGAAGAAGTAGCCAAGTTGCTAGATGCATGGTTCATTAGGGAGGTACGCTACCCAGAGTGGTTGGCAAATCCTGTACTCGTCGAGAAAAAGAATAAGAAGTGGACAATGTGTGTCGATTACACTAGTCTCAATAAAGCTTGCGAAAAGTTTCCCTATCCCCTCCCTCGCATCGATCAGGTCGTAGATTTTACATTGGGGTGTGAAGCCCTGTGTTTCCTCGATGCCTACTCTGGGTACCACCAGATCGCGCTCAAAGAATCTGACCAATTGGCCACTTCCTTCGTGACCCCGTGCGGTGTATTCTGTTACACCACGATGGCCTTCGGGCTAAAGAATGCTGGCACAACGTTTCAGCGTTGCATGAACCAGTGCTTAGGGGACCTCGTCGGGCGAACCGTCGAGGTCTACGTGGACGACATCGTAGTCAAGTCCAAACGAGCCGACGACCTAGTCCAAGATTTGGAAGCCACGTTCGACCGCCTACGGGCGAACCGCATCAAACTCAACCCAGAGAAATGCATATTCGGGGTCTCAAAGGACCTCCTACTGGGATTTGTCGTCTCCCCCAGGGGTATTGAGGCGAACCCCAAGAAGATAGCAGCCATCACCAACATGGGGCCGCTCAGCTCCGTCAAGGACGTCCAGAAGCTGACAGGTTGCCTCGCCGCATTAGGACGATTCGTAGCACGCCTGGGTGAGCGAGGGCTTCGCCTCTACAAACTCTTGAAGAGGGCTGGCCGCTTTGAGTGGAACACGGAGGCCCAACAGGCGCTGGATCAGCTCAAGCACATGCTCACCAAACCGCATATCCTGGTGCCTCCACGCGAGGGGGAGCACTTGCTCTTGTATGTGGCGGTGACCACCCAGGTGGTGAGCGCTGTCCTTGTGGTGGAGCGTGAGGAGGAAGGATACGCCCTGAAGATTCAGCACCCGGTCTATTACATCAGCGAGGTGTTGACCGAGTCGAAAACACGCTACCTCCACATCCAGAAGATGATCTACGCCATCCTCATCGCCAAGCACAAGCTCAGGCACTACTTCGATGCCCACCGTATCACCGTCGTCACCGAGCACGCGTTAGGTGAGGTGATCAACAACAGGGAAGCGACAGGGAGGATTGCCAAGTGGTCCCTCGAGCTTATGGGCTACGGCATCTCCTACGCGCCAAGGTCAGCAATCAAGTCTCAGGTCCTTGCGGATTTCGTTGCTGAATGGACAGAGACACAGCTCCCCCCGGCCCCGGCCGACCTCGAGTACTAGGTCCTCCACATCGATGGAGCTCAGAACCAAACCACATCAGGGGTAGGGGTCTTCTTAATCTCCCCTATGGGGGTGATGATGCGTTACGCCATACGGCTACACTTCCCCGCGTCGAACAACATGGCGGAGTACGAAGCTCTGCTCGCCGGGCTGCGGATAGCCAAGGAGCTCGGCATCCACAGGCTGGAGGCTCGCGGCGACTCTCAGCTCATGGTTGATCAGGTCAACGGCGACGCCAAGTGCCACAATCCGAAGCTGGTGGTTTATTGTGAAGCGGCGCGTAGGGTGCAAGAAAAGTTCAGGGGTTTGGGTTTCGTCCACCTTCGGCGAGAGTATAACAAGACGGGCAGACGAGCTAGCCAAGCTCGTATCCTGGTGATAGCCAGTCCCACCTGGTGTATTCGCCGACGACCAGCATCAGCCGTCGGTGAATTTCAACGATGAAGCATTTACCTCGGGATTGGACCCCGGGCAGGTGGCCGACCCCGACGGAAGTCTTGATCCAACAAGGGTAGTAGCGGCCATCACGTCTGACCCAGCGGATGGGCAAGAGCTAGAGGAGGGACAACCTTTGGAGGACTTGGTCGAGTCAGAGAGGGATTGGCGCACCCCCTTCATAAGCTGGCTTGTCGACGGGGCCCTCCCGACCGGACGAACAGAAGCTCGACACCTCGTCCGAAGGGCCAAGTCCTACAGGATAATTGAGGGCAACTTGTACCACCGGGGCCACAATGCTGTCCTCCAATGCTGAATTCTCAACAAAGAAGGGAGATCGTTGTTGAGAGACATCCATGGTGGGGTGTGCGGTCATCACGCAGTGCCTCAATCCTTGGTAGGGTCGACTTTCAGGCAGGGATTCTACTGGCCCACAGGCATCGCAGACGCCGAGCGAATCGTGCGAACATGCGAAGGCTGCCAGTTCTACGCCAAGAAGATTCATTTACCAGCCCAGGCGCTTCAAACCATACCCATCACCTGGCCATTCACGGTCTGGGGGTTGGACATGGTCGGCCATTGCCAAGAGCGCCCGGGGCTTCACCCACATGTTCGTCGCCGTCGACAAGTTCATAAAGTGGATTGAAGCACGCCCTCTAACAGAGATCATGTCAGAGCAAGCGGTCCGTTTCTTTTGTGACATCCTATGCCGGTTCGGCGTTCCGAACACCATTATCACCGACATTGGGACTCAGTTCACGGGGAAGAAGTTCACCCGTTTCTGCGACAACTACGGGATCGAGGTGTCATGGGCGGCAGTCGCTCACCCACGCACAAATGGGCAGGTCGAGTGTGCTAACGGCATGATCCTGCAAGGGTTGAAGCCGCGGATATTCAACCGATTGGTCAAGCGCATTCATAAGCTCGGCGCCAAGTGGGTGGAGGAGCTGCCCTCCGTCCTGTGGAGTCTGCGGACGACTCTGAACCGCGGCACGAGTTTCTCCCTGTTCTACATGGTCTATGGTTCCGAGGCGATCCTCCCAACGGACATAGACTATGGCTCTCCAAGGGTTCAGGCCTTCGACGAGGAAACAAATGCGACAAACCTCGAGGACGCCGCGGACCAGTTGGAGGAAGCTCGGGAAGTAGATGCAGCACAGTCGGCCAGGTACCAACAAGGCTTGAGACATTACCACGCGCAATGAGTGCGTGGTCACGCGTTTCAAGTGGGTGACATAGTATTGAGAATAGCCCAAGATCGCCGTGGCTTCATTAAGTTTTCACCCCCTTGGGAAGGCCCCTACACCATAGTATGGGTCCTCCGCCCAGGTTCTTACAAGCTGGCGATGCCAGACGGAACCCACATATCCAACACCTGGAACATTGAGCAGCTGCGGTGCTTCTACCCATGACCGCCCGCAGAGGGAGGAGCGGGTATAATCCCAACTTGCCCGACCCAACGGAGGGGCCGGCCGCAGATCCCTACTATGTTAGCATGAGGGGTTCGATGAGGACCCTCGTAGGAGAAAGGCCCAAAAGGCCAGAGCCAAAATTGGGCCGGAGTTGAACGCAACCCAGTCCTTTCCTTTTATAGGAAGTCTCCGACGGCAGATAGTGTCCATTTTTAGTACCACATCACCGGCGGAGGGAGGAGCTGCACAACTTAAAAGCAGTTTGACCACGGGTGAACCATTCGGCGGTAATGCCCCGGAGACAGAGGTCGCCATCCAACCGCCAGAGCCCCCGTCTCCGGGGGCACTATCGCCGACACAAAACTTTTGAAGGTACAGTAACCGCGAGCCCTTAGTCGTGACACGTCCTCATACCAGCCACAACCTCATGGCGCTACGTCAGCTCCTCGTCGCTCCACAGAAGACCCGATAGGGGGGCCGCGGATGCCCTCCCCCTGGCCTCGAGCCGGCAAGATAAGTGAACTCTCTACGCTCTCATTTTTTCGATTAAATTCATCATCATTTCTTTTGAACTTTCTATTTGTTATCCGGCCCTATGATTCTGAGGAGACCCCGGCGCCGTTAGAAGGGTAGGCAGGGACGTCTGGTGCAACTGCGTTGCGACGGCCTATGCCCCCACGGCTACGGATCGCACGGTTGCCGAGCTGGATGGCCGACCCTGCCAATGGACCCAAACGAACATAGCTGGGCCGGGGGATCCTTTCGATGAATCAGGCCGGCAATATACAAAAGCGTTGCCAACAATGCAGCTCAGACGGAGGAAACTAACTATGTTCCGGACCTCCTGGGTCTATCCTTTTGCAGGGGTCAACGGCTGGACGTTGGGCTGCGCCCAACCACGGCAAGGGAGACTTCACGTAGAGGCTCGGGGGCTCGAAGATAACTTGGCCAAGAGACCGCTCGGTACCCAGATCCTCCAGGAGTGCGAGGCTCGGATCTAGACCCGACGGCCTTAGAGGCTCAAAGATTCAGCCCCCCCGAAGTCATCTCACAACCAGGCTCGGGGGCTCGGCAGAACCACCGGGTTCGCCTTGCCCATTTCGCAGCCAAGCTCAAGGGCTTGGGGGCTCGACAGAACCACCGGGTTTGCCTTGCCCACCTCGCAGCCAGACTTAAGGGCTCGGTGGCTCGGGAGCTCGGCAGAACCACTGGGTTCGCCTTGCTCACCCCACAGCCGAAGCTTAAGGGCTCGGAGGCCCAATTGGTAACTGAGAATTACCAAAAACAAAGACAACCCCGTAAAGGCCGTCTCAAGTGGCGCCTCCCAACCAGCTCGCAAAGAAACTGGAAGGCAGGCACCACTCGGGGGCTGGCAGGGTATAACCACAGCAAAGCAAACAAAAGCCCATGCATACGGGGTTAAAAAAGACGACGAGCAAAGAAAGGAAGTAAGCTAATTATTACAAATATCCAGAGTACGGGAGTCCCGTCGAAGCAGAACCCGCCAGAAGTTTAAAGTTTAAATCCCTCTACGCGAGGGTATGGCAGTAGCAAGCAGAATAGCGATTAACTCAGAGGGCCTGGACGGGGTCGGCGCCGTCCACTGCATTACCCTCTGCGTCAGTCGTAGGCGCCCAGACATTGGCAAATTGATCGGCAGGTACCTTGACTTCTGCGGCCAGTGCATCCAGGGCCTCCGAGGTGAAGTCGTTGGGGAAACCGGCGGTCATCCTGTCGAAGCGGATCCCGTCGTAGTGGGAGCGCACTAGCGTGAAGGCCTCCAGGACGCCGCGCCCCAGCGACTGCTTGGTGAGGGCCCCGACACGTGCAGGGACATGGTCAAGCTCTTCCGGAAGATGCGTGGGGTCACCACTCAGCGGCACCTCGAGAGCCTCCAGCATCACGATGGCCACGGCGCGCAGCTCCCCACAACACTCAGCCACTCGGTGGAGATCCCCTGGGAGCCGCTCGATGTCCTCGGATAGAGGAAACCCGAGCCACGACTGGACCACCCCCGCCGGGTCGCGCAACATCTCGAAGCGTACCAGCAGCGTGTTCCGGTGGGAGATCCCATCCTACACGTGGGACTTGAGGGCTGGCCAAGGAATAAAGCAGCAGTTAAATCCCTAGCAAATCTACAAAAAGGGAGACCGACAGGGAAGGAAGGCGAGAAACAGCATGAGGGGAACGTACCATCGATCTCAACGGCTTTCTCCTCCAGAGCCTTGTGCGCCATGGACAGGGTGGTCTCCAGGACCCCGACCCGCTCGGTGGAGGTCTATGCCTCGGTGCGAAGATCGGCGACCAGCTGACCCAGCTGGGCGCTCGCTTCCTCGGCATCCTCCTTCGCGGCCACCGCCTGGCTATGCTCCGCTTGGACCCCGGTGCTTGAGTGTTGATTTGGGCTTGGAACTCTGAAAGGCCGTCGCCTGAGATCGTCGCCAAACAAGTACAAGTAACCTGAAGAAAAGAGAGGATGGCGAGCAGGGCATACCGTTGCGGACATCGGTGGCGTCGGTACGGATGCTGCCGAGCTCGGCGTGTAGCACGGCAAGCTCCTCCCGGTGTGCTGAAGCTTCCTTGGACAGCTCTCGCTCCAGCTTCGTCACGTGCACTGGCCTCGGCGTCTCTCGCCGCGCGGGCAATGTCCCAAGCACGATGGGCCTGGTTCATTGCCTCCGCCTCGATGCTCTGGGTTCAGGAGAGCGCCAGCAGCATTGAATGTGCCGACCAAAGAACTGAGTCAGAGCATCAACGAAAACCGACTCAGAAGGTAATCACGTAGTAAAAACAAGAGTGAGAAAAGGGATAAACCGCATACCCGACTGGAGGGGATCGCCACAGTGCGAAGCGTCAAGGCCATCTGCAGGAGCGTAGCGGGGAAGGTGGCCATCTGTTGGAGGCTCTCCAGCCAAGCGTTGATCTGCATGACGTGCGCGGGGTCGACTGCAGGCTCACCCTGGGCAGGCGGGGCCATCCCATGGTCGTCACCTGACTCCGAGGGTCCTGCTGGCTCGGCCGCGGACGGCGGCGCCAAGACCGACACCAACATGAGGGCCGATGGGGCTGCGGATGGCACCGGCTCGGTGCTCACTTTCGCCTCCGCCTCGCCAAATAGGACTTCCACCGACCATCGGCTTCCCTCCACGACCTCCCCCGGTTTCACCGCGAGCGGTTCGGTGGCAGAGGGCGCGGCCAGATTCTCGGCAGGCGTCTCCCTCGGCGAGGCCACTGCCGCGTGCTCCGCCGTGGTGAGCTCCAGGACATTCATCCCAATGCTTTCCCTTGGCTCGTCACCCGCAGCAACCTCTACGGCCACCTTGGCGCTCTCTGTCCACTCCTCCGTCCCTATTGTCTCACTGGCCACAGGCGACATGGCCAACACGTACGTGACCCCCACCCCGGCGACGCGCTCGGTTGGAGGGGAGGAACGCATGGAGGCGAGGCGGTGGCCCTCCGGATAGGCTCCATACTCTTCGGTGCGGATGGGGGACCCTCAAAGACTGGGGGAGGAGCCAACCCCCTGGCTCCGGTTAGGTTCGGGTCGGCACGCTGCGGCTCGGCGGGTGTCCCTTGCTCCAATGAGCTAGGGACGGTCGCGGGTGGCGCGTCTCGACGGAGACGCTTCACCGGCGCCGCGTCGGAATCCGACCCCCGGCCGATCCGGCTGCATGCATGACGGCATTGATTTGAGCGTTAACGACATGAGAAATAAAAGGAAGAAAGAAACAGCGATGGAATCCAAACGAACCCGCTCGACCAGCCGGGGCGGTGAACCGCCAGCTGTAACAGTTTGGAGGAGGAGGACGAGCGTGAACGAGACGCCCCCGCAGGCGGGGCACCCGGGGGTGGGGAAGGCAGCTCCTCCAAGACGATGGGCGCTGACCGGAGCTCGCCGTGCGCCACGAAGGCCTCCACGGTGCAATCCCCCAGCAGAGGGGAATGACCTCCGGGGTTCTCCTCTTCGTCGCACGAAGAGGCCAGATCCGATCCGACCTCCTCCCCCCGGTGCTCCTTGAGCTCCCTCTCGCGCCTCCACGCCTGCATACAGAGGCGCTTCTCGGTGTCCTCCCTCTTGCGCTTCCGAACGGCCTCCCTGGCCGCTCGGTTCCTCCGCTGAGTCTCATCCTGGGTGGCTAGCTCCTCGGGCAGGACTCCCCTCGAAATGAGGAGACCTCCAGGAGCCTCGCGAGACTGCGGGTTGATACGTCAGTTGGGCACAAGAAAAAGAGAAAAAAGAAAAGACCAAGACAAGGTACGATGAGAATAAACGACTTACGAGGTCCACGACCCCAGGACCGGGGAGCATCGGTGGCTAGCCCGGTGTGGGGATCACCATGGAGGTGGCCCAAGAGGAGTCGACGAGCTCCGCAAGCCAAGCCCGTATCTCGTCCTCCAAAGGGACGACGCGCGACACAAGGCTGGAGCGGAGCTCGGCCTTGGAAGTTGTGGGGTGCATCTCGAAGAGGCGCAGCTGCCTAGCCATGAGTGGGGCGACGCAGCGTCGGTGGAAGGCCTCCGCGATGCCAATGCCGGTGAGACCGCACAACCGGAGCTTGGCGAGGCAGTCCAGGTGCGGCTTCAACTTCTTGCGGTCGGCGGCCTCAGGGCCATACTGTCAATGCGCCGGCTCCTTTGCCGGCGATGAATTCGTAGGGTCGAACGGAGGAAGGGCGGCCCCGGAGTAGTTCTTCAGATAGAACCACCCCGTGTTCCAGTCCTTGTTGGAGCCCCGCAGCTCCGAGCGCGGGAACATGTCCACGCGGGACTGCTTCGCCTGCAGCGAGCAGTACCCCCACAGGCCAAGATCCCGTGCGGGCGAACGAGCGCCGCCTTGAAGACGAGGAGGAAGAGGTTGAAGTCTGGGTCGATGTCCAGGTAGCCCTCGCACAGGGCCACGAAGTTGGCCATTTGCTGGACCCCGTCCGGGGCGAGGGCGTGGAGCTCCACACCGAAGTGGTGAAGCACTTCGCGAACGAAGCGGTGAGCCGGCTCGGCGAAGCCGCAGACGTGGTACGCCATGAAGCTCACCACTTACCCCGCTGGCGGCGACGGAGTCTTGTGGGAAGGGTGTGGCAAAATCCACTCCTCATCGGAGGTGCGCGGGCAGAGGAGCCCTCGGGAGACGAGCGACTCGAGGGCGGCGACGGACGCACCCGAGCGCGCCCATGGGCGAAGCTGCGCAGACGATGAAGAACCCTTCGAGGCCATGACGGCGACGGCGAGCTCGGTGGCAGGCGAGATTGAAAATCTAAGCAGTGAAAACGATGAAGGGCAAACGGAGCAAAGAGATGGGAACGGCGACGGGAAGTGAAGAACGTGCCTGTTACGCTGGCGTTCCTTTATATAAGGACAGCGGGGTGACGGGCGGCCGCACTGAGGGAGCGCACGACCTGGCTCCCTCAGCCCTCAATTCACATCCAACAGCTTTAGGTGCGCCCAACGTGCACGCGTGGCACGAGGCGGTGGATTAGGATATTAACTGACCTTCACACCTGCACGCCTCGTCGGGCCCACCACTACCGCGAGGTCAAATCCGAAGACTGACCGCCGCGTCGCGTCGTTGTTGATGGACAGGTCTGCTCTCGTCGACAGTTGGACAGGTCGCCGCGATTTTTTGGGCCCAGCCGAATCCCTGCGATCCGCCCGGAAGAGACAAAAAGGATGTGGGCCCGGCCCGAGGTTGAGGAATATAGGCCAACTCGTGATGGGTGCAGATGGCACGATTGCGCCGTCAGAAAACGGAAAGTTTACGAACAGTGGGGTCGGGGCGGAAGCCCCCAGGTCGACGCTTCGCGAAGAAGGTCGGGACCCCCGCAACACGTTGGATACAGAGAATTGCCATCAGGGCGTTTCCCAGGCCATGCCTCTGAGGCTTGGAAAATCATCATAAGTTAGCAAGAAACAGAGAAAAAAGAAGCCCCCCTAAAAACCCATTCCCCCAAGGAACGGATATGACCTCACAAACGAGTCCTCGACTCCTCCGCAAGGTCAGGGGCTACTCTGGGGGTCATGAATTAGGGGGCCCACCATCAGGACGCCCGTTAGTGGCGCACGGACGGGGAGAGGCCCTAACAACGGTAGGGAGCGGCACTAGTCTCGACTGGTCGGAGAACTCCGTCTCGCCCGACCCACAGAGGGCCCGGAAGATGCGATGATAGAAGCCTCCGTCCCGTCCGACCCCCGACCCTCCTGACGACCAGGGGAATGAAGGGGTTGGGCACATCCATCTCGCCAACCCCCGACCCACCGGACCAGAAGGGTTGACTCCTGCGAGAAGTCCCCTCCATCGAGTGATATGCGTAGTGAAAAGGGGGGAGTCCCGACCCTCCCCAAGTCCAACCTGACTTGACAAAGGGGGAGGCGTGCGGCTTACGCTTTCTCCCGACCGACACCCGACATCACCTGCTATCCTGCCAACTAGAAAAGCTGATCTGCAACCGTGCGCTCGGGAAAAGGTAGCTGCATGCGTGCCCCTGCGTTAGCTGCCAAGAAGGAAGCTACCGTGAAGCTGCCGGTGAGAAGGTGATGGACACGCAGCGGCTGAGGAAGGGGTCGCCAAGACGCACTAGACCGACAACGAGCAACCGTCGGGGGCGTCGGGCCCCCAAGGGTAGATAGGTAAAACGACGTTGTAAAGCTGCCCTCCTCTTGAGCTATAAAAGGGGAGGGCATCCCCCTGCGAGGGGATTCCGATTTTCTGGACTCTCGATCTCTAGAGCACTTAGTCCCCTACACGCACATTCCACACACACAAGGCTTGAATCGGCCTTCGCTGTAATCCGCCGCCAAGAGAGCAATACAATCAGGAGCCCGTTGCACTGGACGTAGGGATCACTCCTGAACCAGTATAAACCCTATGTCTTGCGTATCTTGAACCATTATCCACCAAGACGTGCGTGTTCTGTGATCGACACTCGCCGGTGTGAAGTACCCCGTGTGCCACCCGCCGACACCAGTGCTCTTGGATCTCTTTGGACGGCCTGCTTCGTTTACTTTGCATGTTCCAAGCACCGACAAGACCACTATAAGGATGCCTCAACAAATCCTTTGTTTTTGATACTGTGATTATGTGAATTCGTTCTTGCCATACCATGGCCTGTGTGTATATATATGGGCAAGACGTCATCATCCAAAAATATCATACTAAGTTCTCCTCGTGCCCCTGCGCTGCGCCACCATCATCTTCCCCATCCCATTGCCGACGTGCCATCCATGTTGGGAGAGCAGGTATCCAAAGCCTATGTCCTCTCACTGCATTGCACAGGGTAGGTGCTGTATTAGGCTTTTGGAAGCTCCGTCATGACACCTCACTTGATGTCCTCTTATCTCTACATCGCCGGTGCTCTTGGATCTCCATCGATAGTCTGTTTCGTCTACTTTATACTATTCGAACCACTAACAAGCCTATTGTAAGGATGCCTCCACAAATGCCTTGTTTTTCTTACTTTGTTTGGCTCTAGTGAGTTCTTCTTAATATGTAGTGCCGGTTGAAAGGACCAAGATGTCGCCTAGAAGGGGGGAGGGGAACAGGCGTTACCAACAAATTCTTCGAATTCTTCCCTCTTTTGCTTTGCTGCCAGGCACGGGCAGTCTAGACCGCCTATACAGGGGTCAGACCACCTGTCACAGAGTTGAACCAAAATCCACCTCGAGCTGCAAAACAACTTCTAGCACAATACAACTTGGGGAGTGGCTTCTATATATGATAAATAGAGATCATCCACACCCAAGTAGATCGAAGCGAAAGCACAATATTTGCTAGAAATAAACAAGTGAGGCAATGCAAATGTAAAGGAGAGACAGAAGATTTGTTTTGGCGAAGTTCGGATCCACCACGTGCCTAGCACGAAGGATCCTACTCTTCGTTGCGGAACTCTTTGGGCGGAGTCTTTTTCAACTCTTCCTACTCAAGTTGGATCTTTTTCAACCGCTCCTTACTTCCACTAGCATGCTTCTTCCCTTGTGGAGGTGAAGCACAACCTTCACAGACTTCCCGCTGCTCACCACACCTTGGGAGCTAGCCGGCGACGCCTAGCCGTCTAGGAGGATGAACCTACAAGATTAACAAATGCACCAATAGCTTTGTTGACACGAATCACAAGTGCACAATCTATTGAATGCTCTTCTCAGCTCTCTAATGCTCACTGAACTCACTAAGCTCACACAAAGTTTACTCTCTCAATCCAACTCAAAGATATGGCTTCAATCTCACAAATCTCACAAAGAGAGGTTGGGGAGAGTTTGGCTGCCATCTCTGGTCTTCTTGGGCGTGTAGGATGTCAAGGGAACCAGCAACCACTCAAAGAGGGGCCAAGGGGTACAAATAACCAGCCAATTCTGAACTAGCCGTTGGACAGGCGGTGAGACCGCTTGTCACAAGTGGTTAGACCGCATGTGTTGGAAAAACTAGCCGTTGCCCTACAGGGGTCTGACCGCCTGTACCAGTTAGCACCCAAAACTCACAAAATGATTGTTAGTTCATCCCAAAGGTTAAACCAACCATAGTTAGCAGAGGTAGGATGTTTAGTACTCTCATTAAGTCACTCAAAGGCTATTCTCTCATTGGTTTCCTATGAGCATTTTTGATATTCGTCAAGAAGCAAATGTTGCATCCCTCTTGATAGTACGACATACCTATACTCAAGTCAAAGAATAAATACGTGAAATCCACTTGAGTTTGTTGATCTTCATCAATACCATACTTTGATCGTTATCCACTTTGAGGGCTTCCAAGATTGCTATCACACTTGAGCAAATCCAATCTTGAGCTACTGACTTGAGATATTCCATTTGGCATGATTAACAATCCTTTAATCACATGTCACTCCACTTTACCAATCATAACAGATTTTGCTATTCAAAATTGTGATATCCCATATGTTAAAAACCTTAAAAATACACTAAAAACAGGGTTAAAGGGGCAGCATTGGGTTAGCACACTTATATTGAGCTAAATTTCGAAATTGAATTTTCTATAAGGCCATTTTGACACCCGACTGAAATCTCAAAAATTTTGTACTAAACTTGAAAATACCCAAAAATAAAAGTTATTTGTCATCACAAATAAAGACTAGTTACTGTTGGGAAATTTTCCAAATTTTGCATTTAAGCACCTCAAAAACTCTAAAAACCATGCAGAATATCTTTTCAAATATGGCTCGTTTGAGCTTGAAAAATTCGAGATTTCAGGTTCACCCCAAAAAGAAAGTTGTGTCCCATAGTTCAAACTCCAACTTTTGTGTTTGCACCTTTTGAAGTTCAATTCAAATTTTCAGAGTTAAACGCGTTTGAACCAGGGAGCTCCACGGGCGCTCCGATCTCAGCCCGGGCGTGCTCTGCCCGAGGCCGGCTGCGGCCGCCACATGGCCGGCGAGCGACGGCGACCCGGTCAGGCCGGCCAAAGCCGCAGCAGCCATGCCTCCCTTCCCCACGAGCATGCCAGCGCCCCCGTTCTGTCAATTCGTGCGCTGCAGCGCACAGGCGAGCCTCGCCACGCGGAGCGCCATCATGGCGAGCCGAGCTCCACCATTGGCTGCCAGCGCGCACGTCGAGCAGCGCTGCCCCACGGCCGGATTCCCTCTCGCTACACGTCAAGCACCTCTGCGGAGGATCTTCACTCTCCCACGCCACAATCCCCCTCGCCCAACCGCGGCTCGCGCCCTGCCCGAGCTCACAGGCCATCAATGGCGCTGTTCGGTCGTCCAACCTCCCCGCGCATGCTCCCGAGGCAGCTCAGCCCCCTCTAGCGTGCCCAAACACTCCACCGAGCACCCTTGCACCTTTGCTCAGCCAGTGACACCACCATTTCTCCTCCTCCGCGCTCGCGCACTTCTTCTTCCACCTCCGGCCGCAGTGAACCGAGCTCGAGCTCTCGCGCCGCAAACCGAATCCCCCGCAAAACCCTCCATGGTTTTCTAATCCCCCGCACCCGAAGCTTGCTCATCCACCTAGCTAGCTCCTCGACCCTTTCCCAGCTCGAATCGAGCAGCACACGCCGGGAATCGAAGCTTTTCCCCACCGCTCGGCCATTTCTGCCGTGAGCTCCACCTCCACGTCGAGCCCCATACTCCAGCCATCCCCGTCTCCGCCAAGCCCCACGACGAGCTCCGCCTTCGTCCGGTGAAGCTCACGCACCTCTCCGCGCCTCACCTCGACCCCCGCAGCCGGCTACCAACATCACCAGAGCTAGCCGCTCCGCCGCTCACCGTCGACGAGCCACGCCGCTTCACCACCGTCCTCTAGCCCTACCTCAAACGACTCGCAGTGAGCCCCTCGTCGTTTTCCCCAACTTCCCCCGCGCCGGTTCACCGTCTCCTCGCCGGAATCCGGTCGCCGGCGAGCCAAGGGCCTAGATGCGTTCCCCATTTTAGTTCTAGGGTCCTCCGTGTAAGTTTCAGGGACGTGTTTGAAAGGTTTTAAAAGTTCTAGGGTTTCCGGCGTAAAAGAGATTCTTAAACCTAGATCCATTTTTCTGAGATCTTATAAAATCCACTAATAATCGTAGAAAATATGACGTGTAACTTCAGTTATGATTTATTTTGTGATTTCTGTTCTAGTTCGGTTCTGCATTTATTAAAAATCACACATGCAGCCAAAAATCACCATCTTTCACCAGAGGTATAGAAACTTGTTGGCACATGTGTTAAAAATGCTAAAATTAATTTTTGACCCTGTTTAGACTAGCAAATAAATAGATGATGGTTTTCGGATAGAAAATTTGTGAGGGCTGACCAAGTGTTATTTTTAGCCACCACTTGGTCAGAGCCTTTCTTTTACTCATGTCTAGCTCTAGTATAGAAATCTTCTGTTTTGGAAGTATTTTTGATTTTATATGAATTAATCTTGTTTCTTTGAGCAGCAACTTGAACTATTTTTAATAAATTCTGTGTAGCTCGGTTTTTGCTAAATTTTGGAGTGAGCCTAGCTCTTATACTCCAGTAGCTGTCATAAAGTTTGTGGATAAAAAGGATGAACAGAAACAGAGAAACAAAAATGAGAAGAAACTAGAGTAGATTGAGTTTTATAAAAAGAAGTAGGTCACTTTTGATAATTATATAAATAAGGCATGTGGAGTTTTAAAATTTCAGAACTAAAACACTTGCTTAGGAATAATGGTTTGGATTGTTTTATATATGTACACAATCACCATCATAACAGCATAAAACTCACACCACACACACTTTCATTAATTTTGTGAAGAAAAGAATAAACCACTTATATGTCTAGGTGAATATGGCCTTCAAGAGCCTTAACCTTTAGACTAAAAATCAGAAGCAACTCTTAAAACTTGTGCATCTCATGTAGAAGGCGCTCTCGCTAACGGCACCTACAACCTCGTCCCCGCCAACGAAGAGGAGGCTCCCGAAGGCGGTGGTGACGTGATCGTGATTGACCCGTAGTCTGACGCCGGCATAGCCCAAGAAGGCAAGCCCCGGAGCATAACCTAACTTTCAAATTGTGCAACTATGAATTATTTATGCTTGTGCATTTACGTTCAAGGAGTTTTTCGAATACTCTAGTTGCATAATTCTAGTACCTATGTCTTGAAATACTAGTATGATAGGGTCGTTACAGCAATGCCTTTAGGACCGTTACAAGTCGAGTGATTTCCTGTCACTCGCGAGATATAGGAGTTGCTTGTCTTTACTTATGTTGGAATCATAAGGATGGACGGGCGGGATGGTATGTGTAGATCTCCCGTCCGTGTATGATAATTGGATTAATGTCGGAACGTGTGGTTCTGTGTGTCAAGTTTTTGAACGTACCACGCACATGCCGACCTATGGGAATCGGTAAGCCTGGTACCAGATTGAAATAGCTAGGACCGATAGCCATCTCTCCTTGGAAATATTTTGTTTCCCTTGCCGTACACAAGTGGATATATGCGTGATGCCGTGAGTGAAGCGGTAAACCTTTACACTAAGAGAATGGACCCGGCGCCGAATTGGGGATCGATGGGAAAGGATGGGAAGTGCTTGTACCTTTTATAGCAAGCATTATCCGGGTGTGTTGAGTTTTCCCTGGCCAGGTAACAAAATTCGGTTCGAACTGTTCGCTTCTCGCGGTTAATGAGACTGCTTGACCGCTGTGCTGCATTGAGTAACAAGTGGACTATGAGGATGATGAACTTGTTGTATGTACTAAATTGTATTGCACCACTTGTATGCTTAGAGAGGATGCTAATCTAGAATGGTTAACACTATTAGAATTTGATGCTAAAATCATGAAAGTAAGGATCCACTCTTAGTTGCTTTCTGGCAAACAAACCCACCAGCCAAAAGCCTCTCATGTCTAGAAGTCGGTGAAGTAGTTTTCACCCGACGGGTAAGCCTTGCTGAGTATTAGTATACTGAGCCTTGCTTGTGGCATTTTATTTTAGGTACTGCTTTGGAGGAGGCGGTGAATTCCATCCCCTGGCCTACCCAGGTTCCACCTGGCTGGCATGTCGAGTGGGTTCCGTCCTCTGTCGAGGATCGGGAGGAGTAGCACCATGGCCAGCTTCATTATGGTGTTTCTATGTATCGTCGTTAGTTAAATTTTTCCGCTGCAATGAACTCTCGTACTTTTAATTGAAATTCGAACTTCGTTTGTAATAACTTGATGATACTAATTATGTAAGTTGAATTTGTGGAATGTTGTAATTTCTAGGACTCACCTTCGTGTAGGCGCGCGTGTTGTTTCGATCGTGGAAGTACGTGGTTAATCGGGTGTAATCCGATGGCGCTCCAGCTTATTCCGGATTAAGTGCCTGACTACTTGATTAGTGGTCCGTGGGTACTTAACTTGGAATAATTTCGGAGTGGTCCACCACAAAAATGATACTCATTTGACCGTTGATCCCTCGGTGATCATCCATTGGCTTGACTCTTCACCTTAGCTAGGTTCTTCGCGGCCAAGTCGCCACTTGCCCTTCACCCTTGCCTCGTCCATCGATTCAAAGCGCTAGATAATACCTTCACTATTCGGCCAGCTAAGCTTCACATGAATGTCAATATAATTTATGCATATAAAAATCTTCTTCATACACTTGTTCTTGATTGATAGAGAATAAACCATATTTTGCAAGCTTTCAATAATTAGATCATCAACTAAGATATAACCTCATGTCGTTGTATATTGAACTCATGAAGCCTTCCAACATTTATTTGACAATAAACTCATTCTTTGATAAATGATCTCTTCACTAGTCAATCAAGCTTATCAAATATTCTAGAGACTTATCAATATGTATCTTCACCATGAAATCCCTCTCTATGTGTAACTCAATCTTTGCTTGACATTGTGTTCATAATATTATCACGAGATCATATAATTGCTTGCTTTCCAACATTGTGAGCCATTCAACTTGTATTCAACATATGAGACAATATTTGCAATATAGATGTGACAATCTCAACCACAATCTTAGATAAACACATTAGACATTTAATCGTATTGTCATCAATTCATCAAAATACAATTAGGGGCCTAGATGCACTTTCACCGGTTCTTATGCTTACTATTTTGTTGCTATTGGTTACCAAAATTGGCTGAAACTGGTCCTACCGGTTTTCAGAAACCGGGTAATTAAGTGGCATATTTACTTCAAAAAATTACAGGACTAGCGTAGTTAACTCTTTAAATGGCACCTATCTTCGTCAAATAGTATGTCTTCTTTCTTTCGAACTAAAGTTCAATGGAAATGATATTTCTACATAACCATTACAAAACTGATTACATAGAAGTTTTCCAGATCTAGAAAATGATGTAGATACAAATATTTACATTTAATCTTAAAAGTTACGTACAAGGAAAACCGTCAGTACAATGTTTCTTCATTTATCTTTTAAAGATGATATGCATTGAATGGTGGTTCATTTCATCAATGGGCTCCAAGAACAACTCTTTAATTTGTTTCTTTTTCAGACGATTTGGTGCACCAATACCATCTCCATCTTGGTAAATACAATATGAGATGCGAGCCAAGTTAATACAAGCTTTTTTAAAGGGCACAGAAAGTTGGCAATCATCAAAGGCTTCCTCATTGACTGTTTTCCATGCCTCCAATATTAGATCTTGCATGGCCGTACGGGAGTCTTCCTCATTAGCACCATTCTCGAACATGTGGATACCTATGGAAGATGGAGCATCCCCTCTCTTCAACTCATCCTGTTATTCGATTTGCAATATAGAATCTGAGGAAACATCTTTCAAAAGTTCATTTTGGCGGAAGGAGAGAGAAAAAACAATGTACTTACTGTGTGCGTTGCAGAGTCATTGCATAGACGAAGAATTAGTGAAGCGGAGTGAACAAGTCTTGGATTTGTCTGGATCTGGTCCAGTGTCTTCATGTTGACAAGTGAACTGAGCATGGGGAAAGCATGTAACAGTAACAATGGTGCAGAGGACGAGATCCGTCCATTCTCCAGATAATCTTGAAGTCTTGGTCTGTATTTTCCGTGGTACCATTTTGCCTCCATCATGAATGCCATGCAAAGGTCGTGCCACTGTTGTGTTCGACAACAACTCCTATGTCAGTTTAACTAGAAAACTTGCTTCCTCATCACAAATGATGCTGGGAATTTTAAGATAGTTCACCGATTTCTGTAGAAGATGATGCATTCTGCAGCCATGTTCCCTTAAGGAATGGTCGGCGACCTCATTCGTTGTGTTGTATATAGCATAGTAAACTGCTTTCATGTAATCCGGGAGTGCCTCGCTTGGACTTGCATCCCACCTGAAAGTATTGAAATAGTAATACATAAATTTTTAAGAGAGACGCTTCGTACCAAATAAGAACTGGAAGACGATGAAATTTTAATGGTGTTTTGAAAATCGGCTTGTTTCCAGGAATGCACAATTAGTACCATGTCAATTATTATTGTACGAAGTTTTTCTGCTGTGGCTCTGCTTACCTTGCGATTGCTTCTGTGAGCAGTACAAGTTCGTCCATGGTTCCATAGACATCATAAACATCATCCAAGTGAACAATTAGACTAGAAACTTTAGTAAGCATTTGGCAACATGGTCCATGCTTAGGCTCCCACACAATTCCATTTGCATAATGGAAGCACTCCATTAAACGGTCCCTTGCAAATGTCAGTTTTTTACCAAATGCAATATTCCTCCACCACCTAAAAATAGTGAGTAACATTTTTATTTCAAGAAGCAGAGCATGTAGCAGGAAGTAAAGCTTATAATAAATTCAATTCAAGCATACCTTGTTACTGTTACAAGATCTTGCTGATGCTCATCTTGAACCTTATTGAAGTCTAGTTTAGCAAATTGGAGGAGTAATGGGCACATGTTAATGTCTCTAGAGTAGTGATTGATGAACCACCTTGTTTCTAGCCTTGGAGCTCTCCAGTGCAGTGGAAGTTCTAAAGCATGTGCGACACCTTCACTTAAGTGTGGAGGCATGGATGGCATAAGTTCTTTCAGAGCTTTAGCTGAAAATATCCTTGCCACATCCAATAATTCTTCATCGGGAAATGCTAGATTTGAAGCCTCATATAGTGAAAGAAGTGCATTCACATCCTCCTGTCCTGCTGTCTTGATGCTGCACTTCCTATAATTATGGTAGCTCAGAGGCCCTGCAACATTATGATAAAATTATAGCTACGTATTAGTTTGTTCTGTTTGCCAAATAGTTCGTCCAACTGTTAAGTTTGTTTTAGAATAGTAATGTTCATGAATCAAAAAATTTATATTCACCATAACTATTTTTCCATTTTTTTTACTCAACCCATTTTATTGAGCGATGCAAAAATGTCAAATTGAACCTTGCGCCTCACATTTTACTATATTCTTTTTACTTTATTTAAAGTATTGTGGATCATGTGAAGCATGTCGATACCATTCAGTACTCTACAATGGTGTATGATAATAGGTGCTTTTGCACGTATTCAAAATTAATTACTAGAACAAAAAGCTTGCTAATACCAGGGGTGGTAGGAAAACCATTTTCCCGGAGTAATCTAAATTTTAGGGCTGCAGAAGCAAGGTCGTCATCCGCGTGTTGTTCTTTGGCTCTCTCCTTGGAGACAGAGTTAAGGATGTCACTGATCTCCTCCTCGAAGTGGTAAGAGATTCCAAGTCGTTGCATTGCATCAATGGTGCAAAGTTTGGAAGCTGATTCTGCTTTCTTAAGCAACGTATCGGTAATGCTTCTCTTCAATTTATAATACTCACAAGGGTAAACCTACATATTTACGTTTAAACCATGATTATTACACTAACTTGATGATAAAATGTTACATATTAGTACAGATATGTTATTAGACATATGGATCCATGTTTAAATTATTGCTTATATTGATAAAAAAATATGATCAACCACAAACGATATTTTCACAAATACAAGGGATTCTGTTATCCAAATTTCATCCATAAGTATAACATATTTTCAGTATACACTACAAACGTTTCTATCTTTGCAAATACTACCTTCATTCTTAAATATATATGATACCATTCACATTTTATTTCAACTTTGATCCCCAACAATATTTGATTAGTTAGTTTGTTACATGGCGTAAAATAGGTACCACTACAACTATTATCGGTAATATTTTGGATTGAACCAGTATATTTATCTATTTGTACAAATATTAGTAGAAAATACAAATAGCCAAACAAAGGAAAAAAGTCAATGATGTTATATACTCAAGAACAGAGGTAGTAGTTGTTTTTTACAAGTGGCCAATATAATATCAGCACCTTTAGTATTTCTTTTAGTGGAATGACAAATAGCTGTGTTAATATGGTTTCCAACATTCCCAGCAATTTTGGCAAATCGTCAACAAAATAATGGTACTTTCGTGCTGTATTAGTTTTGTAGCAAATTAATCATGCAAAGGAGCGTCGACCAACTATTGTCACCAATATCTATATTACTTTTGCTGTTTTGCAGCTAATTAATAAAAATATATGCCATGCAGCTTCGTTGTATCCGGAACGAGCTTACATATGAGCCAGGTTGCCGGGAATGACCAAGCGCATAGCGTTGCCTCTACTACACCGCCAATTTCGTCCATGCACCATCCTCCAGTATCTCCACTATAACAATCCTATATAGGCTTGGCTTTTTCAGTAAATGACGCTAGGTTATGGGCCAGAATACTCCAATAGGCTGATTTCACACAATATTATCGAGTATCAACATGTACATGTCATCCACACAAAGAAAAATTTAATAGGTATGCTTGAGAGAATTAGTTGTATGTGCTCAACTCACAACTCTTCCTTTGAGTCAGATGCAGAAAACAACTCTGTGCCTTGTCATAATATTTTCACGTACTCGCTTCGTCTCATGAAAAGTGCAATTCTACAAATAGGATACAAATTTTATGTCTAATTAAATGGTTAGATCACATTTACATGCCAAAGCTCACTTTGAGACCCCATTTTAGGAAGTATGGTTAGATGCATACCAGGAATGTTAGTCTTTTTCAGATCACCAATAATCTGTCTAAAAAACTAGAATTGCATTCTTTTATGGGACAGAGTATGCATGCCCGCAGTTCGTTATGTCGACTATTATTAGATTGTCGTTATGTCGACTATTATTAGATTGCATGTGTTTAGGGAGGCTATATATGTTGTACCAAATCATATGGTTAGAATTAATTAGCAAATTATATGGAGATCCTCGTCCACCCTGAGCATTCAGTTTTGATTCTGCCACATCCATGGCATGCATGGTATCAAGTCACAATCTCAATCACTGCTCCCCAGCCACCTTGATATCTTTCTGGTTCTTGGTACCTTGAATGTCCGTGCCACATGTCATCAGTGTTTTCAAATCACTGGATTACTCACGATTATGAATGATTAATCGACAAATTGTTTTATGAACATGTGCATTAATCATGATTAATCACCTAGTTGGTGCCCCAGCAACTAGGAGCAACTTAACAATTTGAAAACATCGCATGTCATAGTATATATGGTTTGCAGGTTCATAACTAAAATATATATACGTATTTCAGTTGTGAAACTGCAAACCATATATACTATGACATCCAATGTTTTAGAATTGTGAAGTTGCTCATAGTTGCTGGGTACCTTTATGACAAACTAATTAGTTACAAAATGAATCAGTTGAGTATCTTGTTCTCAATACCATATATGACGGAGCAAATAAATATAATGTTTGTTTACCTGATTGCGGTTGCCTGAATCGAGTGACAGAAGGGCATCATAGTCCCAGGAGCTGGGTTGGTAATTCGCTGACCTGCGCCCTGGCTTCCAAGCATCTGGTGTCTCTGCCGCCAACAAGCAGCACACCTGGTGGCGAGGTGAGCGCCGCCGTGCCATGGACAACGGGCAATTGCATGCGCCAGCGAATACCGACGTTGCTTTAAGAGACATGAATGCACCCAGGCTTGATAGCACACCCTAGCGCTTGCAATATATGTTGTCCAGGAGTATATGTGGCTTGATTTTGGAGAGAGAGGTGCTAGCTTCTTGTCTGCGTAGAAAGGTGAAGAACACATCAATATTTATAGCCCCGAAACGATCTTAATGAGGGACCATCACGTGCGTCACATGTGTAGACTGTAGACTATGATAGGTTTGTTTCTATTTGATTTTGGGAGTACTCAATGGGATCAAGTGGTGGCACTGAGCAGTGAGGAACTGTGGACACGTTTTCAACATGAACAAAATTGTTGGTTTCAATAACTTACAAAATTGTGTACAACACTAATAAAATGGTAGATTCCTTATTTTTGAAAAAAATCTTCATAATTATATTATTTGTGTGTAGGGCATTGAATGGCATTTCTGGAGGCTCTGACTATTATCATTGTGTTCCTATATATATGAACGTTCCTTCTGATTGTTACATCACATCAATTTAGCCAAATGGAGTGTCTGGTCCTTGGATTGAGTTTGCCCTGTCCAATCACGTTTTCACACCTCATGAACCAGCAACTTTTGCTTTGTTTCCGTGATGAAGAAATAGAGGCATCAGAAGGGGAAAATTAAAAGTATGAGATTCTTTTTTTTCTTGTTCCAATTTCGACAAGGACCTGAGAAGGGTGACTGCGCGCACCACCTGGTTATCCCTGATGCTCCGTCGCGGCCGGTACAGGGCGCAGCTCCACTCCGGACTGGCCGAGTGAGCACCCATGTGGGTGGCCATAAAAGCGCACAGCTCTGCCCCCATGTAGCCGAGCTCTGGCGCCATGAAGGATCCCCTTCGCTGCTGGCAAGAAAGAATGGAACAAAAAAAGATAAAGAGAGGCACTGACATGTGGGGCCAGGGGCAAACTTGACTTTTCACGTACATGGATGGAAAAGGGGACAGAGTGGCACTGAAGGCACAAACTAATACTTCAGTGGCACTAAAGGAAATTCCAAAAATTTGCGGCACTGAAGGAATATGTTCAATTTTTGTGGCATGGAAGGAATTTGTTCCTAAATATATTAGAGGTTCCTTGCTTCGCAACAATACGGCACATGGTTGTGTTGACTCGTTGGACCAAACATATGTGCACCTATGCTAATGGACGGGCCCATGAGTGCAGGTGCACCTATGTTTAGTACCACCTTATTAGTTTAGCAAGGGTGGAGCCAACTTATGAACATTTGTCCTCTAGTCATAGCACCTTCGGGTTGACCCTTTTACACGAAGCGAGGACGAAAGTGTAAGTAGGATGCTATGCCCCTACGAAAGGGTTGGGTGGTGTGGCTTTGTGACACAAGGTGTTACACATGGTATCAGAGCAGACCCTTGTGGTTGCGCGTACGAGTCAGTGCGCGGGCATAGGGCGCATGGTGTGTGTGGGCCAGTTAGGACACAACGCATGGCGTATGGGCTGACACTAGACGTACGGTTGTGGGATCTGAGGAAATGTTCCTGGACATTTGATCGGGTTAGTGTACGGGCATATGGCATATGTGGGCCTAGGATGAGGCACACGGTATATGGGTCGGCATTGGATGGGTGAGTTGGACCGAAGAGGACGTCGGGTTCTTTGAGTGGGGTGTATGTGACAGCCGGCCCAAGTTGATATAGACCAGTAGCGGCCCATGAGCATGGTGTGTGGATGTTTAGTACCACCTTGATGGTTTAGCAAGGGTGGAACCAACTTATAAGCCTTTGTCCCCTAGCCATAGCACCTTCGGCTTGACCCTTTTACACGAGAAAGGACGAAAGTGCAGGGTGGTGCTATGTGTACGCGTGCCTGCCCCATAGAAGGACTGGGGCGTTACAGATTCCAGAGGGAAAAAACCCTCTAGTTTGATTTAAAAAAGTCCCACATAATTTGTTATTCCAAAATACTAATACTTGGGTCATACTTTTTGGGCCCACAACTTGACATGAAGAATTTACAATAGACTAGATGAGTTCTTGGTGCTCTTGTCTGATATTTGTGTAAGATTGAAGAATGCTTGAATGGCAATTAAATTGTATGTTGCTGGAGTAAAAATAGAGGTGCATGTGGATGACAACAATTAAATACAATCAATGACACAAATGAAAAAAATCTTGTTCAACTATAACAGCTGGGGGCTTGGGGCACAAACAATATTACATGACAATTAGTCCTATAATAACCTTAAACTAAGAGATTAAGAAATTCGTTTGGAAGCAACTTTGTGAGGAATTAGGCTATTCCGAGTTGAGAGTTTCATTGCAATGTTTCCAATATAGGCACGTCGTCTAGAGTACAATGAAACTATGGATGAAACAACCCCTACAATGCATGATTTCAGTTTTGATGTTTTCTATGTACTCAATACATTTAGTTGTAAGACACAATATGACTTGGAACCAATGTAGACAGTGTTTCATGTCAATGATACTCCTTACATCTCTCTCTTCTTTAAAACTATGCCATGTCATCCAAATGGCCTATGTGACACCCTATTAAATGTGCTTGAAACACCTATGAACTCCCAATAGGATTAACCTTAGTATTTCCTCACAACGAGAGCATGCATTTCATTAACATAAATTTAGTTAGCATACATGTTCCACTTTTGCAATTCTTTTTGTGATAACTTGAGAATATTATTTTCACCTTGTAAAAGTGGAACTGTGCAGTAGTAGGCAGAATGCAACAAAAAGGAGGAAGATAGATCACGCGTGTTAAAAAACCAGGGAAAAAGAAATATGGAGATCTTGCACAATAATTGTTATTATATGTGATTTGTATAGTTGTCAGAAAGAAGGCCTAGAAACAGTCCATCTCAAATAGTTCTACTTGTTGCTTGATTGTGGTGCGAGACCTGCCTGGACATAATAGGAAGCAAGAAAAAAAATTCATCATCCAACACACGTGAAACTATACATGGGAGCTTCTATGTGAGCTTCATAAGAAATTATGCATGTGTAGCCCCATTCAATTGCATGTGAAGTTAAGTGCATTTGCTTCCAAAAGAAGCTATGTATATACATTTGATTCTTATTATAAACTGATAGGACTAGATCTTAGCAGACTTGTAACCATGGGTAGTGGGCCCTATATAAGGCGGCCCAGGGATACAAACATCACTGAGCACATGTCGTAGGGCTTTCTAACTCTGGGTAGCCCAAACCTGTATTGAACTTGCTTCTCCTATGTTACCTTCAAGTTCTTGGTCCCACATTCACCCTTGTCAAATTTACTGGTTGGGCATTGATTGCCAAAGCTAAAAAATCTGACAAGACTACTGCAAAAACCATTTTTAGAGGTGGTTACAATCAATTAACCGATGTGGCTTTTGCATCCGTCTTAGACGGAAGATCACAATAAATGAACAATTAACCAATGGTGTTTTGTGTACACCTCGGTTAATCAAGTAAACAAATAAAAACAAAACAAAACCCTTGGACGGACCAGCGAGCCCATCCATGGGCGTCGCCGACCCTCCACCGTTGCCACAGTTCCAGGGCCACCGCCACTCCCACATGTGTGCTGCCGCATCTGGCCACCGCTGCCACCGCTCCTCTTGCGCTCGCGTAGCATCATGCTGCATCTGGCCGTCACCGTGCCTCGTGCCTATCCTCTGGCCGCCTCAGCCGCTCCTTGCCTCACGAAAATCCCCGTGTTGCAGCTCTGCCTCACATCCACACCGCCGCTGCTTGACTCATGCCTGCGTCGCCGCTCGTTGCCTCCCACCGCTGCCGCTGTCGCTGCTCGACTCACGCCTGCACTACCTCGGCCAGCCACTTCCGCACACACCACCACTTGCACGCTAGAGGGAGAGAATGAGAGGAGGAAGAGATGAGTGGAAGTGTGGAACCCTAATTTGTATATATATGAAAGAAATCGGCCTTCTAGGTGTCTTTGGCCCTCAGTATTTTAATCAATTTTCCAAGGTGGACACCTTAAAACGTCTACCTAAAAAATAGACTATTTTTGAAGGTGATTGTATTAAAAATGTCTGTCTTCATAAATTGATTTTTTAAGGTGGTCAAATGCAACCGTCTTCTTAAATAAAAAATATCTGCCTCCCTTGATGCCTGGAGGCCTAATCTGAAAGGTCACGGGAAATGTTTCTTTTCTAGTAGTGCGACTTAGAAACTACAAATTATACTCAAATTTTAACTTGGTTCGCAATGTTTTTATTCTGAATTTCAGCATAACTAAAGGGACAGGACTCCATACTTTTTTTTTTTGAAGTGAAAGACACTATAGGTCATATGTGTAGTAAATACGTTTAGAAAGAGTACTTAATGCCCAAAAAGCACTCCATACATAGGCGATGTGGATTGGGTTTGGCAGGCTGCAACATGACAGTCTTTATTGAATTCAAATCTTGCTTCTATCATTCAAACTCCTTATATTTGAAATAAATCTTTGCTGATCCAGAAAAAGGAAGGAATGAGATCTTTTGTTATCCGGGCGCCGATGTTTCAAATCTTGCTGCCAATTGTGGAAATCCTAGACGCAGGCTAAGTGAAAAACCTTCATATGGGTTGCAATTCGCAATAGATGCTGAACTTCGGACCAGCTCGCCATGAGAGGGCTGCCTCACTCAAGCCAGTGTCCATTGTGTGACCATGAGGCTAAGACAGTGCAACACCTTCTCACTACTTGTCTTCTAGCGTGTCAATTTTGGTTATCGGTCTTCTTGAGCGAGCGCCTAGTCATCATGAGAAGCCCTTTGCTGAGTGGTGGAGGAAGGCAGTCAAGAGAACTCAAAAAAGAAAGAGAAAGGGTCTGCAAACTTTGATCATATTGGGTGCTTGGATCTTTTGGAAACATCGTAACACATGTGTCTTCGAAGGCGCCTAGCCATCCTTAGCTTCTTCAGGAATTCAGGTTAGAGCATCATCTTTGGTGCATTGTAGGCGCTAGGGGATTGCGGTCTCTGAGTTCAGGTCAAGGTTATGAGCTAATTCCTTAGCTCTAGCTGTTGCTTAGGTAGTCAGGTCTCATCTTTTTTTAGTTGATTTATAAGTTAGTTCTAAATCTCATGTAAAACTAATCCCTCATGGCTTGGTTCAGAGTGAGGTGTGGTTTGTTGTAAGGGACTGATCCTTCTCTCTCTATGATACAAAGATATGAGCTCTCCCACGTATTCAAGAAAAAAAATACATCCTTTGTTATCTTTTGGTAGAGTCCAATATTACAAATAAAGCCACCACCACCATGAATCTCCACAATTTTAGATCGATCCTTGTGCATAATTATGACAGCCTGTGCACAATTCAATAAAATTGCCACAACATCAGTTTGAAAAATAGACTTGATTATGGTTCTCAATATCAGCTATGTAAGCCTTGGAATCCTACAGAAACATTTACATAACTCTAGAGATTCGACCGAGAAAACCGTCGACCCATTAATATTCTAATCCTTGTCACCACAATACAAGTGTTTTCTGAACGTTTGGAGTAACACATGTCATTATTCATGAAAGGTATAAAAATGATAAATAACCATAACTTCAAAGTGAATTAAGAATAAAAATAGATATTTCAATTCCATCATTTACTATGGTGAGAATGTGGGAATTTTTCGCACTTGGGTAGCTTGCTCAAAAGCATAGGCAATTTCAATAAGCCTAGGCTCATATCCCTTCAATCCCCCAAAGCAAATACCAAATGGGACTCCCAGTTTACCATATCCAGCTGGTACAGTGATTCCTGGCATGCCGCCGATGGCAAGAACACTAGAAGCACTATCATTGGGCGTCACTATTGCATCCAATTTCTGATCTTTCATTAGTTTCTCCAAACCATAAGCTGATAGTTTCTTTAGTTCCAGGATTGCAGTTCTTTCAGGACCACCAATGCCAGTAGTGGTCTCAGCCACCAGGAAGATTAACTGCCCGAATTCTTTCAACCTCTCCTGTGATAATTGGAATCAGAGAGAACTTCACAATGCAAGATTAAATTTTGGTAGGAAAAAAAATTCAAAAACTACATTTATTGACATATGGGTTAGAAAACTAGTACTTTGAAGAATCACTTCCACAGTCATGTACCAATGATGGTTGCCAAACCCATCATTAATATTTAGACCAACTAATAACACTCCTTTAACAAATAGTTGTCCATGATATTCTAATACTGCATATGATTTTCTAAACCCTGTTAGTAACTTAGTATTGCCTAATAACTTTTTTATTTAGAACATTTGTTAGATTCATGTGTAAAGCCACCTCAGAAAATTTGTTAAACCAATATACATATAGTTAGCATTTTCTTAAAATCTGTATGAAAATGCATTTCAGAAGTATCATTTTGTGGGGACCATATAAATGTCATCACATTATAATTGTGTCAAATATTATGTACTAATTGGTTATATTTAGTCTTGGCATTTAGTTGTATTAGCGATAGAGCGTAGAGTATGTGCCATACAATCTTAACATGTGGTCCCCGTAAATATGAGAAGAGGGCCACTGTTGTAACCACAAAGACATATGAACATCATCGCAGGGGGAGACGCCCATAGTTATGCACCGGGGATGTAGGCTTCATCTGAACCTTGTCATCAAATATCATGCCTCTGGTATTGTCTAAGATGATCATCTCCCTAGAGTAATATTTGCTTCCGCACACTTATTTTGTAACAAGTAATCATATATTCATATACATGTCAGAGTCTAAGTTCTACAAGAAACAATCTTCCATTTAATGAATTTTAGTCTGATTGTTTTTTAACACTGGATGGTGACGAGACGTAAATGACAACGAGATAGATTGGAGCATGGGAACATCATGATAATTGTGGTGTCACCAGTGTTGTACAAAGACAACATTACTGCATAGGGCACCTTTGTGGTGGCATGGCCTGCACGTGGATCAGCACACATATAGTGGAGCATACAACATGGTGCGAACAAATCCAATGGACAACAAGAATGGGTCGCGGGTGGTGAGATGAGTGCATGGGCTTGACGGAGATGCAGCTGTGTGTATGATACGTGTGGTGGGAGCAGGACTCCTTTTGGCCTAATAATGCATGCAGAAAACAGGAAAAAGCATGTGGCCTCATAGCCTAGAAATCAAAGAAAATTCAAGAAGGAACAATCACATTGTCAAATTTGTTTTGGTGCCACAAAGGAGGTGGAGCATGTCACCGATTTCTTGTGCATATAGATGGCCATGAGGGGCGGCTGCTAGATGTGTAGAAATATCGAGGGCCATGATATGGTGTAGTACCCCAACCTAATATACCTAGTAGTTGAGGTTGTTGGTCCATGTGGACAAATGCGTGGTTGTAGTTGGTTGGTTTCATACATCCTTAGAAGTTTAGGAAGTTGAGAGCCAGCTTATAATCCTTGTCATTCCGAACATCTCACCAACGGGTTACCCTTTTATACGAAGCGTGGGCGAAAGTGTAAGATATGTGGTATATGTATCTTGGTCCGTTCCACATGAGGAGCTGTAATCAGATTTGGGATAGGGTGTTATATGTGCAATGCGTGGTTTAGCTACAAGGAAGGAAAGACTCGTATGCGCACTATGTTGATAGTCCTTAAATACCATATTTAATGGTCAGCATCTTAGGAAAACAGCTACAAGGAAGGAAAGACTCATATGCGCACTATGTTGACCAATGCTACTCTTTTATATTAACTATTTCAAATCTCATAGGTAATACTTGGACATTAAACCAATTTTAAATAAAAAATGTTGTCACTTACAAAGTTGTAGATATGGTCAAGTACTAAGATTTTGGTGTTGACATTTGTTTTTCATTTGAGATCTTTGAGAGGTATGAAAACATATTTTGAATATGTGGTCATATAAATAATTTAAAATGAAAAAATATTAACTATAAAGTGGTAGATCTCATCGAGCTTTATAATTTTGAGATAAAGTTTGTGTTCGTCCGACTTAATATCAAAAGGTATAAATTTTTTTGCTAGTAATTTTATCACTTTTCATAGCCCGAGCTGTGAATAGACCGTGTGGTGAACACCCTCCTATGACTGCCAGTTTGTAATACGAACATTCCGAATCGGCAGTGAAAATTGATTTCATTTTTACAACCAGATCGTGATTGGAATTGGCGGTGAGAATGTGAGATTCATCATTACCGCCGGTTTGAATTCATACAGGCGATGAAACATTTTCACCGCCGGGTCATTTTAAACAGATGGTGATCATCCATTGATGATTTCTTTCTTTTGCAATATGTCCATTAACCTTATGATAACTAGGAGTCTAGGAGATGATTTTTTAGGAAACTCACTATATCCCATTCACTATTTACCAAAATTGGTGCATTCAACCCTTTATCCTTTTCTTTTAAAATACTTATCAAATCAATAATTATTCATGAATTCTTTATGTACCTTTAAAAATAAAAACTAATTTGTAACTTTTGTTTCATGCACATTTATTTCATTCAATATATAATTTTGCAGATTATGATGTTGTTATCTTTATTCAGACTAGCTGCAAATGTAAAAAAGATATTACTGATGTTTTCTGACCAAAAAAGTCTGAAAACAAAATGTAGATTTGGGGATAGAGGAAATTGCGTAGAAAGGAGAAGTTTCACACAAGCATACCTCAATGGGATGGGCATTGTTGAATGCTATTATGTCTGCGAGAGAACGAACTGGAGAGTATGATAAGTCTGACAAGTAAGCATCTAGGCTTAGCTTGAACTCCGCTGGTAGTGCAATTTGTTCACCATTGTTTAGAACATCCAATATTACACTAAGATTTGCTATGTTTATGTTCTCAATCAGGATCGCTCCATGTTTCCTTCAAACCGAAATGTAATATTTAAGTATGGAATGGATCAAATATATATATGACTCACAGTAAAGAAATTCATTTGAATATGAAGCGAGTGCTAAATATAATTGCAGCAAAGAGGGAGAAATCAATATTTGAAACTTGACAGGGTACTTAGAAAGTAGAGATGCAAGCGGGTATCGTTTTTTGGGTCAACTACGTAATTACAATGGCATGCTAGGACAAGAAAAATGGACATTAGTACCGGGCCTTAACCCCCTAGCTGTATGGGCTGTAGCAATCGGTACTCGCGAATTTTTCATGCCTAAATGTGCGTGCGCGGTCTGTGTGGTTCGAACTCACGACCTCTATCCTCATGCGTAGCCACCTTGACCAACCACCCATAGAGCACATGTGGTGGAGGGAGAGATGATACTCTTTTGAAGTAACCCTGGATGAACCATTTAGTATCGGCTCGTAATACAAACCAGTACTAAATGGCATAATTTAGTACCGAGACGTGTTACGAGCCAATACTAAATCGTCGGGGGACCTCAGAGACCCACCAGGATTATTTAGTATCGGATCTTAACACCAATCAGTATCTGATGGTGTTACCAACTGGTACTAAATTGACATTAGTGTTGGATTTAAGGTAACTGGTACAAATGACAAGTGGATAAATAGATCTTCCACTTGTCATTTGTAGTGTACAAATGACAAGAAAAAAGGGCGCACTACAAATGACCCTTTTTTCTTGTAGTGCGCCCTAATCTATTTCTCTCCCTAAATTAATTATGCATAATGGCATCCTAGTTTATTTTGTCATGTTTCGGATGGACCCAATGACCCAGCATAAATATAGCTTGCATCCATATGATCAACTCATGAAATATTTTTTCCTATTTGTTTTGCAAAAATAGTTCTTATCCAGATAGCAGTGCATATTATGAACTTATTATAAAATGTAATTCTAAAATACTCTTTGCTTTGGCTACTAAAAGTCGGCCTAATCACTTAATTGTCTGGAAGTGTAAGCATTTACTTGATCTAAGCAACATAAAAATATCCTAGTACAACCTAACAGAAATAAGTGACATTTTGGGGTTGCCTTCAGTTAATAGTTTGTATTCTAGTTGTATATTAGTACTTTTAACGCACCTACATATCTGATATTTATATAAATATTTTTATTGAAATATTGTTTTATAATAACTGTACTTTTGTTATGTTATATAAATATTTTGTAACCGAAAGTACTAGCCAAAGTTGTGTTTTATGGGCACATGCTTTTGACTAGGAGATTTTTTGACGTCCTTACGTTCCATGTGGTAACGATAGAAAACAAATACTATCATGTGAGTCTTTTTTTTCATCCATGTCTAGTTATACAATATTTTATGAGATTTGCACTATATAATTTAAATATATATATTCATTGAGACTGAGTACCTCATCATATCCAGATGCTGACGGAACACCAAATTCTGAACGGTTCCATTTGGATTATTGAAAAATCCATTGGGTATGCCAATTCTCTTGCCTTTTAACCCATCTGGCCTCAAGAATTGCATATAGCCACCTTCGGGGATGTACCTAGATGCCTTCTTTGTAGCCAAGGCGTCATGCGAATCATAACCAACAATAGCATCCAGTACTCTCACTGCATCAGACATTGTGCGGCATATTGGTCTGCGATAAGAGAAACCACAAAATCATTTTCCATACCTATGATGAATTGCTTATTTTCCAGGTTATGTTCATCTCCATCAATTTTCTACAGCAAAGCTACCAAATTCTATATTCATTGTACTGTCCTGCAAAATATACTTAATTCGTTGGTTTGCAAAGAAAAGGATGTACCACCCTACTCCCTCCGTCCCTAAAAGAATGTCTTTCTCGCTTCCCGAGAAATAACTACGGCCAATTATATATAAAAAATATATTAAAATTTATGATGTAATATGAATACTATTAGGTAGATATTTAGATCTAGTTTTTTATAAAAAATTATTTGAAGACTTAAATGTTGCACATATTCAAATCTAGTCAAACTTGTGGCACGCACATCAACGGCAACACTCTTTTAGGGACGGAGCGAGTAGTCCCTAACTAATGGCAGAGAAACGCTAGATGCCTCCTTCCTTGGTCGTCCCTTTTTCAATGGCAAATAAAGGCTCAAGCGCAGATATAACACGATCAACAGTTCAACACCCAAATTTACAGCTAACTTACCAAGTGTAGCTAACTTTTGGGTCTCCCAAGCTGCTACTTGAGCAATCTTTCAGTTATTTTGAGCATTGGAAGCAACAGCACTACCTGAGGAACTCCAGATGTTTTAATCTGCCCTCAAAATATAAAATAAAATTTTAGTATGGTAAATTTTTGGACCCAAACATTTTGTTCGAGAAAACAAGTGTATCAACTACTCATGTTTTACGTACTTTTTCGCTTAAAAGTTCTTAATAGTTTCTATTTATCTGTTATTGCATTTGAATTATAAAGTGAAGATCAAATTTCACTAAACTAAATATAATTGACAAAACTACACAAATCTACACTTCTATTGGCATTTTTATGAAAACTACACTATGAAGAAGCAATTCAACAAAAGTGCACATTTGCAATAAGGTGTCATGAAAACTTAAGATAAACCCAGAAACGTCATAACATAGAAAATCTATAATGAGCAAAATGAGGTCAAAATCCACGTACAATGATACCCACTTCCTCATCGCACAGGACGGACATGTCAGGGCCAAATGAACCACCAAGATGACAAGAGGGGGCAGAGGGAAGGGGAGATTGATTTGGCCATCCTCCTGCTATTAAAATCCACCTGCCCCATCTTTTCTTTTTGTCACCAGGGCATTATTGTCTATCCACTCACGTTTCCAATCCCAATCAGTAAATTTATTTAGCCAATCAAATGTGGGTAACTGTCACACCCTGAAATTTGGGATTTCGGGATGTGAATTAGAAAGAGCAATTAAATGAACAATTTTCATGAATTATTAAAACTTTTTCAACATTTGTTTAATTATCAAGATATTTAGTGTAGGAAAATAATCAATTTTCATGATCAAATAAAAATGCTTTATGTTGTCTTAATTGAGGTGTTGCATTCATGCCGAAGTATATAATGTGTTTATGAGTAAGATTTTAAAATGCGTTTAGACGTCGATCAAATCTCTCCTGAGAATTTCCTAGAATTTCTGGCAATTAATTCTCTTTTCCTAGAGCCAAATCCATTTATTGGAAGGCTTTAAAATCCCTTTTATTGGACTCCAAATATTTTATTTGGGTTCACATTATCCAACTCTATCTCCAGAACTTTTCTTGAGATTTTTGGAGAATTTAGAATATTTTTCGTTGTTTAAATGCATATCAAGAATTACTGGATTTGTTTTCGAACAGGAAATGATTTCCCAAAAAAAACTCTAAATCTTTTTCTCCTTTTCCTTCTTGGGCTGAGGTCGTCCGCAGGCCTAGCCTCCAAGCCCATCCTAGAGCCCATCAACCCCGCCGGCCCATCTCTCTCTCTCTCTCTCTGACGCTTCGGGCCCACCTGTCAGGACCTTCTTCCTTCTCGTGCTCTAGCCGAACTCTGTCCGAGCTCGTGCCGCGTCCGCGCCGCCGTTCCTTCTTGGCCCGCACGCCAAGGATCTCTCCCGGCCTATATAACGTGCCAGTGCATCTCCTCGAGCCTCCTCGTCTCGATGTCCCCAAACCCTCGCACGTTGTTGCTGCCGCCGTCGTGAGCAACTTGTTGGGCAGAGCCGCAGGTGCACTTCTCCCTTCAATTTGCTGATATGGAGCGATTCTGGACCAAATTGGCGACCCGAGTTTCATCCCTGAGCGAAGACGCATCGATTCCATTCATCCCCGTCGCCAATCGACTGCCAGAGCGCTGCCGCTGCGTGGAGCTCCGAAGCGCCACCACCTCTGTTCGATTCCGGTCGGAGAAGCTCATCGCCGCGCTTGGTGAGCACACCCTCGCTATCCCCTCGACCTCCTCTCTCTTTTCCCCTACTTCACCGAGCTCCCCTCCCCCTGAATCGACGGTGAGCCGAGCACCGTCGGCCATGGAAGCAAGCTCTTGGAGCTTTTACATGAGGACCCCTGTGATCTTTTGTAATTGTCCAATCTATTACTTGTGTCTTGTCAATTCTACAAATAAATCCTCTGGATTTTTAAGATCCTCGCAGTCCAGTCCAAACCGAGCACCTTTTATAGAACTGAGCCCAGCCTTTGATTTAATCGCAAGCACTGTTCTATGTGTCTTGCAAATCTTGTCAGATACCCCCTAAAACCTTTAGTACTTCACGATTAGATTCCTGCAACCTTTAGAAAGTAACAGTTTCCACGTTTAGTCTCTGTTTAATCTCGTTCTTGTTGCAATAGATTCATACCAACTTAAACAACGCGTTAGAAGCAATGTTCCCTGTTTTATAATTTATTTAATAAAATAAAATATTAATTTGATTAATGCTTACTTCCTTGTTCTTCCAAATAAAATATAATTAGGTCATATAACGGTTTTTCATAGACTAACAATTAATTTGTGCTTAATGGTCAATATTGAAATTATTTTTTTCCTAAATAAAACTAGACTAGGTTTGTACATCGTCTTTTATAAATAAATATTAACTTGATTAATATTTATTAACTAGTTTTTCTAATTAAAAGCAAAATAGGCTTGAACCTCATTTCTATGAATAAATCTAATATGATTAATATTATTATAATATCTTTCTAAATAACAAATATGGCTAGTTGAACATTACACATAAATTTGTACGCTAGATGCTCTCACATCCTTTACTTGCAAGATAAATGTTTAATTGGTATAATTTATACATACACGTTTGCAAATAAAATCAATTAAGCTTTAACCCGTCTTTTTATATCAAAGCATAATTTGCTTAATTTAGATACTGAATATTTCTCTAAATATACATTCAATGTTTTTTCTTAATTAAAAATAAAATAAGCATATAGTCTTTTATTTCTTTTATAACATAAATCTTCCGATAATTATACCTTCCAACCATAGCTCTATTTTTAGTGTTTCTTGCGCTCTCACGATCATAGTAACGAGACCCATCGTTTAGTGTATTTCTTTTAAAGCTTTTCTTTTCATTGGTGTATTGTTCTTAGTTGTACCTATTTCTTTTCTTGCATGTTTGCACTTGTGCTCGATGTTTGCTACGATTAGAGGAACGTCATTCTGGAGCTGTCAAGATCAAGAGTTGAAGGCTAGGCAATGGTTTTCTTTTGCGAAAAGGCAAGTGTCCCTAACCATCCTTCTACCTATGCTTTATAAGATCATATATGTTAATCGGAACATGGAGAACGACCTAGGATTAACCGTACAACCACAATACTATAATTGCTCTGGTCTTGGCTAATTAATTAGAAACATTGGTTAGAAATGATCTTACCGAAAGGGCATGGGGGTGGCGGTTGACGGTGTATAGCCCGGTCCTCTCGGGAAGTGGGCTTAGCTAAGACACTATGCCGTTAGGGAGGGTTATGCCTGCTTCCGATCCGGAAACCTTAGCAGGTCGTTTCTAACTAGGGAATCTTTGTAAAGGCCTCGTAGCGTCCCTATGCAGTCACAGCTTGGAAGTGTGATACGTGCTTTGGCCGGCACAGCATGGTTGGGTTTAAAGTTCTTCGGAGCTTTTACGCGAATTGTGGTGAAAGTGTACAACCTCTGCAGAGTGTAAAACTGTTATAACAGTCGTGTTCACGGTCATGAACGGCCTGGACCCTCACATGATTAATATACTTGAAGTTGCTGATTAGATTGTTCTGGTTATTTCAGTGGCCTTGCTGAGTACCAACCATAAGTGTACTCATCCTTGCTTATTGCTGCTCAGTATTTAGAAGGTGTGTGAAGTCATTGAAGGTGATGTTAGGCGTACGCAACCCCCAGTCAACTGCCTGTGGTGAAGAGTTCAAGATTCCGCTGCTAGAAAACATTTGCATTGTCTCTATTTTATTATTTCCGCTGTAACTTTGTGTTCTGTTTATTCATGGAGTCTATCATCTCTATCCTGGCACACATATGAGATGCATCTGGTTTTCTTTTTAAAATCAGGTGTGACAGTAACTTGATTCTCCATCCATTACTGATGCATCCCTTGCTCAGCCTTCCATTATTAACCAATCAATTCACATGATCACCTCCTCCGCTTTCCTTTCTGTAGGATGGATGTCTTCCATTATTAGCAAATTAAATCGCACGATCTCCTCCCCTACCTTCCTTTCTCCTAGATAAATACCAATCAAATCAAAATGCAACAGCCCTACCACGCTCTCCTTTCTAATCAAAATACAACAGCCCCCGTAATGCGCTCTCCTTCCAATCAAAATGCACACTCTCTCCTTCCAAATTTTTACAGTGTATACCGTTTTTTAGAAATTAGAAACGAGTTTGAAGACAACCCTTTAAGTCTCTCGAAACTAGATAAGAAATCTCTAGCTTTACAGTGTATTATTTACCTTTCATACTCTGGAATTTGCATCTCATATCCTTTCATCCATACTATATTTATATCTTTTGTTTATGAGTTTAAAATAGGTATAACCGTATAATAATGGCTCCAAATTTGTTCTTTAATTCTATTTTATTTTATATGCATGTGGGGCGTGCCAACCTACTATATAGTACGACAAAATGACAGTGAGTTTATCCTAGCGAAATCCCCCATTGACTTACTGTCTTTTATGGAGCCCCTTTGTAACAGTTGGCATGCAAAGTAAATTAAAAAATTGGTGCATCGGATCTTGTGCAGAAAATACACTAGTAGTACTATATTCTCAAGTTGGAGAAGGATTATTTAATTAGCTAGTCAGCAGATGACTCACCCAACTGTGTCTTGTCTAGGAGAAATAGGGATAACCCCAGCCCGGCTGGTCAACCCGAGCGTCGGTTTAATCCCAACCACGGAGTTGAGCGACGCCGGGCAGAGAATGGAGCCGTCGGTTTCCGTCCCGATCGTCACAGCTGCCATGTTCGCCGCCGCTGCTATCGCCGAACCCGTGCTCGACCCACATGGATCCGCCGACAGCACGTAAGGATTCTGCGGCCAGCACACATCATGTAAAAGAAATTAAAAAGCTTTACATAATTACAACCAGCAATGAACTGCGATCGATCAGAGAGATTCTTCAGAGTAGATGGTTGCTTACCCGTCCCTGCCCGCCGCGCGCGCTCCATGCGTGCAACCCTTCCAAGTTGCGGAAATTCGCCCACTCCTCCATGTTAGCCTTGCCGAGGATGATCGCGCCCGCTCGACGCAGCCTACGCACAACGCCAGCGTCTCGCCTGACCACGGACCCGAGCAGCGCGAACGACCCGGCCGTAGTGTTGAGCCGGTCGCGCGTGGCGATGTTGTCCTTGAGAAGCACGGGGATGCCGTGCAGCCCGCTGCAGCAATGGGAGCACGAGCAGCGCTCGGCATCCGCCCGCTTGGCTTGCCGGAGCGCGTCGGGGTTGACCTCGATCACGGCGTGGAGGACCGGGTTGAGGCGGGCGATCCGGTCTAGGTAGAACTGGACGAGCGCCGTGGATGTCAGGCTGCCGTTCTTGAAACCTGAATGGATGGCGTCAATGGTTGCCTCCTCGATCTGAAAGCCATGGCCGCTGGTGAAGGCGATGAAAGCGAGCACGGAGGTGGCGAGCAGTAGGAGCTGGTGGTGAGCCATTGGTGGAATGCTGGGCACGAGCTGGTGCTGTGCTAATGGATAGTGATCCACATTCCACAGCGTTGACCAACGGCTTCTAGGCTTATCTTATATAGCAGTTTTTGTTGTTGTAGTTTTCATAGTTTTGCATAGTGTGCTTGTCCTGCCTATAGTATAGGGGCTTCAAGCGCAGCATTTATAGCAGTTTAGGAGTATTTTTAAAAAATGGATGAGCACATGCAGGATGCTAGTGGCGAAGATTGACATGACATCCTCTCTGAGCCGTCCAGGAACGCTGCTCGCGCGGAGCCCCGAATCCGCCAACTCGCTGCTGGCAAGTGAAGGTGCCAAGCAACTGCCAGCGGCCACAAATTTTCGATAGGGACTGCTAGGGGGACGCCAAGGGAAGGGATAGCCGCCAAAAGTTTTCGATGGGGCAGCCGGGGGTATATTACGAGGGCTGGAATCTCAATATGTTTTTCAAATGGAAGTGGATCATATTTTGGTGGTAGAAATGACTTCCTGACAATTGAGGATAAAACTTCGCCCATCAAGTCTTGGAGCCTATAAGGATAAGACCATATAACATTACCATTACCAAAATTTGAGCGATGAGAATATAATAATCAGTCAATTTTGCCCACTAGCCCACGTAGGGGAAATTAGCTGAAATCTAAGAACAATCACTGAAAAAAGACCTCACCAATAAACGGTGGGCCATATAGTCTACAAATCAGAACAGTTTTTTTTCCGGAAGATAGAAAAGGCTTATGACATGAACAGTACATAAAAAGAAAAAATGAAATAGGCATTAATAAAACATCCTTAAACTTACGAAACATTATGGATTCTTCTACTAATTTAATTGGACCTTACGAAACCATACCACACAAAACTCAAACAACTTGAATATTAAAATGAGTAAAATGCACTAGGTGTCCATTCATTTGTAAGGGAGTGTTATTTAGGTCCATCAGATCTGAAGATATATTTCCAGGTCCATAACCTTTTGTAACGACATGCAGTAAACGACTTAAAAGGTTTGCGTCATAGTTATTAGGATAGGACCGGATCGGTGATTCGACCGGTAAAAGACCGAACCAGAGCCTTCACAGGTCCGGTTCAGTTAAAAGATCGTTTGTGCAATTGAACTAAAAAAACCGACCGGTTCCTATTGAACCGGGATGGTTTTGTACCCTGGTAAATCTGCAGACAGTGTTTTTGAACGTAATAAATTTTTTTTTTGAACGTAAGTAATTCTACAGACAATGGCGCTTGGCTTGGAGGGAAAATTTTCACTTTTCCTTGGCATTGGCGCCACACGGCTGGCGGCGCATCAGTCTCTGCAGGTGAACAGGCGCCGTCCGTACCTATCCTTTTTCTAATTTCCTCTCGTTCTTCTCTGTTTGCTCAAGGATCCCCGTCTCGCCGCCTCGTCGGCTCTTCCCTTGCCTCTTCTTCGCCGGCGGGCTGACGTCCTCTCCGGCGTCCGGCCGCGTGCCCACACTTTGTCCTCTGCCCACCTCCAGAAGTGTAGATTGCTGTCTAGGCTAGGCGGTTGCGCCCCTGCAGGCCTGGGCAGCTGTGTCCTACAGCTGGTGTGGCAGCCGGCATGCGCCCCTGACGCTGGTCTGTGCGCAGCGGCCCTCCCTGTCCGCTCTCTGTGCCTCTCCGCCTCCCCGCCGGCGGAGGAAACGGCCTCTACCCTCCAGCCTGCAGGACGCATGGGGCGACGAGCATTAGCTCCCCTCCTGCGATGCCCCGCAACCAGCCCCAGGTGTTGCATCTCCCTTGAAACGCAACAAATCCTTGATGTACATCTGTCATCCTCCCCATTGCTAATAGAGACACAGCACTAGCGCTACCAGAGTCCTCGGTGCTTGCTTTGTCAGATTAGTAAACAGGCTTTCTAGCAAGATGGATGAATTACAAGCTTTCTAGCAAGATGGATGAATTACAGGCTTTCTACACAACGGTTAGTGAAATATCCTTGTCCAAGATGGATGAATTACAGGCTTTCTAGCATGCCCACCAAGTGTTTGATAGAGTGCTCATGAGAGATGTAAAATTATTTTCCATTAATATGCCTGATTCTTTATAGAAACGGTCTGCCCAGAACATTTAGTTTGGAACATCAAGACATTATGCTGTGCAACTTTTCAAGTACCATTAAATATATACTGTTTATTTTCAAATATATATACCCCGAATTATTTGTGGCCAGTTCATTCAACCGGCTCAAAACTAACGAACCAGCGGTTCAACAGGTTCTCAACGGTTGAACCAATGAACCACTTAACCGAGACCCTCACCGGTTCGATAACCGGTCTGGTCCTAGTAACTATGGTTTGCGTACGAACCCAGAAATACGCTTTCAGAGCCAATGGACCTAAGTGACGCTCCCATAAAAGTTGATGAAACTTTGATATATTTTACAAGTATACAAACCAATTGAATAAAATTAAAAACATCAGATCCCCATATTAATCAAACTGAAAAAGAAACAAACACGTTAACAAAAATATTAACACTACAAGGAATAAGGGAGCATGATATATGGCAGAGAGATTGCATCTTTTTTTTTTTACCAAACAGCAGGGAAAATCCCTGCTGGATTTTTTTCTTTATTTTTTTACCAAAAGGAAGATCCTATCTAGCAAAAGGAGTTTCCCTCCGCCAAAAAAGATCCAACCGATTTTCTTACACGAGGAACAGTAGACCTGATGTGCATGCATTTCCAAGTTAATTGTACCCATGCAATGCCCATCTTATTATAGAATTTATGTAGGAACTTCATCAACAGAGCTGAGTTCTTTTGAACTCTAAGATCAATAATTCACAGACTACCTTGTTCTTTTGATAAACAAGCTTTGTCCCAAGCAACTAGAAAACCACCTTTTTTGTTCACATCTTCATTATCCCATAAAAATGCTTTCTATACTTGTCAACCTGATCCACAATAGGAATAGGGAATTTGAAAATGTGCGTAGGTACAATGTTGGAAGAACACTTAGAACTGAATTGACCAAAATCAATCGATCAGCATAAGTTAGCATTGAATTGACACCCATAATTGTTTTTTTTTTCAATTCTATTCAGCATAGGCATATACTCCTAAATGGAAGGCCTCGTGGTGCCCAGTGAGAGACCCAGATAGGTAAAAGGCATGGTTCCAACTTTACAACCAACTCTTTCAGCTAAAAGAGTGGCCTTAGTTTCATAAACGTTAATTGGAATAAGAGCTGATTTACTAAAATTGACTTTAAGACTAGTAGAATAGGCAAACATGTTCAGAATATATTGCAAATGCTACAGTTGATAACCTTCAGTAGGCATGATTATTAGAGTGTCTGCTGATGACCAAAAGTTGCAGCAAGGCGATCAGGCTTGGCCGGTTGTGCCCTGTAGCCGATCCGGCAAAACGACCGGAGGTCTGACCGTATGTAGGGGGCGGTCTAACCGCCTATAAGAAAGTGCTCAAAATATGAAGACTCCACCATTGCATGGGACTCGTCGAGATGATCAAAATGCATATGTGGATCGCCCGATTTGGAGTCCAGGTGAGGGAGTTATGGCTCTGGCAAAAAGCAGCGCTGCACCCAGCCGGTTAGACCGCCTGTACAGGGGGTTAGACCGCCTGTGGTAATCCTAATCCGAATTAGAGTTGTATTTGACGGGATTTTCTTATGTAATTGACTCCCCACGGGTACAGACCTCCCCACCCTATAAATATAAAGGGCTATGGCCGAATGAGAGGGATCCAATCCAATCAAAACTCACTTTTACTTTTATCCTCAAACCCTAATCTTTTCCAATCTCCCTTGCTATCCATCATGATCTCCATGGCCATTGATGGCATCCTAAGGCTTTTCCAATCTCCCTTGCTATCCATCATGATCTCCACGGCCATTGATGGCATCCTAAGGCTTGCTGGTCGACCTAGGGCACGTCCGGCAACATCCACGTCCTGATTGGGGTCCCTCCCGGGTGTGAGCATCGACGGCCTTTGCTAATTTGCTCGTAAACTAGTCGTTCTTCGCCACGAAAGTGCGTTGATTATCTCTTTGTTGGTTTGCTCGTAAACCTAACCTTCCACCACCACGTAAGTGTGGTAGTTATCCATCGAACGATCGATCTCGTGGCGTCTCAGCTATGTGTAGGCTGACTCCCTGTAACGGGCGGTCTGACTCCCTGTACAGGCGGTCTAACCTCCTGTCGCCCAGAGCAATTCGATCCGTTTGCAATCCGCGCGATCTAGCGCTCTCGTGTGTTGACCATAAAAGGCGTCAACACATTTTGGCGACTCCGCTGGGGAATAAAGATCAGGTTGCTCAAACTGTTCTATCAATCCCTAGCCATATACTTAATTGATATACTGCTTTGATTCGCCATTATAGTTGGATCTGGTCATTTTGGATCGATTGCATCTATACTCAGTAACTTTGGATCAGGCTGCCCAAGCCGACTACATTTTATTTTGCTTGTTCCTACTGCAAATTGAAGACTAGAAGAGAAGCAAAGTATTGGTCATTGGTTGCTTGGATCATAAAAATATCTGGATTTATTTATTACAAGATCAGGAGCATCAAGACCTATTATGACGGGCTATTCTTATATTCCACAACAATATTACTATGACCAGCCCAAGGAACAAATTGCAAATACATTGCCTATGTCTAATAGTTATTTTGCAAGTACCATGAATCCTTATGTTGATGTTGCTAGATGTGATAGTAGTAGGCATATTGCATCGGCTAATAATTATTCAGATTGTTCCACTTATACAAATTATAATTCTTAATGTTATGCTCAAAGGCCATTGTCAAATAATATGCATGCTTTAAATTTCAATGCTACTAGCAACATACACCTATTCATTCTCACACATCGGCTGTACAACATGTTAAGAGGCTGATGAGTGATTATCAAGGCCAAGCTAACATGGTGAGTTTGGCCAGTTTTTATGGAACACCGCATATTGATAATTCTAGTAATGTTCAACAAAGTGTTCCATTTCTTGATTCATCGGCTGCAAATTCACAAAACTTGCCGGTGAATGAGAAGATTGGCCACACTAATTCTAGCTATCTGGCCAGTTATTCTCAAACATTATACACTATATACCTTTATAATATTCAGCAGGGTGAAGGTGAATCGGTTAGTCAATACTCAAGACGATTCAAAGAAATTAAAAATCGTTGCTCTAATTTGTCGATTTCCGATGTTGACCTTGCTGGTTTATATTTTAAAGGTTTAAAATCTTCTATTAGAGAGAAAATCAACAACTGTGATTATTATTCGGTTGCTCAAGTTCACATTAGAGCTGAAGTAGCTCAAAACTGAATGAATAAAGGAAAGGAGAATAATTCAGATTTAAACAATAGTTCGGTTATTGCAACAACCAAAACGGTCTGAATTTGTTCTACCAAAAGAGACAAGTTTGGCTGTACAAAATAATGACAAGACTAAGAAAACAACTATTTTTTATTTTTCTAAAGCCGAAGGTGTTATCTATTGGTTCTCACATCACAAATAAGGAACAACTTCAGGCTAAACCAGGACCCACTAATGACATTAATCATCATGGGTCTGGAAGCAAGGAAGAGGCATTGGCATATCGACACAAGGTGTTTTCCAGCAGCCCTGGGAACACCGGTCTGACCGGTTGTAACAGCCAGTCTGACCGGCTTATGCAGGATGTGGGTGTGGACTGTCATCAAGAGAAGAAGTATGACACCATCTACATCAAAGTTCCACGCCTGTCCAACATATTTGAAAAGGTATGCTTTACAAGTAATTCCCAATCAGATCATGTCTCTTTAATTGATTCATCTATTAGTGATTCTATCATGAATATTTCTAAGAGATCGATTGAGGAGAATAATTTACTTGTTAAAAGTAGCATGAGTTCAGATTGTGTCGGTCATTGTATTGTAAAGATTAGGAAGGCCGACAACAATGATATTTTGGCATTTAAATTTTCTCCATCATTATTGCCAAAGTTTTTCTCTACATGGTTTGTTTGTGGTCATTCTGGGTTTAAGAAAAGAAAACCAAACAGCATTGTGAAGGCCGATATTGATTTGTTAATTAATCCCAAAGCATCGGCTATGAGAAGTGTAAAGAAAGGTATAGCCGAATGGGTCGAGAGTAAATCTGAACTATTCGTTTGCTTGGCCTTAAAACCTTCTCCACAAAAGCATCATGTAGAGAAAATGAAGTATACCTTTGATTTAACTTTGTGTGATGATTTATTTGATATCTTGCTAGAGAACAATCTTATTAAGCTATTTGATCACAAAGTTATTCCATCATCTCTTGAGTTAGAGGGTCGAAATATTGCAAGTTGCATAATTCTTTTGGTCATAATACTAGTGATTGCAATATGTTTCGTCAATTTATACAATCGGCCATTAACATTGGACGATTGAGATTTTCTCCAACACAAGAGGATGACCAGTTAGCTTCAATTGGTCTTTATGGCAAATGGTTAGTAAATCGGTTGAAGGTAGCCGATTTATATGAGGATCCTATTTCAATTGCCAAAGAGAAAGATCCAAAGCTCCAATTGATGAGAAGGACATCGTCCATGATTTAAAAGTTCAAGCAACTATTGAGGACGATGAACCTATTAAAATTACAGAGGTTACTGGGGGGGCAAATGAATTTTTCTCCATTGGATCAAGATCATGTTACTTCAGTTGCTTTGGAATAGAAGGTCAGACCGCCTACGACAGGGGGTCTGACCGGCTATAAGGTTAGACCGCCTGCGACAGGGGGTCTGACCGCCTGTCACTAACAAGGAAGACCGATCTCTGAAATTGATCAGGTCAGTTTAGGTCTAAGAAATTCACCTATGTCTAAATCTGAACATCCTAAAGTGGATGGAGGTAAAGACCGTGTTAAGCACAAGGGCAAAAGGCCGAAGCTCACTTTCAATGAACTTATGGCTAAATATCAAAAAGATAATGAGGCCAAGCGTGCTAATCGGTCAAGTGATGTTAAATCATCAAGATTGCCTTCTAAACATACGTATGGGAATTGGAATTAGCATAGAAGGAGTTTCCGTTCAGCAGCATCATATTCTTCTTCAGGGCCATCAATGCCAATTCTATATGCTTCACATCCCGCCAATTTTTATCCTTATTCATCAAGGAGGTGGGATAATTCATGGACACATAGTTCTTCATATTTCAGACCATATCATGTAGAGTATGCAGCTCCAAGAGGACCATCATGTGCTAGGCAACCGTATGTTGAAAATGACCGTTTTGATCAAAAAGATCGGTCTAGAGTTCGAAATAAGAAAAAGGTGGTCAAGCAAGTTTATGTGGTGAAAAATGATGGCTGCATGGATGAAAGTTCAGATATGAATTCAATTAGTGAAGAGCCGATTAATGTGTCAGGCACTTCGGCTAGTGATGGTAAAGGAGAGGAAAAAATTGCTATTGATCCTCCAAGTGCCAAATCTGAACATAAAAAGGTGAAGAAGCCAATAGGTGAAGAATGAGGTGCTGCTGTCCAAAACTGAAACAAAATCAGGACACTCACTTCATTTATCAAATTGGCAAAGGAAGAACCTACAAAAGCTTAGCGCTTAAGAGTTTAGAAAGAAGGGTATGTCATGGGTTCCTAAAAGAAGCATTGGCACTCAAGACAAGGATGATGTTCAAGCAAAAGGTGCAACACAATTGAAGGAGAAGAGGAGGTCTGAGAGACGATCTTCAAATTCAAGGTTTGTACCAAATCATCGAAATTATTGGTCATTGCATCATCCATTTAATTTTCAAATGCCATATATGCCTATGTCATGGAATTCATCCTATGGTATGCATGGTTATCCCTCATATTGTTATTTTGATCCTTGGTTGCCATATGGATCTTTATATTATGGTGGGTTTCCACCAAATTGTTATGCATATTGATTAAATGCAATATCATTGCCATTAATTTACAAAAGCCAAAATGCTTAGTTCATAGAGAAGATTTTAGTTCCATTATTTATTTCTTTCTCTACACTTTATTTCTTTTTTTTTTGCGGGTATCTCTACACTTTATTTCGGTTGTGCATACTCTTATGGATGAATTCATATGGATGATATTTCATATTGTCCTTGGATATATACGGCCGATGAGCACCTTTGATCATCGCCCTAGAGTGGGAAGTTTCCCGATGAGCAGTTACTTGTGTGGATTTAATGCTCGGGGGGCAAAGTATTAGCAAAATGAGTAGTTTTTCACCATGGAGTTTATATTTACTAAATCGGCTTGCACAATGTTTAAAGAAAGAGACATTGTTGATGTCTTTATTTCACTAAATAATGATGCTTTGAAATATTTAGCCGATTTAAGTGTTATGCGTTAATGATCAAGCTGAAGGTGGAATTTCATATTCGGGATAAAGATTTTGCATCCATGGGTGAAAAAGCATATCTGATTACATAATGACTCATTGTTGGTGATGCAGCAAGTGTTTATATTTAAATGAGTCATTAGATGTTTTCATCGTAAGTGTCTAGTGAATGATTTCATCTTTATTATTTATCATGTTTTCATCGTAAATGTCTAGTGAATTGTAGCTCTAGAATAGCGAGCATCGAGTCAGGCATTTTTATGAGAAAAGACCGATGTTTAGCAAAATTAGAGGGCTTATTCTAGATGTGCCGGTCCAACCGCCATTAACAGCCGGTCCAACCACCATGCCCAGTCCAACCGCTGTTAACATCCGGTCTAACCGCTATTGGGCAGGTTCAAACGAAGAGTCTACTACTTCGGCTATTAGAGTTTTATAACTTGGTAAGGCCGAAGGAAGTAGGTGGAAAACGTTTGTTGATATTTTCATAATTCAAGATGCATCGAAAGACAGGATGGAAAGAAGCAAAGAAGGATGCAAGAGTAATCTGGCCTTTACTAGTTTCAAGGTAATTTTATCATATTTATTTTTTGGCTGATTATTCATTTCATTTCATATGGTTAAAGTGATTTGTGAATGCTATTGAGATGTTATGTCTTTCTTCATGCTCAATTTTAGATGTGTTGCAAAGACCAATTGGCATTATTGCAATTTGGTCACTTTATGCATTCACAATAGCTTACATGTGTGAGAATGATCTTCTAGTAAGTTCAAAAACACAGCTGAGATAATGTGTACTCAGGCTTATTTGACTCACACAAGATGAGAGAAGGATGTTTGATGTGCGTGTGCTCCACATTGCTCCTATGTAATTTTAATTGTGACAATTGTTTCTTGATACGCAAAGCTTTACCAAGAAACACGGGGCATATGTTGTTGACCAAAAGTTGCAGCAAGCCGATCAAGCTTGGCCGGTTGTGCACTATAGCCGATCCGACAAAACGACCGGAGTTCTGATCGTCTGTAGGGGCCGGTCTAACCGCCTATATGAATGTACTCAAAATATGAATTGGACTCCACCATTGCATGGGCCTCGTCGAGATGATCAAAATGCATATGTGGATCGCCGATTTGGAGTTCAGATGAGGGAGTTATGGCTCTGGCAAGAAGCAGTGCTGCACACAGCCGGTTAGACCGCCTGTTCAGGGGGTTAGATCACCTGTGGTAGTCCTAATCCAAATTAGAGTTGTATTTGACAGGATTTTCTTATGTAATTGACTCCCCACGGGTACAGACCTCCCTACCCTATAAATATAAAGGGCTATGGCCGATTGAGAGGGATCCAATTAAATCGAAACTCACTTTTACTTTTATCCTCAAACCCTAATCTTTTCCAATCTCCCTTGTTATCCATCGTGATCTCCACGGCCATTGATGACGCCCTATGGCTTGCTGGTCGACCTAGGGCACGTCCGGCGACGTCCACGCCCTGACGGGGTCCCTCCTGGGTGTGGGCATCGACGACCTTTGCTAGTTTGCTCGTAAACTAGTCGTTCTTCACCATGAAAGTGCGTTGGTTATCTCTTGGTTGATTTGCTCGTAAACCTAACCGTCCACCACCATGTAAGGGTGGTAGTTATCCATCGAACGATCGATCTCGTGGCGTCTTAGCTACGGGCGGTCTGACTCCCTGTAACAGGCGGTCTGACTCCCTGTAACAGGTGGTCTGACCCCTGTGACAGGCGGTCTGATCCCTGTGACAGGCGGTCTGACTCCCTGTACTGGCGGTCTCACCTCCTGTCGCTCAGCAGCAATTCGATCCGTTTGCAATCCGCGCGATCTAGCGCTCTCGTGTGTTGACCGTAAAAGGCGTCAACAATGTCATTGGCATATTGCACAATAGGGTAATCACCACCAAAATCATGCCCTAGAGGATGAAGAAGAGATCCATCATCTTGGGCCTTGTTCATAAGAGACTGTAAGAGATCTGCAGCCAACACAAAAAGCAATGGAGTAAGAGGATCTCCTTGACAAACTCCTCTTTTACATTTGAATGGCTTTCTAGGAAACTTGCTTTGATCCAAGAAATCCACCTTTGAGAAAAGCTTTTTTGCTAAAACATTTGAAGAATAACATGATGCTCAATTTTGTCAAAGACTTTCTCAAAACCAGCTTTGGAAGAATGATTTCTTTCTTTGATTGATGCAAATATTTAAGAACTAAAAAGCCCAACACTACCACAAAAATGTTTTAAGAGGCAGTCATATTTGATTTCCGGAGGCGGAAATCACATCTGCCTCTGCACTGGGGCATCTGTTAATCAGGATTAACATAGGCAGTTTTGTGTCCGCCTCCGTTAATTGAGTAAACAAATAAAGAAGACAAAAACCTAGATCAGGCCTGCCGAGCCCATCCATGGGCCAGGCGAGCCCATCTAGGCTGCCGCTCGGGGCCGACATCACTGATGGAGGCCAGCCGCCACCGCCAGAACTATGGGAGGAGGTCCGCCACCGTTCGAGGCCATGCACTACCGCCTGCTCGTCGGACGCGACACCTCCGTGTTTAACAGTTCATCGTGCCGCCCCACGCCTCCTACCACCGCACCACTATGACGCCACCAGATCCACGATGGGGGAGAAGCCGCACCACTGTGACGCCACCAGATCCGCGACAATGAAGGAGTCGTGTCGCCAGATCCATCAGCTCCTCTCCTCCTAATCGCCCCACGCGAAGCGGTGGTGCCGTAATTCGTAGATCCATGCGTCCATCGGATGGAGACACCGCATTGTGGAGCAGCTGAGCCAGAGGGGAAGAGGCAGGTAGCCTAGGTGAGGCGAGGGAGAGGCTGCGGTTGAGAGAGAGAGGGAGGAATGGGGTGAGGTGTTGAGGAAACCCTAAGGAAAAGTTTATTTACTGGTGAATCATATCGGGCCATCTTGGGCTTTTTGGGCCTGAGGCCTTTTTCACAAACAGGACTTATAAGTATCCGCCATTGAAAATTAATTTACGGAGGCAGACGAGTTAAAATGATCACCTATGAAAATAGACTATTTTTAGAGGCGGTTGTCTTAACTTGTCCTCCTCTGTTAATCGAGTTTTGGAAGCGGACAGATAAAAATGCTTCCTTAAATAAAACATGTCCGCCTCCATTAATGCCTCACATTAATGAAGGTGGATAGATTTTGTGTTCACCTTCGAGCCATTTTTGTAGTGTCTCCTAAAAACGTTTTTTGTAGTAGTGCAAGCCAAACAATCTTCACTACTACAAAAAATCATTTTCAAAGGCGGTCAAAATGGGTTTTCGGAGGCGGGTTTTGCATTCGCCTCGGAGCTGGTGCTTTTGTTAATGAAACATTTTCAGAGACGGATGTTTGCCCGCCTCTGTTAATATGAGAAAAAAAAATAAGAAAATAGAAAACCCTAGATGGGCCCGATGAGCCCATCCATGGTCCTATTGAGCCCATCCAGGGCCACCGCGCCGCCAGATCCGCAGCCGTCGCCATTAGATCCGTGCCTGCGCTGCTATGCCACCGCCGTCTTCACAACGCACGCTCCCATGCCTTCCGCTCCTACACTCCTGGGGCTCCTCCTGAGTGGAGAGAAGGGCCGACGAGGAAGGAGGGATAGAGGAGTGGCCGGGGGATGAGAGGAGAAAGGAGTCCCACGCCCTGATGGATCCGCAACCGTGGGAGGAGGTGTTCTCGCAGAGGAGGCCGGAGTCCGCGACCGAAGGAGGAGGCGTGCTCGCAGAGCAAGCCAAAGTCGGCGGCCGACAGAGGAGGCGTGCTCGTGGTCGCGGAGACACTGGCAGGTACCATAAGAGAAGGAGGGCAAGGAGAGAAAAGAGAGAAAGAGTGACACCCTCAAACCCTACCCTAAGTTCTGTTTATATAAAGGTTCATATTGGGCCTTATGGGATGTGATTATTGGGCTATATTTTAGGAGACGGGCCTTATAAGGGTCCGCCTCCGAAAATTGATTTACGGAGGCGGACACCTTACTGCTATCATCTCCAAAAATAGATGATTTTCAGGAGCGGTTATTTTAAAACGTCCGCTTCCGAAAATAGATTTTTGGAAGCACACAAACAAACCACCTCTGAAAACAATATATCTGCCTCCATTAATACCGAGATTAACGGAGGCAGACATTTTTTTTTCTGTCCGCCTCTCAGGTTTTTTATTAAGTGTGCCGTAAAATATTTTTTTGTAGTAGTGCTTGTATGGTTCTGCCCTTTATGAACTCATATTGATGGGTGTGTGTACCACTTGTAGAATAACTTGTTGCAACTTATTGGCAACAGGCTTTGTGAGGAGCTTAGAATAGTTAACAAAGGATTATCTATCTTTGGTATGAGTGCAATATATGAACTATTAATACTAGTGAGATCCACTGTGCCTTGCCAAAACTGCTCACATAGCCTATAGAAATCTTGCTTAATAATAGTCCAACATTTCTTCATGAACTACCCATTAAGTTCATTTCGACCAGGGGCATGATTAGAACGGGTGAAGCTCAATGTTTTAATGGGTTATTGAATATTTATTTAGACCGATGTTTAGATATAATGAAATCTCTGGATACTTTCACTATCAATCGTATACCTAGGGAGGAGAATTCTAGAGCTAATTTTTTGGCGCAGCAGGCATCTGGTTATTGAGTTAGGCGGGGGAAGTTTTTCTTGTTAAAATAACCGATGCTATCTGTTGAGACAAGTGAAGCCGATCTGCAGGGTGTTAGTTCGGTACAGGGTATAGCAGAAGCTGAGTTAGCAAGAAGTTCGGTTCAAAGTATGCAGATGGTTAGTGTAATAGAAACCCAAACCAATCAGGATGGTGCTGGTTCGGTTCAGCAGCAAACTGGTCAGGCCAAAGAAGATTTAGTACCAGGCTTGCAAACAACCGAACCAGCAGATTTTGAGCCAGGTGATTGGAGGGGTTCATTAGTTAATTATTTGAAAGATCCAAATAGCACTAGAGATAGGAAAATTCGGCGACAAGCTTTAAAATACTTCGCTAAATGATGAGTTATATCGCCGAACATATGGGTTATTTTTAAAGTGTTTGAGTACTGACGAATCTAGAGTGGCTATGGGTGAAGTACATGAACGGATATGTGGTACCCATCAGTCGGCTCATAAGATGCAATGGTTATTAAAAAGAGCAGGCTTTTATTGGCCGGCGATGTTGGAAGATTGTTTCTGTTACTATAAGGGATGTGAGGCATGTAAAAAATTTGGAAATGTGCAGTCAGCGCCCGCGGCTATGTTGCATCCTATTGTTAAGTCGTGGCCGTTTAGGGAATGGGGTTTAGAATTTATTGGTCAAATAAATCCGGCTTCTTCTAAAGGTCATCGCTTCATCCTAGTAGATATGGATTATTTTAGTAAATGGACTGAAGCGGTTCCTTTGAAGAATATGACTCATAAGGAGGTGATTAATTTTGTTTTGGAGCATATTATTCATAGATTTGGCATTCCTCAGACTTTAACTTCTGACCAAGGTGCATCTTTTATGTCTCATCAGTTTCGTGAGTTTGCCGAGTCTTTTAGAATTAAATTGTTGAATTCGTCGCCTTATTATGCTCAAGCTAATGGACGGGCCGAATCTAGCAATAAGACTTTGATTAAGCTGATAAAGAAGAAAATTGAAGAATAACTGAAAAGGTGGCATGAAGTGCTTTCGGAAGCTTTATGGGCTCATCGGATATCTAGGCATGGTGCAACTAAAGTGACACCGTATGAGCTAGTGTATGGACAGGAGGCAGTGCTGCTTGTAGAGGTTAATTTACAAGCTCTTAGAATAGCCAGGCAAAATGATTTGTCGGCTGTAGAGTATAGTAATTTAATGATGGATAGACGAGATGATGTTTCTGAAGAATGGTTAAGAGCTTTAAGAGAAATTGAAAAAGAAAAGTTGAGAGTAGCGAAAGCCTATAATAAAAAGGTAAAAGAAAAATCGTTTCAGTTGGGAGATTTGGTATGGAAAACGATTTTACCAATTGGAACTAAGGATAACAAATTCGGCAAGTGGTCACCGAGTTGGGAAGGTCCGTATAAAGTTGTGGAGATTGTTCCTGGTAATTCATATTTTGTACAATCTTTGTAGGGGGACAGGTTGCCTAAAGCTCTTAATGGGAAATATTTAAAGAAGTATTACCCTAGCATGTGGCAAGATGCTTGACGTTGGTATGACCGATGTGTTATCAAGACATCGCCCTAAGAAAAATATTTGGCTGATGTACTGAATAAGCATCGTCCTTAGTGAAGAATGTCCTGGCCGGTATGTCTGTCTACATATCGCCCTAAGTAAAGGATTTGGCCGATGTGTTACTGAAAGCATCGCCCTGAGCAATGGTATGGCCGGTGGATAAATTGTCAACACCATCAGGTATGAAAGTCTTAGGACGTGTTTGGATCATGCTCAGGTAATGCAAACGGCAAGGGAAAGAGATTGCAATCGTATTCACACTGGGATCACTAATACCCTGCATTGTTTGGTTACAGTCCTATTCACACTGGAATCGCATTACAGTGGAGTGGGAGGGGTATCAGATTTCTACTGGCCAGTATTTGATTACGGGGTACTTGTTTACAGGCAGCGTTGAACCAAACAAAATTTAACGCAATCATTTTACACCGTAATCAAGTTGCGTTACATATAGCCGAACCAAACACTTCCTTAGTGTTTTTGGTCAATATAATCATACAAAAAACAGGGGGCATGTGTTTACACTATAATTTGGCTGGCATATTTATTTAATTAGCCAAATTATTTAATGTTTGCAAAGTGGATGATTTGGCATGTGAAGAGATCATCAGCTGTGGGCAGATTGTTTATCAAATCAAGTGTGCGTATGTTCATGAAGGGATATATATGGTCGAAGGTCAAATTAGTAGACGTGATGGACGTATGTCTTGCAGAGCGATACGAACATATACGTCCTACGTGAAAGAAGGAAGCAAAGATAGAGTCCAGGCTGGATAGTCATCACCAGGTTTGGAGGGTCAAATTATAGTGGATGTGATGTACGTGTATTGGAGAGTAATACAAGTACATACATCATGCGTGAGAAGGATGCAAAGATGGAATTCAGGCCGGAGATAAATGATTTTTTATGGATAGACAACTCGTATCTGACTTAGTAGATATTTTCAGTTTAGATACACAACCTTTTTGTACACGTGAACTCTGATTGGCCGAAGTCCAAGCTGCCCATATATAAATACGGGGCACGTGGCCGATTGAGGGTTCTCCGAAAATCAATCGACACAATTCAATTCTATTTGCATCTACGTTTGTTCTTTTTTTGCACAGTAGCTTATAGTTCTTGCCAAGCTCTAGCAGCCCTAGGGTTTGGTTGATCTTTGCTGTTTTGCGCTGAAAAACGGTCGGCCCTCCTCCACGAAAGCAAGGAACCCCTTTGCTAGTTCGTCGCGAAAGTACGATAATTATCGTGGTGCTGCGCAGATCAATTTTGTGCGGCAACAGGTGCCAATTCATATAAGCTGCAGCCGAGCAACCATTTGTCAGTCCAGAGCAGTGTATTAGTTCCATTTCCAACCTGGGAGACAACATAAATGTTGAAGAGGGCCACTGCATTTGGATGGACAGGAAAGTCCAGACCCTTCCATGGTCTGTTCGCATCAGCTTTCCTCAACCAAAGCCACCGAATTTGCAAAGCTGAACTCATCTGCTCCAAATTTAATATATCGAGGCCTCCCAAGTCAAGTGGTCTTTGTACCTTCTCCCAGGCTACAAGACAGGAACCTCGGTTTGCATTACTGCGACCCATCCATAAGAAACCATGACGAACCTTGTTAATTACCTTGATGAACCATTTGGGTACGTTGATAGCCACCAGCACATAAATCGGGATAGCCGAGAGCACAAAACGCACTCAGGTGGTTCTTCCTGCCATGCTCATGAGATAGGCTTGCCATCCAGGAAGCATGTTCCCCACTTTCTCCACCCACGGCATGAGGTCATGTTTCCTGAGTCTTTTATCCGAGATTGGAAGGCCCAAGTATGTGCAAGGGAATTCAGCTGGGATGCAAGGAAGGGTCTGACTAACAGTAACCATTTGGTTGTCTGCACAGCGAATTGGTACGACACAACTCTTTTGCAAATTGGTGCGTAGGCCTGCAGCTTCCCCAAAACAGTCAAGAATATTCATGGTAAGGTTCATCTCATCCTCTATTGGCCGAATAAAGAGTGCGGCATATACAAAAATTTGATGAGTCTGCAGCCGGCGAGACAGAGGTTGCAACATCCCCAACTCTCCGGCCTTCACGAATAAGCTATTGAGGACATCCATGACTAAAATGAACAACATTGGGGAGAGAGGGTCCCCTTGCCGAAGGCCTCTCTAATGCCTGATTTGGTCACCGGGAATGCCGTTGAGCAAAATACGAGTCGAGGATGTTCTCAGCAGGTTAGCCACCAGCTCGCGCCACTGAACGCCAAAACCTAGGTGTTCCAAAACTTCTAGAAGGAAAGGCCATGACACAGTATCAAATGCCTTTGATATGTCCAATTTCGGGAAAAGACTTGATATCTTTTGCGGATGTAGTAACTTGACTGTCTGCTGGACGAGGATGAAATTGTCATGGATGCAGCGACCGTGAATAAAAGCACTTTGATTTGTAGAGATCATAGAATTCAGGAGAGGCGCTAGTCTGTTTGCAAGTATCTTGGTCACCAGCTTATCGAAATTGTGAATTAAACTGATAGGCCGATAATCCTTGGGTAAGAGAGCCTCCTCTTTCTTTAGGATCAAAGTGAGGTATGCTGAATTAAGGAGCCAGAGCTTCCTAGAATTTCCTTGCTGCAAGGTCAGAACGGCTGCCATGAAGTCTGGTTTGATAACCGACCAACAGGATTTGTACAACCTTCCAGTATACCCATCGGGGCCCCCGGTCGGAGGGAAGCGACTTGATTGTGTCCCAAACCTCATCCTCTGTGATTGGCTCATCTAAGGGCAAGATCAATTCCTCCCGGATGAAAGAATTCCAGACCTAAGCATGGCTGACCTAAGCATGGCGATGCCTATCAGAATGTAGAAAAAATCAAACATTACATCCTGCTTCTCTTCCTGGCCAGTGATCACTCTTTCCTCATGCAGCAGCTTAGGGATAAAGTTCTTCTTGCGAAAGCCAGCTGTTCGATGGAAGAGAGCTATGTTAGCATCTCCGTCCTTCAAGAAGCGGATGCGTGACCGGAGGCGTGCCATGGTGCGCTCTAGGGATGCCAGCACCAGGCACGACTTTTTAGCCTCGCGTCGAATCCAGTCTTCATCTAAGGTGAGTGGCCTACTGTCCTGGGCAATCTCAAGCCTATGAAGGATTTCTTGGGCAATCCCTAGCTGCAAACTGATATGCCCAATCTTTTTCTGGCTCCAGGACTGTAATGCCCGTGTGAGCCGTCCCAACTTAATGGATATACGTTCCAGGGGACAGGAAGCATTCACTGGCGTGGTCCAGGATTGCTTCACCACATCAAGAAAACCATCCATCTTGGTCCAAAAACTCTCAAAGTGGAATATTCTTTTGCCGTGAACCCCCTCTGTGAGACCGAGAATTAACGGGCAGTGATCTGAGATCTCTGAAGCGTGGCTCTGGAGGATACAGTCGGGGTATAAGGCCTCCCAGTCGGCGGTGCAGAGGACTCGATCAAGCTTTACGAGGGTTGGAGCTTCTCTTTCATTCGACCAAGTATATCTTCTTCCCAGTAGTGGCAATTCCTTCAAATCAAATTCATTAACAAATCTCCTGAACCGGCCCATCATGGCCCTGTTTAGATTATCATTGTTCTTCTCCTCAGAGGAATAGATCATGTTGAAGTCCCCAGCTAGAATCCAAGGTCCCTGGCAATGATCTCTGACTTCCCGTAACTCGTTCAAAAATTCCACTTTCTCGCTGTCTAGGTGAGGGCCATAAACTCTAGTGAACCACCATTGTTGATCATTTGTGCTAAACTTGACTGGAACAGAGTGCATGTGGATTCTCCAATGATCAGCAGAGTAGACGCATTCACGCCAGGCCACCAGAATGCCCCCTCGAGTTCCTTGTGCAGGCAGATAAACATGTTGCCTATACTCACGACCTAGGATTCCCATGATATCCCATTCAGAAATGGTAGCTAGTTTAGTCTCTCGCAAACACACAATAGACGGCCTCGCGTCATCCACGACCTTCCGAACATTGTCACGGTGCTCTCTTTTATTCAGTCCCCTCACATTCCAAACTAATATTTTTTTGGTGGTCCATTGATACAGAGACAGAGATAGACTGGACAAAGAAGCATTTATGCTAACACCTCCACACGACTGGAAGTCAGCTGTGTGTTTTCAGGTACCTCCTTGCCCAGGAGCGCAGCCATGGCCACGACATGTGTTCTGACAAGGGGCTGCTTGAAGAACTCGGTGCACTCTTGTTTAACTTTTTCAGTGACTCCATTGGCCTCATCAGTGAAGCCCAGGCAGTGGCACACTGCTGCAGCAGAATGATTAGTGATCTCCGGTGGTAGCTTACCCACCCTGCGGCTTCGTCGCTGCGTTGCAGCTGGCGGTTGTGCTCGGCGCCGTTGCACCACCGGCACTGGCGCCGGGACAGCCGGGGATGAGTCTTTGTGATTCTGTCCATGAACTCCTCAGAAGGCTGCACGTCCGGAAGCTGAACCGGGGTAAGCCGGGACAGGAGCAGGAGGGGTCTCAGCGATCACCTGGCTCAGGGCGCCTCGCTTCCGTCTGGAGTATACGAATGTCAATTGTCAGTCCTGTACCGGCACTTGCAGGGGGGAGCCGGGTTCAGGTTCAGTCGGCAGGAAGTCTTCAGCAGGCCGCCATGAGACGGGGGAGTCTGGGCACGAGTACGAGTCGTTGATGTCGGCTGCTCCCGAGCGCAACAGGGGCAGTGCGGCGTGGACAGCGTCTCCCGCGTTGGGAGGTTCCGGGACCTCTACCTCGGCGAGAGGAGTCTCAGCACCCACTTCCGTTGTGCATGGGGAACGCGGGTCAGCAGCAGTCAAGGCCAGCCGTCCAAGCTGGATACCGATGGAGGAAACTTCAAAGCGGGATACCATTGGGGACACAACCGAGGGCAGAACCTCGTGGTCCATCCCGAAGCTTCCCCCTTCAAAGCTCGCTGCGTCTCCGGTCGCATGCGTTTCCTCGGGGACAACGGGGATTAACATCGTGGACGGTGTAAGAGGGAAATCCGGTGCTGGCTAGCATTGGGAATTGGAGTTGCATCAATGACGTTGGTGACGGTGGGGACTAGTTGCCCCATACCAGCGAGTGGCGGAGCGCCACCGCCACCGGCCGCCACGAGGGGCGTTCCCACCGTGCCAGGGTCGTCCTGCTCGACGACGGCAGCCTCCTGCTTCGCGTCGGAGCAAACGGACCCAGGGCACGTGATAGCCATGGCCAGGACAGGGCCCACCTCGCCGACCTCGACAGCGGCAGACACCTGTTGCACGTTGAGGGTTGTCGCGCCGCTCGGGCAAGGCGAGGCCACGAACGGCACGACGAGCCCGCCGCCAAAAACATCGCCTAACAGCCACCAGCTGTGCAGGCGCGTCGCCGTTAGGAGCCTCGACAACAGCAGCCACCTGCTGCACGTTGGAAACTCCTGGTCCCAGGCGAGAGTGGACCGACGACCTCACGGGGGGCCTTGAGCCCGAAGCACCAGGCGCTGCCCTTGAGCCAGACGCCGACGGCGGGTAGGAAGCCTCGTGGCGCCGACGATGGGGCCGCCTCTGATCGTCACCACCTCCTGAGGAGGAACCGAAATCCGATCCGTCGTGCCCCAGCGCCGGATGAACCGAGAACGAGACCGGGTAGGACAGAGTCGGCTTCCCCGGCTGCGAGTCAATGACGCCGGTTGATGGTTCCAAGATGTGTAGCACGCGCGATCTCGGGATGGATTCCGGGTTGAAGCACCAGGCGGAGAGTCGGAAGACAAAGTAGCCATCCCTGTTGTGAGTGGCCGGGTGGAGTAGCTGCGGCCATGCGTAGGGTTGAGGAGGTTTTCGGCGATGCTCATCTCCCAGGCAGGAGCCGGGATATAGATGTACAAATGGCCCGCAACCCGGTGGCCCGCCCAAAAGCCCGAAATTTTGGCCCGGTCCAAGCCCGGCCCAGCCCGGCCTGTAGCCTTAGACAGGCTTGGGCCGCTACCTCAGCCTGCCGGGCTGCCGGGCCCGGCCCGGCCCGCTGGAAAGAGGCCGGCTCTGTACCTCCCCAGCCTGCCCCAGCCCCCAACGGTCAGGGAGCGGGCGAGCGGCCCACAGGCCGCCACTCAACGGTCGGCTTGGCGGCCCATTGTCACACCCCGAAATTTGGGATTTCGGGATGTGATTAGAAAAAAAATTAAATAAACAATATTCATTAATTATTAAAAATTTTCCAACATTTCTCTTATTTACAGGGTATTTAGTGTAGGAAAATAATTATTTTCCTAAATTAAATAAATATGCTTCGTGTTGCTTAATAATTGAAATGTTGCCCGTTGCATCTAATATTTCTTGAGTGTGAGATTTCAAAATACGTTTACACATCGATCAAATCCTTCCTGAGAATCTCCTAGATTTTTCTAGGAATTAATTCTCTTTTCCTAGAGCCAAATCCATTTATTGGAAGGCTTGAAATTCCCTTTTATCAAGCTCTAAGTATTTTATTTGGGTCCTTAGTCTCCAACTCTATCTCTGGAATTTTTCCTAGGATTTTTGGAGATTTTAGAATATTTTCTATGGTTTAAATGCTTTATCTGGGATTTCCTAGATTTTTTTTTGAACTGGAATCTATTTCCCCAAATAATAAACTTAATATTTCTTCCTTTTCTTTTTGGGCCGACTCATCTCTCCAGCTGAGCCCCTCCGCAAGCCCACCTCGGCCCAGCTCTCGACCGCAGCCCTCCCTTTCTCTCTCTAACCAGCTGACCCCACATGTCATCCTCTCTTCTCTCCAACTACTCTCTTCTTCTCTCACCGTCATGTGGGCCCGCGCTGTCCTCCCCAACCTCCAGGCCTCCCCAATCAGAACTCTGGTTCGAGTCTGCAATCGCGCCGCCGTCGGACTCCTCGACTGCGCTCCACGCCAAGGCACCCTGTGCCGGCCTATTTAATGCGCCGTCGTGCTCTCCTCCAGCTCCCTTCATCCCTTGCCCAACCCTAGAATGCCACCGCCGCGAGCAGCGCAGCCGCCGGCACCGTTCCCCACTCGATTCCCCGCTGTGAAGTCTCACCAAACCCAACCGACTTCACTACGAGGTTCACCGAGCCGAGACGTGTCTAATGCGCCTATTCTCATCGGCGTTCCGCCGCCGGACACCGCCAATTGAGTTCGCCGCCGACGAGCTGCAGGAGCCGTTCTCCATCGATTCGCCACCATGGAGCCTGGTCGGGACAAATTGATGGCACCACAAGCTTCACCGAGCCTAGGCGCATGCAATGCTCTGGTTCCCATCGTCGTTCCTTCACCAGAACATCACCGCCACGAGGAGCCCGACCCAGCGCCACCGCATTGCAAAATCCGGCCGCCACCATCCTTCTCCGTCACCGGTGAGCATATATACGCGATCTCCATCCTCTCCTCTCTCCGTTTTGTAGCTTGCCCAAGACCCCAGTCCACCTTATCGCTGGCGAGGCTGACAAGCAGAGCTCACCGCGTCTGCCATGGCTCTGTTCCTCGAGCTTTTGCACTGAAGCCCCTAGCTAATCATGCAATTATCCATCGATTCCCTGTGTCTTGTTATTTCTACAGAAAACCCCCTGAAATGTTTAGAAGAATGCAATCCAGTCCTAGTCCTTCGATTTTATGAACCTGACCCTGAGGTTTTGCTTATTCCTAGTGACTATTCACTGAGTCTATGCAAACTTCTTTTCCAGCCCTCTAAGTTTATGGTTTACCACGTATAGGTCTTTGCGACCTTGTCCAAGCCATAGATTTCACGTTTTAACTTCGTTTAAACTCGTTCATGTTGCGTTAATCTTGTAAAGGCGTGAAGTTTAGATTAACATCGTTGGTTACCGAGTTTCATGTTTTGAAAATAAATAAACTATTAACTTGCTTAATATTTGTTATACGTTTTACAAATTGCATAAAATCTAATTAGAGCTCCAACTCCATGTTTTATAATTTATTTAAAATATTGATTTGAATAATGTTTACTTCATATGCTTTTCCAAATAAAAGCTAGTAAGGTTATATTGGTTTTTATAAACTAATAATTAATTTGCTTAATGTCCATTGTTGAATCTTCTTTTCTAAATAAAACTTGACTAGGTTTATACATCGTTTTTTATGAATAAATGTTAACTTCATTAATATCTATATCTACTTTACTAGCTTTTCTAATTAAAGGTAAATTAAGGTTCTACCTCGTTATTTCGTAAATAAATGATGTTAATATGAATAACAATTATTAAACTAGCTTTCATAATTAAAATCTAATTAGAGTAAACATTGGTTCTGTGCAATCTAAATTAATATGGTTAATTCACAACTTGAATAAGCTTTTAATATAAATTGTTTAGTTCAACACGATATATGAAGTTAATCGATTAGATGCCCTCACATGCTTTCTTGCAAGTTAAAATGTTTAATTGGTATAATCATTACATAAATTTTTGCAAATAAAATTAATTAGGCTTTACTCGTCTTTTCATATGAAAGTATAATATTGAATATTCCTCTTATTCATTACATGCATTTTTCGTAAATAAAATAAATGAAGCAAGTAGTCTTTACTTTCTTTTATAACATAAATCTTTCGATATCCTTTCCTCCGTGGTTCTGTTTTCAACGTTTCTTGCGCTTTCGTGATTGTAATATTGAGCCCTATCGTTTAGTATGTTCTTTTCAAAGCTTTTCTTTTGATTGGTGTATTGTTCTTAGTTGTACCTATTTCTTTATTTGCATGTTTTGTGCTTGTGCTCGATGTTTGCTACGATTAGAAGAGCATCGTTCCGAAGCTGTCAAGAACAAGAGTTGAAGACTGAGCAGTGGTTTTCTTTTGTGGAAAGGCAAGTGTCCCTAACCATCCTTCTACCTGTGCTTTATAAGATCATATATGTTAATCAGAACATGGAGAACCACCCGGGATTTTCCGTATATGGCTCTGGTCTTGGCTAAGTAACTAGATGAACTATGTGTTGTGTTTGCACTGCTAGTGGTGGAATTTGAGGGCATTACCGGTATGGCATGTGCGGGGATCGGAAGGCGAGGCCTTGCCGTTGTAACCGTGGTCTTTGGGGAGCAAACACATACATATAGGAATTCTTTGGAAAGGCCTCGTAGTGTCCCTATGCAGTCACACCTCGGAAGTGTGATACGTGCTTTGGCCGGCATAGCATGGTTGGGTTTAAAGTTCTTCGGAGCTTTTACGCGAATTGTGGTAAAAGTGTACAACCTCTGCAGAGTGTAAAACTGTTATAACAGCCGTTTTGGCGGTCATGAACGGCCTGGACCCTCACATGACTAAATATACTTGAAGTTGATGATTAAATTGTTCCAGTTATTTCGGTGGACCCTCATCCTTGCTTCTTGCTGCTCAGTATTCAGAAGGTGTGTGAAGTTGTTGAAGATGATGCTAGGCGTACGCAACCCCCAGTCAACTGCCTGTGGTGAAGAGTTCAAGATTCCGCTGCTAGAAAACGTTTGTATTGTCTTTATTTTATTATTTCTGCTGTAACTTTGTGTTCTTTTTATTCATGGAATCTATCATATGTGTGAAACTTGATCCTGGCACACATATGAGATGCATCTGGTTTTCTTTCTAAAATCAGGTGTGACACCCATGACGGTGGAGGGGTATATAACCCCAAGATGCTCCCCATCACCCTCCCGTCCAAACCCTAATCTCATTTTGCGTCGGCGCACCAGTCAATCTCTCTCGTTTCGACCTCCTCTCCGCCGCCGGGTTCAGCCGCCTCCACTCCACCCTCATCTCTGGTGATGGTGAGTAGTTTTAGATCAATAGATCATGTAGGCCTCGCCGGCATGCCGCCACTGCTCCTCCCCGTCTTTGGTCCCCGTCCTCTCCTCTCTGTCCTCTTCCTCTTCTCCTCCTGTCCGCCCTACCCCCACCATCTCGCTGCTGCTGGTCGCCGTCGCTCGCGTCGTCCCTCCTAGGCTCCGGGCTCTGGCTGCGCAGGTATGTACAGTGCTAACCGTAACCCTACCTATCGTTAGATGTGCCGATTGGGCGCCACGGCTTCTGCAGATATAGGATCGGTGCCCTAGCGATCTGCAGGTGAAGCAATAGGGGGGGGGGCTGCATGCCGCCGCCCAATGATCCTTGGCAAAGCAGTTGAAACAAAGTCCACGGAGATCCCTCGGGACTGGTATTCCCAATGATACGAGGAAGAATAGTCAAAATGATTTATGTCCTTCCAACTTTTCCTGAATGATATCTTGACATTTGGGTACCAATCAAATCAAGCAGGCCCTTAAATCACCAATGTAAAGTTACAAATAACTGGCATAATAAATCAACCAGGCATGATTTTATTGCATCAAATTCTTGCACAAAAAGTTCATAACTATTCTATGATTCACCATACCTGTTAGAAAAATAAGCAACTGTATATGCTAGTTTTGCCAGATATTTCAAATCGCCATTGACACAGTTTGTATCATAATCACGGGTCATGATCTCTTAATTTTCTAGTTACAAAATCGCAGTACAAACTCTGCACCTAAGGCTCTGGAATTCGAAAATCTCACCACTCAAGTGAGATATCAGAACTTTCAATGGAAAACTGTATTGAATCTCATTGTAAAACTTAGGAACTTAATTTTCATGAAAGACTGCAAAAATGACGTGGATAAATGGAAGTAGAGCATGAAACTTTTGAGACCCTAACAAAATAAAATTCTATGAGAAACAAAGCCATCCTGAAACTGTCACATTTTTCTTTCTTCATGTGAAAAAAAATCTAGCAAAAGAAATAATCTTATCATGTATCTTTCTGTAGGGTCCAACCTAAATTAGGAATTCAATGACAAGTCGTACGGTATGTCACCTGAATTGCATAGGCAGGTCCACATTGGCAGGTTACAAGAAAAAGTCAATGAGATAAGCAAAGCAAAATGGATAATCACACTACATGACCAAGAATTTAACATATCATATTATAGCTCGATCTCATACAGTTCCATCACCAATCTATAACCGAGTTAAATGCAATTAGAGGTTTACCTTGTGGAGTGATAAGTTTCTGGAGAAAAAGATAGAAAGAACAATCACTATCTTGTCGATTGATAAGCCAACTAAAGCAAAATCTGCTTCTGTAGAAAAAGGTAACAAAGAACAGGCAAGCGTCAGGCACATGAACAAGGCAGTGATTGGATCTATCATTACATATCGATATATCGATATAATTGCTAATCGATCAATCCAAATCTCTAGTTTGTGGTTGGAAAAAATCCTAGGACCCAAGAACAAAGAACCCTTGTTCATGGTCAGCACTCAATCTCATGAGTACGGATTGCAGATTTGCTATGAACCCTAGTGTGCACCTCGAAGAAATCCTTGGTTTCATGGACAGCAAGGGAAAACGAAGAGATGGCCTATTACCAGCGAGAAGATGGGCGGGGAGCAGGGGAAGCATGGACTCGCCGTCGCATCCAAGCCCCGCTCCTCGGCGGCAACATCAGCACCGCCACCGTGTTGTACATCGCCATCTGTGGTCTGTCGTGAGCTCAATGCGGGGAGCCAGGGCTTCGTGTCCCAATAGCTCCGCCAAATCAAGGGTCGCCGAGCGCCGAGCGGCTTTCAGCTTGTTGACGCGGTTCTGGTCAACACATAAAGCGTTAGATCGCGCGGTCGTCGAAATCTCCTCGCCGGAGGTCCTGGACGCAGCCGGTCAGACCGCTTGTAGGGCCGGTCTAGACCGCCTGTGACAGGGGCGCCGCAAAGCCTACGATCACAACCTCAAGAGGGACCCCGTCAGAGGCTGCGAACCTAGGGTTGTTCTAAGGTTGGCAAGACCACTTAGAATGTCCTAAAACGCCGTGGAGACAAAGAAGGAAAGCAAAAGGGGTTGAAAAAGCTAGGGTTTGGAGAAAAAAAGTAGAACAAACGATTTGTACGATTGGGTAGAGGTCCTTAATCGGTCATGGCCTTTTATATTTGTAGGGTGGGGAGGTCTTGCCCCGCAAGGAAGTCCTTATACAGATCTAAAAACATGGAAAACTACAATTCTACTCGGACTCGGGGACAGATGGTCAGACCGCCTGTGACAGATGGTTAGACAGCCTGGCACATTGCCAGATCGGTTACAGGGCCCAGTCGGTCTAACCGCGTGCACAGGCGGTCTAGATCGGCTGTCCTAGCCTGATCGGCTTTAAGCCATTTTTTGCCATCAACATATGCCCCCTATTTTTGGTAAAGCTTGGCTTACCACAGAACATTTATTCAGACTAAGGACGATCCTCTATTATCGGTTATTTTTTCTCTAAGGGCGATATCACATGTCGGACATATCCTTTCAAGCGTGTTGCCAAACACTTGTATAATATTTCTTCAAGTACTTCCCATTGCGTGCTCTTAGTAACTAAAATCCTTGCAAAGTCTCCACCATATAAGAATTCCCAAAACAAACCTTCAAAATATGATAAGGTCCTTCCCAACTCGGCGACCATTTAATTAATTTGTTGCTCTTCGTCCCTATAGGTAGAATAGTCTTCCAAACCAAATCATCAACTTGAAAGGACTTAACATTTAGCTTTTCATTATATGCGCGAGCCACTCTTCCTTTATCTTTCTCGATCTCCTCCAAGGCCTCCAAATGCTTGTTGGTCACTTCATCAATATTATCCATCATTAAAGCACAATATGTGCTAGCATCAAGATCATTTTGCTTAGCCAATCTATAAGCAGCCAGATTCACTTCAACGGGCAAAACGGCTTCTTGACCATAGACAAGCTCAAATGGAGTAACCTTGGTAGCACCATGTCTAGAAATACGATGCGTCCATAAAGCTTCAGATAATACCTCATGCCACCGCTTAGGATGATCTTCAATCTTTTTCTTTATGAGCTTAATCAAAATCTTGTTGCTAGACTCGGCTTGACCATTAGCTTGAGCATAATATGGAGATGAATTGAGAAATTTAATACCATAGGATTTAACAAACTCACGTACCTCCTTAGAAAGAAACGACATTGTTTGTGGAATCTCAAATCTATGTATAATATGCTCAGTAATGAACTCAATCACCTCTCTATGTGTCATGTTCTTGAGGGGAACCGCTTCAGTCCACTTGGTAAAATAATCAGTAGCGACAATCACAAAACAATGACCCTTGGATGAAGGAGGATGAATCTTACCAACAAAATCTAAACCCCATCCTCTAAAGGGCCAAGGTTTAATGATCGGATGCATCAACACAGTAGGTGCAAACTGAATCCCCGAACTTTTGACACTCTTCACATCCTTTGTAGTAACAGAAACAATCGGCTATCATTGTAGGACAATAAAAACAAGCCCGCCTAAGGAGCCACTTCATCATCCGAGATGATTGATGCGTACCAAAAATTCATTCATGAACCTCTGCCATAGCCAATCTCGCTTGGTCAGGATCTAAGCAATTCAAGAGCAAACCATCCGCGGTCCGACGATATAGTTTTCAGGGGTACAGGCGGTCAGACCACCTGTGCTGGCGGTTAGACCGGCCGTGCCACTTGGACCAGCTATGATAGGCGGTCGGACCGCCTGTTCTAGAGCAGCAACATTGGCTTCACGAAACATCGGCTTCTTTTCATGAACATTTCTTTTCTGAACATTGTAGCATGATGCCTGCTGTGCCAATGGATTAGATCTAGAATTCTCTTTTCTTGGCACATGATAAATCACAAATTCATCAAAGCAAGTTATAATATCTAAGCATTTATCAAGATAAGCATTCAGGAACCCATCTAAGCAATGACAAACCTTAGACACTTGCTGCACCACCAATAGAGAGTCACCATATGCTTCCACATACTTTACTCCCATGTCATGTAAAATCTCCAACCCGAAAAACAAAGCTTCATATTCGGTTTGGTTATAAGTGCATTATGATCTAAGCTTCATGTCATGTAAAATCTCCACATCCTAGCTTGCTTATATCATCAAAGTCTTAATAGCTTCACACATATCGTTCTGGGTATAGAACTTTATTAATTGCAAGCAAAACAATCGACATACTCCTTTAACAACTTTATTAATTCAAACTTAAAAGCAGGATCTAAATTCTTATTTACAAATGTCGGTCTGGCTATAGAACCATCACCAATGTCTACCTCCTTAAGCAGATCATCCGACGTAAAACCACATCCTAGCTTGCTTATATCATCAAAGTCTTCAATAGCTTCACACATATCATTCTAATGCGGCCGATAGTGCTCGAGTCTCTGCTGCAACCACTCTCGATTATCCATTAAATCACATGAGATGGTTCAGCCGATTGTTCATCGGCTTTATGACAGCAGGAACGAAGTCATTCTTAGTACAGCTGATAAACTCAAACTCAGAAAGATCTAAGCCCAACAGACATTTAAAATCATCATGAATGCCAATCAAAGAGTTATCAGCTAAAGCAACACAAGCAGAAGTATCACCATGCACAACCTCTACATCATCATCTACCCACTGAATCAAGCATTGATGCAAAGTAGAAGGAATGCATTGGTTTGCATGAATCTAATCACGACCCAAGATTAAACTGAAGTTACCTTGAGTCTCAGCAACGAAGAAAGCAGTAGCCAAGGTCTTACTCCCCACAGTAAGCTCCATAGAAATCACACCCTTGGCACCAATTGACTCTCCTCCTCCAATGTCGTTGATGGTCATGTTGATCATAAACTCATCAAAGCAAGATATAATATCTAAGCATTTATCAAGATAAGCATTCAAGAACCCATCTAAGCATTGACAAACCTTAGACACTTGCTGCACCACCAATAGAGAATCACCATATGCTTCCACATGCTTTACTCCCATGTCATGTAAAATCTCCAACCCGAATAACAAAGCTTCATATTCGGTTTGGTTATAAGTGCATTTATGTTCTAATCGTTTAAGAGCTTCAAAAACAACACCGTTGGGTGATATAAGAATAACACCAACTCCACAACCACTTTTGCAAACCGATCCATCAAAATGCAATTTCCATGGAGTAAAAGTAATATAGCCAACATTTAAATCAAGATGCTCATTAATTCTATGCTCAACAATAAAATCGGCAACAATTTGTTCTTTTATAGATTTCAATGGCTCAAAGACTAAATCATATTCAATCAAAGCATAAGCCCACTTGCCGATTCTACCACTTAGTATAGGTCTATGCAACACATATTTAATTATGTCGGTTTGACTAGCAACTATGCAAGTATTCAATAATAAATAATACCTCAACTTTGTACAAGCATTATATAATGACAAGCATAATTGTTCAATAAAAGTATACCTTGTTTCGGCATGCAATAATCTTCTACTTGCATATGCAATAATATATTCCTTCCATTCGGTCTCTTGGATCAAAACAGCTCCAATAACACTTTCTTCGACCCTAATATATAATTTGAAAGGAACCCCTCTCTTAGGTGCCCAAAGAACCGGAGGCAAAGATAAATAATGCTTGATCTCGACAAACGCTTCTTGCTGTTTCGCCCCCCAAGTAAATTCAGCATCATCTTTCAACCGAAACAAACGAGTAAAAACATTCACCTTTCCTGATAAATTGCAAATAAATCTTCTCAAATAATTCACCTTGCCCAAGAATTTTTGCAACTCCTTCTTATAGCTAGGCGCCTATATTTTCAATAGTATCAGCCTTTTTTGGATCAATCTCTATGCCATTCTCATGAACTATGAAGCCTAAAAACTTACCGGCTGATACACCAAAAACACATTTGAGCGGATTCATCTTCAAACCATACCGGCGCATTCTTTCAAATGCAAGTCTTAAATTGGCCAAATGAGAAGCACTTCCAGCAGATTTGACTACAATATCATCAATATAAACTTACAAAATAATACCAAGTAAATCATGGAAAATCAAGTTCATTGCCTTTTGATAAGTAGCACCGGCATTTTTCAAACCAAAAGTCATAACAATCCACTCAAACAAACCAACAAAGCCTGGACATACGAAAGCTGTTTTGGATATATCCTCATCGGCTATAAATATTTGATTGTAACCAGCGTTACCATCAAGAAAGCTAATCATTCTATGTCCAGAAGCAGCATCGATAAGCATATCGGCTATTGGCATAGGCTATTCATCTTTAGGAGTAGCACGATTGAGATTTCAAAAATCAATACATACTCTAATCTTACGCGTTCATTTCTTTCCTACGGGCACAATATAGAAATCCAATCAGCATATAGATAAGGTCTAATAAACTTTGCTTCTAACAACCGATTTATTTTTTCTTTAACTCGGTCATAAATTTCAGGATTAAAAACGCCTAGTCGGTTGTTTATAAGGCCTAAAACCAGCTTTAATAGGCAACTGATGCTCAACAAGCTCTTGACTTAAACCAGTCATTTCATGATAATTCCAAGCAAAGCAATCGGCATACTCCTTTAACAACTTTATTAATTCAAACTTAAAAGCAGGATCTAAATTCTTATTTACAAACGTCGGCCTGGGTATAGAACCATCACCAATGTCTACCTCCTCAAGAGGATCATCCGATGTAAAACCACATCCTAGCTTGCTTATATCATCAAAGTCTTCAATAGCTTCACACATATCGTTCTAATGCAACCGATAGTGCTCGAGTCTCTGCTGCAGCCACTCTCGATTATCCATTAAATCATATGAGATGGTTCAGCCGATTGTTCATCGGCTTTATGACAGCAGGAACGAAGTCATTCTTAGTACAGCTGATAAACTCAAACTCAGAAAGATCTAAGCCCAACAGACATTTAACATCATCATGAATGCCAATCAAAAAGTTATCAGCTAAAGCAAAACAAGCAGAAGTATCACCATGCACAACCTCTACATAATCATCTACCCACTGAATCAAGCATTGATGCAAAGTAGAAGGAATGCATTGGTTTGCATGAATCCAATCACGACCCAAGATTAAACTAAAGTTACCTTGAGTCTCAGCGACGAAGAAAGCGGTAGCCATGGTCTTGCTCCCCATAGTAAGCTCCATAGAAATCACACCCTTGGCACCAATTGGCTCTCCTCCTCCAATGCCGCTGATGATCATGTTGGTCTTGATCAGCTCCGAATCTGAACATCCAAGCTTCTTGTACAAAGAATAGGGCATTAGATTCACAATCGCCCCTCCATTGAACAACATCCGTGAGATTTATTTCCTATTGATATGTCCCTTTAGATATAAAGTCTTCAAATTATTATCTCCCTTGGGCTTATGGAATATAGCTTCCTTGGGATTGAAATCAAGATGGGCCGCCTCCTCCTTAGAAAGCATGTCTCCATTCATCGACATATGAAGCACATTCACATCAAGATTTATGTGCTCTGGATAATAACTGTAATGAACAAGCTCTTCATCGTCCTTAGTAGTGGGAACTGATGATAACTTGCTGTCACAAACCATAGGATCAAAAGAAGGAATACCGGGTGCTTCTGTGTCACCCGGTCTGACCGCCTGGGCCGCCGGTCTCTAGTGACAGGCGGTTGTACAGCTGGGGGGACCGCCTGTGAGTCTCCCTTCGGTTTCCACTCCTTCTTCTGAGGAAACATGGGTCTGCTCTGGTTGAAGAATTCATCCCTTTGCTTCTCCAACTCCTGCTCTTGCCTCTCCCGAAAATGGAGTCTCTGAAGCTTCCTCTTCTGCGTACGAGTCAGACCTTCGGGACACCACCTTGGAAGAAAGTGCTGACACTTACCAGCACTAGACCTCTGATCCTCCGGAGCCTTTTCATTGGAAGTCGGCTTCATAGCCAGACTTTTCTCAATAAGAACATCCATGGTCCCAACTTGAATAATGTCAAACTCAATAGTCCTCTCTGAGTCCTCTTCCATGCTCTGTAGCTTCTCCTTCTTCTTTGGTCAATAAATCTTCCTCGGAGGAGACTTTGGCAGTTGACCGTGATAGCCGGTCTGACCGCCTGTAGCAGGTAGTCTAACCGCCTATGAGTAATGCACACGAGCAGATTGTCAAAAAGTCGATCGATCACGACCGGGATGGGTAATCCTGTTCTGCACGTGCCTTGGACCTTCCCAGCCAGGATGAAAGGAAGGTTGCACTGTTGAATAATATGGCACCCACGTCACTATATTGTCATCCCACACCAGATCCAACTTCATGCGAGGAGGTGAAGGTAGCCTCTCATGTCGAATCGGTGATCTCATTCTTTTTTTAACGGCCGATCAGTCGGAAAGGCCTTTTGCTTGGTGCACTTGTCAAAGAGCATATCAAACGTGACCTTGGGCTTCTTAATCCCCTGCTCTTTAGCCATGTTCACCTTCCATGTACCAACTTTTGGATGCTTTAGAATTAGCATCTTCAGACATCCATGGGGACAACCGGTCTGACCGCCTGTAGCAGACCAGACCTGGGTGCCTGCAGTCAGGGAACAACGACCGACTTTTGCCCCCCTTGTCCGGAGGACTTCACAGTGACCTTGAACGACTCCTTGCCATCAACTGTCTTCTCATAAGTCACCTCTCTAACCGACTCCTTCGAAGACGGTCTTTCTTCTCCAATCACCACATTCTTCCCCTTGATAGATTCGGCTTGATGCGGCCAAACCAAGACCTTGGGCTGCTGCAATTCCATGGTGTTGACCGGAGAAGGAGCTTCATCAATTTGCATCTCATGAAACTTCAAACAGCTCTCATTAATAGCCGATTGAACCTGCCAACGAAAGACATTGCAATCGTTAGTAGCATGCGAGAAAGAATTATGAAACTTACAATAAGCATGCTTTCTCAATTCTTCCGTAGGTGGCATAGCATGAGAAATCTTGATGTAACCAAATCTATGCAATTCATCAAATATGCTATCACATTTGAACACATCAAAAGTAAATTTCATATCTTCTTGCCGATTCTTATGAATTGACTTAAGAGATTGGCATGACACAATTTTCTTATTAGCAGGCCATACGAATTCTGCTAAATAAACATCATTATCATCATCGGTCAAATTATCAGATTCATAATCTACCAAATGACCATTAGACCGACGTGACTTGAAACCCTCCTTTTCTTTATTAATTCGGCCTTCAGCCACCTCGGCTCTAATATGAACTTGTGCGACCGAATAATAATCACCATTGTCAATCTTTTCTCTAATGGAGGATTTTAAACCTCTAAAGCATAAACCAACAAGATCAACTTCAGAAATTGACAAATTAAAGAAACGGTTTTTGATATCTTTAAATCTCCTCATAAATTGAGAGACGGTTTCACCTCGACGCTGTCTAACCGATGTGAAATGTGCCAACTTCATCTCATGATTTTCACTATAAAAGTGATCATAAAACTTACGCTCTAGTTGATCCCAACTCATAATAGAACCAAGAGCTAATGAAGAAAATCAAGCAAAAGCAGTACTAGTAAGTGACAATGAAAATAGACGTACTCTAATTGCTTGTATATTCCCTGCTTCCCCTAGTTGAGCAACGTACTGGCTAATGTGTTCTCAAGTGGTGCACTCATCATCTCCACTAAATTTCACAAAATCAGGCAAGTGCCATCCATTGGGAAAAGGAGCAGTATGAAAGCTGGCATGGTAAAGCTTTTGATATATTCTAGTGTTACCAAAATCAACATGTAGCTTATTTCTCATCACATCAAACATTCCTCCCTCAATCTAGTGAATTCGGCCCACTTGGGGTTTTGTTGGGATGATGATTGCATAACATTCATATAATTCATATGAGGTGCATGTCTATTCTGCATATTCCTATGTGCATCAAAAACCTCATCAAGAATACCACCCGTTGTAGCTAAAGCACTAGCACAGCCAGGGGAAACCTAATTTAGCATAGTAGACAGCGGTAAAGGTTGCTCCGGCGTGAACATCATAGCATTAGTAGGATTAATCTGGCCACCAGAACCAGCGGTCTGACCGTCTATACACGTGGTCTGACTGCCTGTCGCGGTTAGATAGGCCGTGTTGGCGGTTTGACCGGCTGCAGATCCAACTGCTACGGACCCATCTGCATTGACCATTTTTGGTGCGAACATGTTGGGTGGTGGTGGAGTCTGTCCAGCATAGTAATTCGGTGGCATGCCATAGAAAATATTATGCTCAGTTAATTCATGAGAATCTAAAGACTTCCCGTCCAATTTTTTGAGTCGTTCTAGCAATTGCTCGACTAACCAATCATGATCCGAAAAACTTGGACCAATAGGAGTAGATGCAGAAGGGTGAGCTGCGGAAGTGCTTACATTGTCAACTACCTCAATTTGCCCCTTACTCATCTTGAAGGAAGACATCACGAAGTCTTGAACGCTTTTCGCTAGATGATCTTCATGACCCTTCCGGAACATCTTCAAGAACTCTGATTCCAGATGCTTCTGGAGCGCTAAGAATCTCTCATGGTCTTTGGGGCTAAGATCTTCAAGCGTTGCCGCCACAATATTGTCTTGTCTAACGTCGAAGCCCATAGTGCTAGAAATAGTAGATCGATCATCAAAACTAGATTTCTAATCCCAGCAGAGTCACCAAAATATGTTGGCGCACTTCTGGTCAACACACGAAAGCGCTAGATCGCGCGGTCGTCGAAGTCTCCTCGCCGGAGCTCCTGGACGCAGCCGGTCAGACTGCCTGTAGGGCCGGTGTAGACCGCCTGTGACACAGGCACAACAAAAGCCTACGATCACAACCTCGGGATGGACCCCGTCGGAGGCTGCGAACCTAGGGTTGTTCTAAGGTCGGCAAGGCCACTTAGAACGTCCTAAAACATCGTGAAGACGAAGAAGGAAAGCAAAAGACGTTGGAAAAGCGAGGGTTTGGAGAAAAAAGTAGAACAAATGATTTTTACGATTGGATAGAGGTCCTCAATCGGCCACGACTCTTTATATTTATAGGGTGGGGAGGTCTTGTCCCGTAAGGAAGTCCATGTACAGATCTAAAAACGTGGAAAACTCCAATTCTACTCGGACTCGGGGACAGGCGGTCAGACCACCTATGAGAGGCGGTTAGACTACCTAGCACATTGCCAGATCGGCCACAGGGCCCAGCCGGTCTAAACACGTGCACATGAGGTCTAGACCGGCTGTCCTAGCTTGATCGGCTTTACGCCATTTTTTGCCATCAACACAGCTCTTTGGCATCGGGCATCAGCAACGGTAGATTTGGAGCGGGAAATCTCCAAAAGGGAGACGCAGAGGGAGGCACGGTGGGGTGCAGCGGAGGCGGCGCAGGGTGCTAGGGCGGGGCAAGGCAATCGGCGCATGACGGAGCCAGCATAGGCAGGCTCAGGGAGGCGGCGGTAGGCATGGGGGACAGGACGTGTACGGGGTTGGCAGGAAGGTCACATGGAGGGAAAGGGGATGGACAGGGACGAAGGGAACGGAAGGACAACGGGCCCGTTCGGATGGAACTGGTGGGCAGGGCAATGAGACTCGAGAGGAAAGCGGAGGCGAGCGGGTGGGCGGGCGACGTACGTACGACAACGGACGACGAAGAAGGGGCGTCGATTTGGACACCAAATTTTGTCTCCCAAAAGATATGAAACTTGTGCCAACTATTTTTGAAAAATATAAAAAAAACATTATGAACATTAACAAATAATACCCAAATAACTTTACATGGCATATGTAGATTGCATTTGTCATTGATTTTGTATTTTTTGATTTAAAATGAAATAGTTATGAATTTTTTAGTTTAAACACAATTATTTATTTTTGTATAAAATGGAAAACCACTGTTGAAACCACTCAAAGGGTCAAATTTTCACGGTTTTGATAGTTGGAGGGTCATTTGTGTCCGGTTCTGTAGCTGCAGGTTGAAAATCAGACTTTTGTTTAGTTGAAGGGTGTAAATCAAACTTTTTCCCTTTCCTTAATTGTTCTTGCAGGACAAATATGAGGAATCAGATATTATATCTTCCACTACCTGAGGTGGAGGAAACCCATAGAGTGTCTGGAAAGGAGTCATTTTGAGTGTTGTGTGGAATGAGGTGTTGTACCATTATTCTGCCAATGATAACCAACTGTTCCACCTTGTTGGGCTATGGAAACACATGCAACATAGATAATTCTCGAAACACGGATTCACTCTTTCTGTTTGACCATCTGTCTGAGGATGGTATGAAGTGCTTAGAAGTAATTGAACTTTGAGAGCTTTAAATAGAGATTGCCAGACTGTACTTGTGAAGATTGGATCCCTATCAGTGACTATGACAGTTGGCATACCATGTAACTTGAAGATATTATCCACAAAGAGATTGATCGACAACATCCTAAGCTGAGTAAGGATGGCTCATAGAGATGAAGTGAGCATACTTTGTGAACCTATCAACCACCACTAAAATAATATTTTTGCCATGTGATTTTGGCAGTCCTTCAACAAAGTCCACTGAAATGTGAGTCCAGGCCTTGTTTGGAACAAGTAGTGGTTGCAGTAACCCTAGGTAAGGTGTGTTTTCAGATTTGTTCTTTTGACAAACAGTAAAGTGTTTAACATAGTAGGTGACATCTAGCTTCATGTTGGGCCAGTGAAAAATCAACTTGATGTGTTGATATATTGATCTTTCCCCAAAGTGTCCTCCTAAAGCTGATTGGTGAAAAGAGTTGAGAAGTTATGTTCTGAGTTGACTAGTAGCACCAATTACTATCCTTGCATGGAATATGAGGATCCCATTCATGAGTGCCACACTTAGTTTGGTCAGCAACTGTAGGCAATCTTCATCCTTTTCATAAGTTTTGTGTACTTCATCGATCTATAATGGTTGATGGTTGAACTATGGTCGAGGCCATTGCATCAACTGCTATGTTATCTTTCCCTTTTTTGTAGTCTACCATATAATTGAACCCCAAGAGTCTGATCAATAGTTTATGTTGAATGCCCTCCACTAACCTTTGTTCTTGCATATATTTCAAGATCTGTTGACCAATTCTGGTGACTAGAGAGGTGCAAGCAAAATAGTGCTTCCACTTTTTGATGGCCTCAAGTATGGCCATGGCTTCCTTGTCATAAGTTGATGTAGCTATTGCTTTTGGTCCCAAAGATTTGCTAAGATAAGCTATTGGTTTCCCTTCCTGCATCAAAATAGCTCCAATTCCATATCCACAAGCATCAGCTTCTAGGACAAATGGTTTCGTGAAGTTTGGCAGTGCCAAAACTGGAGCCTTAGTCATCATTTGTTTGAGTTGCTCAAATGCTACCTACTGTGCTTGTGACAAGTGGAAAGAGTCTTTCTTGAGACAATCAAACAGAGGTCTGCATATAAGACCCTAGCCCTTTATAAATCTCATGTAATAGCCTATTAGGCCTATGAATCCCCTCAGTTCAGTGATTGTCTTTGGTACTGACCAATTTGCAATTGCTGAGATTTTACTTGGGTTTGTTGCTACCCCTTGTGAACTGATAATATGGCCTAGATATTCTACTTTTTGCTGGCCAAAGATGCATTTGCTTAGCTTATCATACAACTTATTTTCTCTTAAGACTTCAAATATTTTTTGTAAGATGTTTGATGTGATCTGGCATTGAAGTGTTGTAAATCATGTCGTCAAAGAACACTAAGACAAACTTTCTCAGAAATTCTGTCAGGATAGAGTTCATCAATGCTTGAAAAGTAGCAGGGGAATTTATAAGTCCAAAGGGCATAACAACATATTCATAATGACCCATGTGTGTTGTAAAGGCAGTTTTATAATCATTTTAGCTTTCATTCTAATCTGATGATATCCATATCTCAAGTCAATATCAGAGAATATTTTTGCTCCCAAATAATTCATCCAGGTCTTCAATAATTGGGATCGGGTATTTGTTCTTGACAGTGTTTGAATTCAATTTCCTGTAGTCAACACAGAGCCTCCAAGTGCCATCCTTCCTTTTCACCAAAATGACCGGTGAAGAGTAAGGGCTCATGCTGGGTTGTATCATCTTGGACTGCAAGAGCTGTTTCACTAATGATTCCATTGCATTTTTTCTGGTGATGGGGTAGCCTATGTGTCCTCTGTGTCACTGTCCTCTGTTCATCAATTAAAGGGATTGTGTGATCAACATTTCTCACTGGTGGAAGGTCATGTTGTTCCTGGAAGATGTCACTGTATTGGTCCAAAAGTTGATGGATGTCTTCATGAGGAGGGTGAGCTTCCATAGTAGAATATGTTTGTTTTGTTCTCAGCATTATCACTTCTGCAATGGATTTTCTTTTCAGCATTTTACAAAGTTTCTTTGTGCCTATCAACTGGTTAGAAGTAGGTCCAACATTGTCGGTAAAGGTCACAACTTGGTTCCCATTTTTGGTAACAGATAACTCTCTTGTCTTCAGATTTAATCTAGCTGGACTATTTTGATATATCCAATCTGCTCCTAAGATCAAGTCATATCCTTGAACATCCAATAGTCGGAAGTCAGAGCTAAAGTGATGTTTTTGGATTTCATAAGGGCAGGCCACACAGGCTGATTCACTAAGCATTATCTTTCCATCAGCGACAACTATTTGTGCCTTTAGAGCAGGAGATATTTTATAGTTTGCTTTGACAACAAATTTTGCATTGATGATGGAGACATCACTACCAGAGTCAACCATAGTTGTTGCTAGCTTGGTCCCAATATGCACTTGCAGAGTGAAAGTGCTGACTGGAGATGAAGTTCCATACATAACATGTAATGATATCCTAGGTATGTAACTGAAAGTGCATTCATCCTCCTAAGTGGGTTTTGGTGATGTGATGACAATTTAAATTGTAGTTCTAATGGCTTAAACAAGATGTGTGCAGCATGAGTCATTTGAAGTATGAGATGATGGCCCTCCAAATTGAAAACACAAAGGGCTATGGCATTTATGGAAGTTATACTCAAGATGGATGATTTAAATTGATATTATATTTTGAAATTGAGTATAGGAAGCCGGACTATCAAGAGGGATGCAAAGAGTAAGTTTTGTTGGTATTTCAAAGCTCAAAAGCCCACTCACAAAACCTTAAACCCAAACACATATTCAGCTCTTCCCATCTCAGCTCAGCTTGGCTGTTAGGACCGGCTCAGCCGGTTGTGCAAAACTGGACCGAAAAAATAATTCTGTACACATCTTGCCTCAGCCGACATCAGGGTCGGCTCAGCCGAAAACAGCACCAACGGCTAGTTCGAGGGAAAGGGCTTTCATATCCCTTCTTTCCCCCTTTCACTCTGTTGTCGCCTGTTAGATACACCAATTGTTAACCGCAAGCGCACGGGACGTTGTAGCTCTTTCCCTTGAGTAATTTCCCAAGGTTTATCAATCTATAGAACTAAAGACAAAAAAAACAAACTAAGATGCATGAAAACCTTTGCTCTTGTGAAAAATTGAATCGACAAAGAACGATTCTAATCTACTAAAAGTCAACCAACCTGTTGACGACTAAAATTGGCAGGCTTGCTACAGGCGGTTAGACCGCCTGTCCCAACCAGTCATGACTGGCTGTGCAAAGTCATTAAAATGCAAATTGGACTTCACCAATGGATTCCACTCATCGAGTAGATCAATATCCATATATAGAATGACCGATTTGGAGTTCGGACGAGAGTTCTGACCTTGGGAAGTTCTACATCCTACGCTTTCATACTTCTTGTCACAGGGAGTCTTACCGCTTGTACAGGGGGTCTGACCGCCTGTCACAGGGAGTCTGACCGCCCGTAACAGGGGGTCTGACCGCCCATCGCAGACGTGCTGCAGCGAGCTCCTTTGCGCGTTGCACGATCTAGTGCATTCGTGTGTTGGCCCAAAAAGGCGCCAACATATTTTGGCGACTCCACTGGGGACGAGAGATCTGGCTATCATGGCCTATTCATCAAACCCTAGTAATATGATGGCACTCAAAGGATTACCTGAAGATCTACGCAAGGCAATGAATAAGTCATTATTTCCTTACTGTTATCATGTAGGGGAACAAAGCGTCATCATGATGAAGATATCTGTCATCAACGAGTTGAGGATGTACGATCTACCAAAGTATTGTAAGTCCACAGCTGATTTTATAACTGCTTTTCTTGCATTTGTGGATGACCTGCTTAATAGAAAAAATAGTGTAGATCTTATTCCTACTAATCAAGAGTTGGTTGTTAATAAGTCGGCTGTTGTTATTATTGATCCTTGCAATGATTTGCTAACTTGTGATGATAAGCATAATGTTGATCAAGAAATTCAGCTGTCTCAAGCCGAACCTGTAGAAAGCAGAAAAATCACATCTAGTAGGACATCCAATACTCGGGAGGCAATGTAGCAAGTTGAAACCAAAGATGATTAAACCCAAAAAACCCAAGATAGGTGTTTGGAAAGCCATTGAATCTAAAGGCCGTCCCAAGCATCAAAAGGAAAAGCCTAAGCCCGTTCTTGGAGAACTTCCGGCTAAATCCAAAAAGCATAGTAATGATGGAAGTTGTAGCAATCTTACCCGAGAAATGGGCCCACTTAAGTATATTCCACCTCCCATTGGTGCTAATACACGAAAATGTTCCCAAGTGCGGATTCGACTGTCGAGTCTAGCTCGACTAACTGCTACTGAAGATCGTCCGTCCATACGCTCACTCGAAGGTGAGTTCCAAAGATCACATCATTCCACAATTCAAATTACAACAAGGTTCAGAGTTATTACAACCAAATTGAAACGATAAATAAAATAGTTTGAGTTCATGCAGCGGAAAGTGAACGAGATACTAGCGACGATCCATAGTATCGCCACGATGAAGTCAGCCGTGACGCTACTCCTCACGATCCTCGGGAGAGGTCGGCTCCCACTCGATGCTGTAACCAGGAGGAAGCTGGGAGGCCCAAGCCATAGAGGCAGCTACCTCCTGAGGGGACGGTCCTGAAAATTTAAGCCACAAGCAAGGCTGAGTATACTAGTTATACTCAACAAGACTTAATTTTGATTTTAATTTCTTTAACCTATCCATTTTGATTTTAATTCCTTTAACCTATCCATTCTAGGTGAGCGTAGCTAAACAATCAAGTTTTGCAATACAATTATTCCATACACAGATTTCATCCTTCCAAGTTCCACTTCATAATATGTCATACATCGGTCAAGCAGTCTCATTAACCGCGAGAAGCGGACAGTTCGAACCGAATTTACTACCTGGCCAGGGGAAACCCACACATACGGAATGGTTGGAAATGCCAACACACCCCAATCCTTTCTCCTCTCTCTGCGAGTGGCTCCCGAGTCCCAATGCCTCAGGGTAAAGGTTTACCACTACTGGGACTCACGCAACTACCCTCATGTGCCCATGGGATAACGTTTCCAAGACAGAGAGCTGTCGGACCTGCTCGCATCAATCGGATACCGGGACTTACCGGTCCCATAGTCCGTGCATATATGTGGTACGTTCAAACGCTTGACACAAAAGTACCACATGTTTCCAATTAAACCATCGATAGACGGGTATCTACAATCATCCGTCCATCATCTCTAGTGTTTCTGATATGAGTAGACATGCAACTCCTATATCTCGCGAGTGTGGGAAAACACTCGACTTCTACCGGTCTTAAGCATAGCGACTATCGAACCTAACATACTAGTGTTCAATCAAAGGAACCTATGATCATGCAATCTAGGGTTTCATTCAACTCCTTGAAACTTAAATGCACAAACATATAATCAATTAAATCGCGTAAGTAAAGTTAGGTTATGCTCCGGGGCTTGCCTTCCGGCTCGAAGCGGTACTCCTGCTCGGGGCTCGGATCCACGTGCACCACGTTCACCTCGGACTCCTGGGCGATCTCCTCGGCAGCGGGGACTAGCTCGTAGACTCCGTCGGCGAGACCCGAATCTACACGAGATGCATGAAAATCTTAAATATCGAGATTTAATATAGTTAGGGTTTGCTTAATTCTTGGTCAAAGAATTGGAAAGGATAAACATTAATTATAAGTGAATATACCCTTTTCACTTTGAACCTTTACTTTGATTTTAGAGTTTTAGGTTTTTCTCTTTTCTTTTTCTTTTTCTTCTCTTTTCCACCATTTAAGTCCTTTTTCTATTATTCAAAAGGTGAACTTAGGAATATTATTTTTATGTGCCATTTGGCCAGAGGCTTGCTCATGCCAAGGCAGGAGCCTAGCCCAAAATTTGGCTCAAGATGATTTTTCTATAATTTATTAAAAATGTTCTTATCTTTTTGCCTAAAAACAAACTAAAATCCTACAAAAATAATTACAAGGTTTCTGTCCAAACCACTTGGCACAGTTACTTAGGGTACCAAGAGTGACTTCTCTGCAAGTTTGCATGTGATATTGATTTATGGTTATGTTTGTGGAATTTCACCACGTTTAATCTACCAAAAATCATTTAGCCATTTTCCAGTGTCCGAAAATTACCATTTTTATTTTTCTAAGGTTTCTAATGTCTTTATTAAGTTTCTGTGTGAAGGAGGTGATTTTTCACTGAGTAAATTATTTTCTGTGATTTATTTGCCAAAACAGCAGGGTATATGTTTGGAAAATCATAACCCCAAATCCACTGGGAATTTTTGTGCACCACTTGCGCATTAAGCTAATGACAATCACACTATCAACATATCCCAAGACCAGCTCCAGTGCATGTGTAGATTTTGAACTATGATGAAAAGTGTCCAAACTGATTTGAATTTATTTTTCAAAATCTAAAGCTCAACTGAGTGAGGTGCAAAGGAAGAAGTTGGCCTTCTAGATTCACTGGTCACTACAAAATTGGTTTGGCATTTTTCTGATTTTTCTACGATTTTCTACGAATTTTTGAAGATTTCAGTGAATAGGGTTTAAAAGATAGAATCTTTTTATGCTGTGAACCCTAGGGTTTTTGAATCTCTTACAAACAAGTCCCTGCATTTTGCACTCGGCCCCTGGAAAGAGGTAGACGATGCACTAAGGCCCTCGAGTTCGCCGGCGTGCTTACGTCGGCCAAATGGCGGCGAAACCGGGCCGGGAAAGTAGGGGGAAACGGAGAGGGGCTCACCGCGGTTCTTTTGAGCTAGGTCTCGAGGTCGGGGATGGCCGGAATCGTGCTCGGCGATGACGGTGGCGGCTCGGCAACTCCGGCGAGCGGCGACCGGCGACTTCGGGGTCGGAGAGGGTCGGGGAAGTGGTCGGTGAGCACCAGTGCGGCACGGCGAAGCTGTTGGTGCCCTCGGTTCGGCCGGAGGAGGAGCGAAGTGAGCTGTGCATGTGCGCGGGCGGCGGCGGAGAGCTCGGGCTTCTCCGGCGAGCTACGCCGGCGGCTGCGGTGGCGGAAATGGGTCGGGGCTTGGTCGAGGAGTGGCAGTGGGTGGTGGGGAAGCTAGTGCGAGCCTCGGTTTGGCCGGAGGAGCAGTGGAGAGGGCTGTCCACGGGAGCGAGCTCGGCGGCACCTCTACTTGCTCCGGTGAGGTTTTTCCGGCGTGGAAGAGAGGGGAACTGTTTGGGGGCTTAAGTAGAAGTGAGAGGGGAGGAAGAGGGTGCTCGGGCAGCACAGGATGGAGGCTGGGGCAGCTCGGTGACGTCTCGCGGCGACAGGGGCTTGTCGCGGTCGTGTTGGCGCCGTGCGCGGCGTCAGCGCGGCGCAGGCGAGCGGCAGGCGGCAGGCACGCGTGGGCGAGACGCGGAGACAGGGCAGGGGAGGAAAAAGGGGCACGCGGGGCGCAAAAGTCGCTCGAGGGACCGATGGGCAACAGCATTACCCGGTGGTTTGACGGCGGCAGAGCGCTGCCGGCGGCGAGCTCGGGCACGCGCGAGCGCGGCGTGAGCGACCCGTGAGCGCGCCTCTGCCGGGCAAAGGTCAACTGATTGGCATGGCTCAAATTCCAAAATTTTGAACGTGGCTCGAAAATCTTCCAACATGAAAGTTGTCTAGAATTTCATGAGACACGTCCTTGCACTGGAGATTTTTGAGAAAAAGTTGGAAATTTGGCCGTAATTCAAAAGGGGGTAAAACCCTGTTTTGAACTGAATTTTTGAAATTCGAGGGGCTAGATGGCAAAATTGGCCAAAGTGCCAAAAGAGGCAAAGTTCAGGAATGTGAAGATGTACATCTTTGCTTTTTGGAGATTTTGATGTTCTGTGGTAAAATTTTGAGATTTGGCTAAGATTCCATTTCAGCTTTGAATTTGAATTGGAAAATTCAAATTCCAAGTTTAGGGTTTGAATTTTGAGATGCTTCCAGACATTTTTAGGCTATAGTTTGAAAAGGAAAGTTTCTTGGTTTGACTTATACTCCAACTTTCCCATTTTCACTTTTTCAAGTTCTTAGGAAGTTTTCAAAGTTTTCTTTATTGCTTCATTTGAATGGTTTTTGTCTTAATTTGGATAATTTTTCTCATTTCCTTAAATTCTACTTTTGAATTGCCCTTTGTTTAACCAAATCACCTCTTTAGTGTTAATTAACACCAGGGGTGTTACAGCCTACCCCCCTTAAAAAGAATCTCGTCCCGAGGTTCGGGAATGCTAGAAAGTGCGGAACATGCGGTACCTGGTGGGGTGGTGAGAAATCCAGGATAACGGCGATTAAGGTATTCCTCGGTCTCCCATGTTGCCTCTTCTTCAGTGTGATGAACCCACTGAATCTTATACATCTTAACTGAGCTCCTTCTCGTGTGCCTTTCTTTTTGGTCAAGGACTTTGAGAGGTTGAGCAACGTAGGTCAGATCGGGCTCAACTTCCACGTCTTCTTGTTCCACGACTTCAGTTGGAACTCGAATACACTTCTTGAGTTGTGAGATATGAAAGACATTGTGCACGGCTGAAAGTTTGTCGGGAAGTCGTAGACGATAAGCCACGGATCCACACTTCTCAATGATTTCATAAGGTCCGACGTAACGGGGTGCAAGCTTTCCCTTTACTCCGAACCTTTGGACTCCTCGAGTTGGTGAAACCTTAAGATACACATGATCACCGACTGCGAACTTGAGAGGCATTCTTCGGCGATCAGCATAACTCTTCTGACGAGACTGAGCGGCTTTGAGGTTTTCCCGAATAACCCTGACTTGCTCTTCGGCTTCAATCACCAGGTCGGGTCCGTATATCTCTCGCTCTCCAGGCTGAGACCAACATAACGGAGTTCGACACATTTTCCCATACAAGACTTCGAAAGGTGCCATTTTCAAGCTTGCTTGGTAACTGTTGTTGTAGGAGAACTCGGCGATAGCCAGGCATTTATCCCAACTTGCTTCATAGTGAATGACGCAAGCTCTAAGCATGTCTTCAAGGATTTGATTCACTCGCTCGGTTTGCCCATCCGTCTGCGGGTGGTAAGCCGAGCTTCGAATAAGCTTTGTGCCGAGAGATGCATGGAGTTGCTCCCAGAACCTTGCCACAAACTGCGGACCTCGGTCCGAAATGATTGTTCTAGGCACCCCGTGCAGACGTACAATTTGGTTGAGATAGATCTCGGCATACTTCTTGACGGCATAGGTGGTGTTGACTGGAATGAAGTGGGCGGTCTTTGTGAGCCTGTCCACAATGACCCATATAGAATCGTGCCCTCGTGCGGTCTTGGGAAGGCCAACAATGAAATCCATACTGATGTCCTCCCATTTCCATGATGGTATAGACAAAGGTTGAAGAGTTCCAGCCACCTTTAGATGACTAGCCTTTACCCTCCTGCAAGTATCACACTCGGATACAAAACGAGCGATATCCATTTTCATCTTGGTCCACCAAAAAGTTTTCAAAGCTGGTCAAAGGTCATTGTGCAAAAACGACCGATGGGCAACAGCATTACCCGGTGGTTTGACGGCGGCAGAGCGCTGCCGGCGGCGAGCTCGGGCACGCGCGAGCGCGGCGTGAGCGACCCGTGAGCGCGCCTCTGTCGGGCAAAGGTCAACTGATTGGCATGGCTCAAATTCCAAAATTTTGAACGTGGCTCGAAAATCTTCCAACATGAAAGTTGTCTAGAATTTCATGAGACACGTCCTTGCACTGGAGATTTTTGAGAAAAAGTTGGAAATTTGGCCGTAATTCAAAAGGGGGTAAAACCCTGTTTTGAACTGAATTTTTGAAATTCGAGGGGCTAGATGGCAAAATTGGCCAAAGTGCCAAAAGAGGCAAAGTTCAGGAATGTGAAGATGTACATCTTTGCTTTTTGGAGATTTTGATGTTCTGTGGTAAAATTTTGAGATTTGGCTAAGATTCCATTTCAGCTTTGAATTTGAATTGGAAAATTCAAATTCCAAGTTTAGGGTTTGAATTTTGAGATGCTTCCAGACATTTTTAGGCTATAGTTTGAAAAGGAAAGTTTCTTGGTTTGACTTATACTCCAACTTTCCCATTTTCACTTTTTCAAGTTCTTAGGAAGTTTTCAAAGTTTTCTTTATTGCTTCATTTGAATGGTTTTTGTCTTAATTTGGATAATTTTTCTCATTTCCTTAAATTCTACTTTTGAATTGCCCTTTGTTTAACCAAATCACCTCTTTAGTGTTAATTAACACCAGGGGTGTTACAGCCTACCCCCCTTAAAAAGAATCTCGTCCCGAGGTTCGGGAATGCTAGAAAGTGCGGAACATGCGGTACCTGGTGGGGTGGTGAGAAATCCAGGATAACGGCGATTAAGGTATTCCTCGGTCTCCCATGTTGCCTCTTCTTCAGTGTGATGAACCCACTGAATCTTATACATCTTAACTGAGCTCCTTCTCGTGTGCCTTTCTTTTTGGTCAAGGACTTTGAGAGGTTGAGCAACGTAGGTCAGATCGGGCTCAACTTCCACGTCTTCTTGTTCCACGACTTCAGTTGGAACTCGAATACACTTCTTGAGTTGTGAGATATGAAAGACATTGTGCACGGCTGAAAGTTTGTCGGGAAGTCGTAGACGATAAGCCACGGATCCACACTTCTCAATGATTTCATAAGGTCCGACGTAACGGGGTGCAAGCTTTCCCTTTACTCCGAACCTTTGGACTCCTCGAGTTGGTGAAACCTTAAGATACACATGATCACCGACTGCGAACTTGAGAGGCATTCTTCGGCGATCAGCATAACTCTTCTGACGAGACTGAGCGGCTTTGAGGTTTTCCCGAATAACCCTGACTTGCTCTTCGGCTTCAATCACCAGGTCGGGTCCGTATATCTCTCGCTCTCCAGGCTGAGACCAACATAACGGAGTTCGACACATTTTCCCATACAAGACTTCGAAAGGTGCCATTTTCAAGCTTGCTTGGTAACTGTTGTTGTAGGAGAACTCGGCGATAGCCAGGCATTTATCCCAACTTGCTTCATAGTGAATGACGCAAGCTCTAAGCATGTCTTCAAGGATTTGATTCACTCGCTCGGTTTGCCCATCCGTCTGCGGGTGGTAAGCCGAGCTTCGAATAAGCTTTGTGCCGAGAGATGCATGGAGTTGCTCCCAGAACCTTGCCACAAACTGCGGACCTCGGTCCGAAATGATTGTTCTAGGCACCCCGTGCAGACGTACAATTTGGTTGAGATAGATCTCGGCATACTTCTTGACGGCATAGGTGGTGTTGACTGGAATGAAGTGGGCGGTCTTTGTGAGCCTGTCCACAATGACCCATATAGAATCGTGCCCTCGTGCGGTCTTGGGAAGGCCAACAATGAAATCCATACTGATGTCCTCCCATTTCCATGATGGTATAGACAAAGGTTGAAGAGTTCCAGCCACCTTTAGATGACTAGCCTTTACCCTCCTGCAAGTATCACACTCGGATACAAAACGAGCGATATCCATTTTCATCTTGGTCCACCAAAAAGTTTTCTTCATATCCTGGTACATCTTATTGCTGCCCGGGTGAATAGAAAACTTGGAGTGGTGAGCTTCACTCAAAATTTTCTTCCGTAATTCCGGATCTTTAGGCACGACGATACGGTTCCCAAACCATATCATGCCTCGGGCATCCTGACGGAAGCAGTTATACCGTTCCTCCGTTCCTTTGGCCAGCTCCTCCCGAATAACTCCGACCTTTTTATCGGTCTGCTGGGCCAGAAAGATCTCATCGTGCAATGTGGACTCGAGGGATATGTTGTTTAAGTAGCCATGCGGAACAATCTTGAGATTGAGTTTCGCCAACTCATGGCATAGAGTGTCGGCATACGATTCGACCGAAAGACAATGGCAATGAGACTTAAGGCTCAAGGCATCCGCAACCACATTCGCCTTTCCGGGATGATAGTGCAAACTCATGTCATAGTCCTTAGCCAACTCCAGCCATCTTCGTTGCCTCATATTCAAGTTAGCTTGAGTGAAGACGTACTTGAGACTTTTGTGGTCGGTATACACGTTGCAAGGAACTCCTATAAGATAGTGCCTCCATATTTTCAGAGCGTGAATCACGGCTGCCAATTCAAGGTCGTGAGTGGGATAATTCAGCTCATGGGGACGGAGAGCACGGGAAGCATAAGCAATAACTCGATTCTCTTGCATAAGAACACAACCGAGTCCGGTGCCTGAAGCATCGCAATAGACATCGTAGGGTTTGGTGCTATCCGGTTGGGTCAGAACAGGAGCTGAGGTCAACAACTTCCTCAATGTGCGGAATGCCTCTTCACACTTCTCATCCCACACGAATTTCTGCCCCTTCTTCAATAGCTCGGTCATTGGCTTGGCAACTCGCGAGAAATCCGGAATAAAACGACGATAATATCCTGCCAAACCCAGAAAACTTCGGATTTCGTGGACAAAGGTAGGAGGTTTCCAGTCCATTACTTGCTGCACCTTCGTAGGATCTACCGAGATACCATCTTTAGAAACAGTGTGACCTAAGAATTTCACACTATCCAGCCAAAACTCACACTTGGAGAACTTGGCATACAACTTGTGATCACGGAGTCGTTGAAGAACAATGCGGAGATGCTCGGCATGCTCTTCCTCATTCTTGGAATACACAAGAATATCATCAATGAACACCACTACGAACTTATCTAGCTCGGGCATGAACACCGAATTCATGAGATACATGAAATAAGCAGGAGCATTAGTCAGCCCGAACGACATAACCAAGAATTCATAAAGTCCATAGCGGGTCGAGAAAGCCGTCTTGGGAATATCATAAGGACGAATCTTGATTTGATGATATCCAGAACGAAGATCAATTTTTTGAGAATATCTTGGCTCCGGCGAGTTGATCGAACAATACATCAATGCGGGGAAGAGGGTACTTGTTTTTTATAGTGACCGCATTGAGAGGCCGGTAGTCAATACACATCCTCAACGTGTGATCCTTCTTTTCGACAAATATGGCAGGACAACCCCAAGGTGATGTACTCGGACGAATGAAACCCTTGTCCAGTAAATCTTGGAGTTGAATTTTCATCTCTGCCAATTCTGCGGGTGGCATTCTGTAGGGTCTTTTAGAAATTGGTGCGGTACCAGGTTGTAGCTCGATAACGAACTCAATGTCCCTATCCGGTGGCATTCCAGGCAAGTCGTCTGGGAAGACATCGGGAAACTCACAGACAATAGGAATGTCTTCAAGCTTGGGTTCGGTCATAACAAAAACACATGAGCTCAAGGAGTTGGGAGACGGAAGATAGAGTGTGGTAGATCCGTGTGTAGGTGAGTTGATATCAACAATTCTCTCAGCAACGTCTAACACAACCTTGTGCTGTGCCATCCAATTAGCTCCCAAGATTATATCTATCCCATCCAGTTCTAAAAGAATCAGATCGGTCAAGATAACTCTACTACCCAATTTAATTGGCACCTTCCGCGCCACATGATTTGAATTTAAGTTTCCTCCTGCGGTGATTATTTTGTAGGCCGCATTTGTAGATAAGCAATTTAACCCACATTTCTTAGCACAACTTGGACTTATGAAACTATGAGTGGCACCAGAATCAAAGAGAATGACTGCAGGTTGGTTATGAATCAGAAATTTACCCGTCATTTCTGGTGCTCCCTCGGGAAGGTCCGTCAAGGTGGTGAAGTTGACCCTTCCCTGCTTGACATGAATCTTCTGCAACTTGCCCTTGTTTGGTTGGTTGCCATTGTTCTGCTGCTTGCTCTGGGGACAGTCCCTGATGAAGTGACTGGTACTGCCGCAAAGGTAGCAAGAATACCCAGCTCCAGGCTGAGCTGGCTGCTGCTTCATCAGGGTCTTCGGCTGCTGGGACTGCTGTGGTGGAAAACGAGAACCACCCTGCTGAGGAGGGTTGACCACCCAGCGGCCAGACTGCCCTGTACGCTGCTGTCCCTGTGGAGGAACAATACGGAAGCGCTGCGGCTTACCGCCACTGGCAGAGACAACAGGAGCCTTCCTCTTCTTATCGGCTCTATGGGTCATAATGACATCCTCCTGAGCAATAGCCACATTGACCAAGTCAGCATAAGTGCCAGGCTTGATGTTGAGCAGCCCCTCCTGCAACTTGGTGCTGAGTCCCATACGGAACCTCTCCTTCTTCTTATCATCATTGCCAGCATGGTGACCAGCGTACTGACAATGGTTGTTGAAAGCCTGGGCGTACTGGTACACCGTGTGAGTGCCCGGAGTCAAGGTCAGGAACTCCCTCAACTTCCTCTCAACAAGACCCTTAGGAATGTGATGCGCCTTGAACGCATCCTTGAAGTTCTGCCAGGTAACCACAGTTTCGGCGGGGAGCATGCCACGATAAGTCTCCCACCAAACCAAAGCCGGGCCGCGAACCTGCTGTGCGGCGAAAGTGACCTTGCGCTCTTCAGAGCAAGGGGCAGCCAGGATAGCAAACTTCGAGTCAATAGCCCGAATCCACGCGTCAGCCTCCATGGGCTCAGTAGCTTTAGAGAACACCGGGGGCTGAGTACCCAGAAAGTCCTCAAATCGAGCAACCTGAGCAGGCGGGGCATTTCGGCCACTCTGGCGCTGAGCACTGATGTTCATGTTCTGGGCCAACTGCTGCTGCTGCAATTGTATCTGCTGCTGCATAGTCCTCATGACCTCGGCGTGCATAGCCATCATCTGCTGCCAATTGGGCAGTGGAGGGGCAGGTGGTGGCTGCTGCTCTGGCGGAACCTGCTGATCCGGGGCACTAGTTGAGCCTTGATTTGCCCCGAAACCATCCGGGGTCCGTCGGGTCGTAGGTCCTGCCATTTGCATGATTGAGTGTCCATTAATTTCATGAATCACCATTTGCTCTTAAGGGAACGACAGGCATGATTAAGAGACAATCTCAATGTTACAAAAGAATGTGGCATAAAAAGCGAGATTTCATAGAATGAGCAACTTCATTAATTCAAGACATGGTTCAATGAAACCATTACAACACATGCTGACAGCACATTCTAATTAAGAGGTTACACCAAATGTGAAGGGAAACAGGACATGAGATACAAAGAGATTATTCATCTTCAACTAGCTAAACTCCACGCGACACGGAAAAGCCATGCTGAAGAGTGCCCAATCTCTAACTCAACGCTCTAGAAGTCATCCACGTCGTTCACCGAAGTACGGCTCACGGTGGGGGAAAGTGGTGGCTGAACTGGGGGTAGCTCCTCGTCGTCCAGCTCGGACTTGGCATCATCCTCTGCCTCGTCCTCCTCGGGAACCTCCATATGAGCCTCCAACTCAACCATCTCGGCATTAGCCTCGTGCAACTCCTCCTGTGCCTCCTCAAGTGCATTCGTCAACACCTCCACCTGGTGAGCGCAGTGCTCCTTCTCCATGGTAAGCTCCGCAATGCGAGCCTGCAAATCCCGGATCTGAGTATCCTTGGCAGCCATGTCCAAGGAAGTGCAGATCCCGGCTATGTCCTTATCCGCAGACACTCTCACCATCGCATCGGCAAAGTCGAGCAGAGAATCCTGAGACATCTTGAGTAGCTCTGCCATGCGGATGCTAGCCTTCATCCAGCTAGCAAAGAAAGCAGGTGCGTTCCGGGGAAACTCCAAGAACAACTGCGGGGAAGCCAAGTAACGTGACAACCACTGAGGGTCATCCCTGCGGGCTGAAGGCAGGAAACCAACCAAGGTGTTCTCCACCAAGTCGTGGTGCTGTGAAGTGAACTGGTTCAGCCCTGCGAAGGCGGCCAGCTCCCAAGTGTCCGGAAAATGGTGACCGTGCACCACAACTCCTAGCCTAGGCCAGTCGGGGTGCTCAGGGTGCACCGGTGCCTCCATGCGGACACTGCACCGAGTCACACGACGCTCCGCATACTCTCTGCCAAAGTAAACCGGCGGAGACGGGTAGCCAACCTCCTTTAGAATCTTCCAAAAGAGGGACGGGAACCCCTCCCAGCTGAGGCAGTCCTGGCACTCCACCTTCTCGTTCGCGCCAGCAAGGTGACTGGGAACGGCCATCTGAACAAAAATTCAGAGGTGAGTACCATGAGTTTAAAAGACCAAAAGAAGAAACTGGGAGAAAACTGAAGGTAAAGATCGTGCTTAAGCTTTTAATTAAGGTCGTTTAAGCATTAATTTGATCGGTTGGATTTTGACTCTCTTAAGTTTATTATTATTCCGATTTTAGTTAAGAGATGCATGCAAGACCTTAACGTCCTCACATCTTAAGCCAGACTTGACTTTCGGAGTTAGTGCCGGTGGCTAGGCATAGACGCGTCTCTCGCTATAGATCTAGTCGGACTCCTACTCGTAAACTTTACGTAGCAGTCAGAGGATTTTCGACGAAAGGCCTTTTAAGATTGGGTTTCATGGAAGAGCAAACATCAATCCTAAGTTAGACTATGCCACCTAACAAAGCGCAACCCTTAACCCTTAAGGACTTCACGTTCTAGTTTTATCCTTAACGATCCTATTTCATTCCATTTGCTTAGGCGCAATGGAATCGGGGTTTGGTAGATTTTATTTTAGAAAACATTGGTTAGGGTCTGATGCTTTCTTTGGTGTGTATGAACGTCGGCTCTGATACCAGCTGTAGCGATCTTACCCGAGAAATGGGCCCACTTAAGTATATTCCACCTTCCATTGGTGCTAATACACGAAAATGTTCCCAAGTGCGGATTCGACCGTCGAGTCGAGCTCGACTAACTGCTACTGAAGATCGTCTGTCCATACGCTCACTCGAAGGTGAGTTCCAAAGATCACATCATTCCACAATTCAAATTACAACAAGGTTCAGAGTTATTACAACCAAATTGAAACGATAAATAAAATAGTTTGAGTTCATGCAGCGGAAAGTGAACGAGATACTAGCGACGATCCATAGTATCGCCACGATGAAGTCAGCCGTGACGCTACTCCTCACGATCCTCGGGAGAGGTCGGCTCCCACTCGATGCTGTAACCAGGAGGAAGCTGGGAGGCCCAAGCCATAGAGGCAGCTACCTCCTGAGGGGACGGTCCTGAAAATTTAAGCCACAAGCAAGGCTGAGTATACTAGTTATACTCAACAAGACTTACCCGACTGGTGATCACTACATCACCGACTCCTAAAATGAGAGGCTGTTTGGCTAGTGGGGTTCTTTTGCCAAAAGCGACTAAGCTGATTTCTAATTTCTCCATTTTGATTTTAATTCCTTTAACCTATCCATTCTAGGTGAGCCTAGCTAAACAATCAAGTTTTGCAATACAATTATTCCATACACAGATTTCATCCTTCCAAGTTCCACTTCATAATATGTCATACATCGGTCAAGCAGTCTCATTAACCGCGAGAAGCGGACAGTTCGAACTGAATTTACTACCTGGCCAGGGGAAACCCACACATACGGAATGGTTGGAAATGCCAACACACCCCAATCCTTTCTCCTCTCTCTGCGAGTGGCTCCCGAGTCCCAATGCCTCAGGGTAAAGGTTTACCACTACTGGGACTCACGCAACTACCCTCATGTGCCCATGGGATAACGTTTCCAAGACAGAGAGCTGTCGGACCTGCTCGCATCAATCGGATACCGGGACTTACCGGTCCCATAGTCCGTGCATATATGTGGTACGTTCAAACGCTTGACACAAAAGTACCACATGTTTCCAATTAAACCATCGATAGACGGGTATCTACAATCATCCGTCCATCATCTCTAGTGTTTCTGATATGAGTAGACATGCAACTCCTATATCTCGCGAGTGTGGGAAAACACTCGACTTCTACCGGTCTTAAGCATAGCGACTATCGAACCTAACATACTAGTGTTCAATCAAAGGAACCTATGATCATGCAATCTAGGGTTTCATTCAACTCCTTGAAACTTAAATGCACAAACATATAATCAATTAAATCGCGTAAGTAAAGTTAGGTTATGCTCCGGGGCTTGCCTTCCGGCTCGAAGCGGTACTCCTGCTCGGGGCTCGGATCCACGTGCACCACGTTCACCTCGGACTCCTGGGCGATCTCCTCGGCAGCGGGGACTAGCTCGTAGACTCCGTCGGCGAGACCCGAATCTACACGAGATGCATGAAAATCTTAAATATCGAGATTTAATATAGTTAGGGTTTGCTTAATTCTTGGTCAAAGAATTGGAAAGGATAAACATTAATTATAAGTGAATATACCCTTTTCACTTTGAACCTTTACTTTGATTTTAGAGTTTTAGGTTTTTCTCTTTTCTTTTTCTTTTTCTTCTCTTTTCCACCATTTAAGTCCTTTTTCTATTATTCAAAAGGTGCACTTAGGAATATTATTTTTATGTGCCATTTGGCCAGAGGCTTGCTCATGCCAAGGCAGGAGCCTAGCCCAAAATTTGGCTCAAGATGATTTTTCTATAATTTATTAAAAATGTTCTTATCTTTTTGCCTAAAAACAAACTAAAATCCTACAAAAATAATTACAAGGTTTCTGTCCAAACCACTTGGCACAGTTACTTAGGGTGCCAAGAGTGACTTCTCTGCAAGTTTGCATGTGATATTGATTTATGGTTATGTTTGTGGAATTTCACCACGTTTAATCTACCAAAAATCATTTAGCCATTTTCCAGTGTCCGAAAATTACCATTTTTATTTTTCTAAGGTTTCTAATGTCTTTATTAAGTTTCTGTGTGAAGGAGGTGATTTTTCACTGAGTAAATTATTTTCTGTGATTTATTTGCCAAAACAGCAGGGTATATGTTTGGAAAATCATAACCCCAAATCCACTGGGAATTTTTGTGCACCACTTGCGCATTAAGCTAATGACAATCACACTATCAACATATCCCAAGACCAGCTCCAGTGCATGTGTAGATTTTGAACTATGATGAAAAGTGTCCAAACTGATTTGAATTTATTTTTCAAAATCTAAAGCTCAACTTAGTGAGGTGCAAAGGAAGAAGTTGGCCTTCTAGATTCACTGGTCACTACAAAATTGGTTTGGCATTTTTCTGATTTTTCTACGATTTTCTACGAATTTTTGAAGATTTCAGTGAATAGGGTTTAAAAGATAGAATCTTTTTACGCTGTGAACCCTAGGGTTTTTGAATCTCTTACAAACAAGTCCCTGCATTTTGCACTCGGCCCCCTGGAAAGAGGTAGACGATGCACTAAGGCCGTCGAGTTCGCCGGCGTGCTTACGTCGGCCAAATGGCGGCGAAACCGGGCCGGGAAAGTAGGGGGAAACGGAGAGGGGCTCACCGCGGTTCTTTTGAGCTAGGTCTCGAGGTCGGGGATGGCCGGAATCGTGCTCGGCGACGACGGTGGCGGCTCGGCAACTCCGGCGAGCGGCGACCGGCGACGTCGGGGTCGGAGAGGGTCGGGGAAGTGGTCGGTGAGCACCAGTGCGGCACGGCGAAGCTGTTGGTGCCCTCGGTTCGGCCGGAGGAGGAGCGAAGCGAGCTGTGCACGTGCGCGGGCGGCGGCGGAGAGCTCGGGCTTCTCCGGCGAGCTGTGCTGGCGGCTGCAGTGGCGGAAATGGGTCGGGGCTTGGTCGAGGAGTGGCAGTGGGTGGTGGGGAAGCTAGTGCGAGCCTAGGTTTGGCCGGAGGAGCAGTGGAGAGGGCTGTCCACGGGAGCGAGCTCGGCGGCGCCTCTGCTTGCTCCGGTGAGGTTTTTCCGGCGTGGAAGAGAGGGGAACTGTTTGGGGGCTTAAGTAGGAGTGAGAGGGGAGGAAGAGGGTGCTCGGGCAGCACGGGCTGGAGGCTGGGGCAGCTCGGTGACATCTCGCGGCGACAGGGGCTTGTCGCGGCCGTGTTGGTGCCGTGCGCGGCGTCAGCGCGGCGCAGGCGAGCGGCAGGCGGCAGGCACGCGTGGGCGAGGCGCGGAGACAGGGCAGGGGAGGAAAAAGGGGCACGCGGGGCGCAAAAGTCGCTCGAGGGACCGATGGGCAACGGCGGCGACGGCATTACCCGGCGGTTCACGGCGGCGACGCGACGGCGAGCTCGGGAGCGCGGCTCGGGTTAGCGCTACAGTGCTCCCCAGGCCACGCGACCTTGCCAGAAGCGTGCACCGCGTGCGGGGACATGCAACAGTGCCATTGGTCGGCTCAGGCGAGGACGGACGGCGGCAGAGCGCTGCCGGCGGCGAGCTCGGGCACGTGCGAGCGCGGCGTGAGCGACCCGTGAGCGCGCCTCTGCCGGGAAAAAGGTCAACTGATTGGCATGGCTCAAATTCCAAAATTTTGAACATGGCTCGAAAATCTTCCAACATGAAAGTTGTCTTTATTGCTTCATTTGAATGGTTTTTGACTTAATTTGGATAATTTTTCTCATTTCCTTAAATTCTACTTTTGAATTACCCTTTGTTTAACCAAATCACCTCTTTAGTGTTAATTAACACCAGGGGTGTTACAGAAGTCGGCCAAAAAATTCCAAACAATCCAAATCATCTCCAAGGCAACGATTCAATGGTCGGAATTGGCAAAGGGAAGATTTTCCTACATCAATGCCGAGTCCATCATATGGATCACCTATTCATATGACATGTGGGCCTTATTTCAGCATGCCTTATTTTTGTCCATTATGATCTTTTAATTCGTTAATGTTGTGCACTCCTAGATATTTTTGTTCTGATTATGTTACTTATAGAGAGCCGGTAATTAATGAGTCACCGCTTATGCGTAATGGCCGTTTTGATCAAAAGAATCGGTCTATGCAAAAAAATAAGCGCAAGGTAATCAAACAAGTCTATCGTGTCAAAAAAGGATGGTAGATTAAATAAAAATTCAGATATTAGACATAGAAAAGCCAAACATTGAAGAATCATCGGTTAGCTCTATTGATCCAAATGCTCCCAATGGTGATAGTGTTTTAAACAATATATCTGAATAGCAATCAAGGCCGGTTGGGGGCAAGATGACCATAAAGTAGCAGATTCAAAAGAAAAGGTGATGAGGAAGAAGTCAGGCTTTGTTGAATTATTGCATAGATATCAGAAAATAGCCGAGCAAAATAAAAACAATCTCCTAGGAGATGACCAAAGTAGCAATTCTTCATCACCAAGAGCAAAGAAGTGTCAACGGTCATCATATTGGTCTTCAGTGCATGCGCCATAGAATACATATTCAGGTATATTTAATTATAACCCGTGGCTTTGGTATAATCTGTAGTTCTCATTTATTATTATTATTATTATTATTATTATGCTTGTGATTTAGGTATATTTAATTATAACCCGTGGCTTTGGTATAATCTGTAGTTCTCATTTTTTTATTATTATTATTATTATTATGCTTATGATTTACCAAGGAGCCATAATTTGTCACCATGGCCGCATCAAACCTTCAGTTTTTAGATGTGCTGCTCAAAAAGCTGAAATACTAGTCTTATGCATGTTACACTCATGAGAACTTTGTTTTGGCTACAAAAGCATCTATAGAGAATTTAGAGACCGTTATGTGACGGATGTGTTGTTTATCGTTGTCTTTAGTCAATTTTTGTCTAGAAGAGTATTTTCTGGCACGCATGCTTTGCCAAAATTGTCAGGCTTGCTACAGGCGGTTAGACCACCTGTAACAACCGGTCATGATTGGCTGTACAAAGTCCTTAAAATACAAATTGGACTTCACCAATGGATTCTACTCGTCGAGTAGATCAAAATCCATATATAGAACGTCCGATTTGGAGTTCGGATGAGAGAGTTATGACATTGGGAAGTTCTTCATCATACGACAGGCGGTTAGACCGCCTGTGCAAGAGGTTAGACTGGCTGTGCCTGGGCAAACCAAGTTAGAGTTGTATTTTGACGAGATTTCTTTAGATTCTTGATTCCTTGTGGGGCAAGACCTCCCCACCCTATAAATATAAAGGGCCTCGGCCGATTGAGGGTATCCAATCAAATCTCAAACGAATCTATCTTTATCGTTTTACCTTTTATCCCTCTGCCCCACTTTTCCAACCTCATGTGATGTTCTTCTCTTGTCTCCATGGCATGAGGAGGCGCCCTAGCTGGCCTGCCGAGCCTAGGGCAACCCTACATGCGCCTACCCTGACAGGGTTCCTCCTGGGTAGGCGTTCGTTGGTTTCTTCACCGGGCTTTCACAGGGAGTCTGACCGCCTGTCACAGGGAGTCCGACCGCCCATAACAGGGGGCTGACCGCCCGTCGCAGAGGTGCTGCAGCGAGCTCCTTTGCGCGCCACACGATCTAGTGCATTGGTGTGTTGCCAAAGGTAGCAAGAAAAAGATAGAGATAACTTATCTAGATCACCTAGACCAATGCTTAGTCATAGCTCTTAGCTAGATAGGCAAAGATAGATATGAATATCAATAAAAGCATATTTAAATCATGACCTCCAAATTGACTCCCAAAACCCCAATCTTACACAAGGATACACCCTGTCACGGCACTATCCCCTTCGGCGTTGTAGTTTCAAGGCATGAAGTAGTGTCGAATCCTTTTTGATATGTCCGATATGAACCCATCACGGCTACAAGAACACCCCAAGTAATCTATCTCAAAAATAGATCTGAGAACTAGCAAATCAAAGAACAAACGGAATCAACAAAAGAGGTACTCCCCGGCACTAACCGTTGAGATACTTGATCCCTAGAAATTCGGAAACACAAACATCTTCACCATGAATGATTGTACATCACAAGATCCCAACCATGTCCTACCTTGATCTTGATCCTAGCTCCTGAACTCGTACGTGGGAGAACCGTGCAAGGTTCCCACGTCGGCTAGGGCAAACCCTAGACAACTAGCAGCGGCCCTCAGCTCTCCGAAAGGTCTCTCTCTACTCCTATGCTCCTCGGCGGCTGCTGCGAATGTCCACTCCTTTTGGACGTTGGGATCGGGGTTTCTTTTATAGTCGTGGAGACCTAGGTCAAAAGGGGGCACGAGCCGAGGCTAGGAGGGCCTGGGCCGGCCAGCTAGGGACCCATGGGTAAGGGTGGACAAAAAGCTCGGGCTCGTGAGCTCAGCTTGAGCTCGGCTCGGGCTCACCTAGCTCGGCTCGGCTTGATTCCAAACGAGCCCAGCCCGAGCCATCATTTTAGCTCGTTTGCAAAACGAGCCGAGCCCAAGCCGGCTCGCGAGCAGCTCGCGAGCTAAAAAAGCTCGGCTCGGGATTAGAGATTTGAAAAATATTTGGGAAACGAGCTAAAAAATCTACTATTACCTACTATTGTAAGATCATATTATTGTAAGACTATATTTTAAGTGCTCTTAGAACCTACTTTTGAATGCTCTTGGAACCTACTTTTAATTTTTAAATGATCACAATGCTCGTCATGTATTTTTTGTCGAGCTCGCAAGCCGGCTCGAGCTGGCTCGAGCCGCTCAGCGAGCCGAGCCTCAAGTTTGGCTTGTTTATTAAGCCAAGCCGAGCCGAGCCACCTCTGTACCAAGCTTTCCCGAGCTGAGCCAAGCCAGGCTCGGCTCGGCTCGTTTCCAGCCCTACCCATGGGCTGCCTGGCCTAGCCTGTTTCAGGCCTGGCTTGCCTTCTCCTTTCTCCTCATGCCTCTTTGGGTCTTCTAGAGTTCGCGTCCTTCTTTGATGATAGGCATTTGCCGACATCCTCCTTCGGGAAATTCTGAGATAAGGATAAAGAGGTGAATCTTTCTGTAGTCTTCAATTGCTTTGCCTTAATCCTGAAGTAATCTTGGTTGGGCTTGTCTTGGGCCTTTTGGGGGTCTTGGATCTTCAGGTCTGGACTCTGAATGGGACTTGATTCCTTGGGCTTTCAACCTCCATCGTGGCCTTCATCATTTTATGCTCCAAAATACCCCAAACTCTTGCAAATTATAATTTCTCTAAAACATATACATATGCAAATATGGCCCAATTATCAAGTATAGTGAATGGTTTAGATGTCAAATTCATGCCATTATTGAAGATAAACGAGGATAAAAAGGTGTAGCTAAGGAGCGTCAACACACCCCTACTCTCTTGCTCGCCCCAAAACTGAAACAAATTGGCTTCACTTCTCCTTCCGCAAACTCCTTTCTTGAGCCTCCATTGCAAGAATCAAAGGGAGATTGGGAGAGGACCTTGAGAGAGCTTGAGTGAGTTGTTCCCCATCCTCTTGAGCTTTGAAATCACCGCAAGCTTCTCTTTGGATTTGTTACTCTTGGAGTCTTAGACTCCTAGATGGCAAGGCATCGTTGTTGAGCACTCAATTTGTGATATCACTGGCAAGTTTGTATTACCCATCCTCGCGGAGGATTTGCTAATAAGTGACTCAATCTTGATCTTTGTGGTCGATCGAGGGAGAAAAAGGGTTGAGAGAGACCTGGCTCTTTGTGGGTGCCTCAACGGAGACGTAGCTCCCTTTGTTGGAGTAAACTTCGGACTAAATCACTTGTCTCCATTGTTGTTTTACATGTTCTTCATGTTCATATAGTTCATATAGTTAACTTTTACATTCTTAGCTCAATACATTTGTTGAGAGGTCATTTGATGAAAGTACTCCACGGATCCATTAATATACATCATTGCTAAGTTGTAGCTTTACATAGATTCAATTTTTGTTGGTTTAATTCGTGTGAAAATTCAGATAAATTCCTAAAATTGGCTGAGCCGGTCCTGGAACTTCTGCTACAAATTGTCTTGTAAATTTTTAGGTTTTGCTTATTCACCCCCCTCTAGGAAACTCAAGGGACCTTAAGTAATCGCTTTTGATCATTTGTGGTAGGGTCATAATGATCTTCCGTAGTGTCATCCATTAGGCTAACCTTGTCCTGGCCTTCTTAATCTTGCAATAAGACCAATGAATAGTATTGTTTTCCCTTGCATACTTTCCCATGTCCAAGGACCCATGACTAGGGACCCATGGCTACAGGCATTTAAAACATTTCCCAATTGCCTTCAATTCTATAATGCTTTCTTTAGTTGTATCTTTTGGCTCACTCTCTTTAGGTCATGGCTTTAAATTTTTTTGTTGGAATGGGAAATTAGCCTTTTTGGGCATGGCATTTGCCTACTCTAGTCTCTTTTCAAACCAATAAGCCTGTGAGAGGGCTACATGTTTATGACATTGTAAGTGGTGTTTATGACAATGTAGTAGCTATCTGGTAAAGATGGATTATGTCTCCTTACTTGACTCAATATCTCTTCAAATTTATCAACATACTCTCCTACAGATCCAGTTTGCTTAATGTTGTAACACGGTTTTTCTAGTATTACAAACAGTGAGAAGATCACAGTTGTCTTCCTTTGGTCTCTTCCAAAAAACATCATCCTGTACAATTACTGTTGACCTGCTATTTATAGGGGCCAACCTCGTATGTTTACAAGACCGTTACTTCCCGCCAGAAATCCTATAACTATCTTAGCTTTCAGATGACCGTTGCTTCCCGCCAATCTCCCCCTTAGCCTCGCAACAGGAGACGGATTCGTCTTGACAGTTCCTCGTCTTGTGACCAGCCTTGTGCTATTGTCTTCTTCGCCTTGACTTCTTCAATCCTGCTCGAAATTCTAACCTCTTCGAATTAGATTCGCGCTCGTCATCTTCATCTTGACCTCTTTAGTCTCGCCTGCGACTCTAACCTCTTCGAATTAGATTCGCGCTCGTCATCTTCGTCTTGACCTCTTCAGTCTCGCCTGCGAAAATAGAAAATATGATTCCAAGGGGCGTCTCCCCAACAGTAGCCCCTTCGTACTTGGATTCGAGTTCATTGCTTTTCTACCCTCGAACTCCTAGGACGAAACCCAAAAGGCGTCCCCTTGGAAAAAATTGGCGGTTACTTTGGCGCCCTTTCACCTTCCAAACGTCGCAGTCTTCAAAACTTACCGTGCCTATAAATAGTAGAGGTTACCCCCCTCAGAATTACCGTCGCTTGCATCTTTGACTTCGTGCTACTGTCTTCACTTGGCTCTTTATTGTTGCTGCCTGTCGAGGTTCTTGAAGTGCTTCGTAATCAAAAGAGGTTAGTTTTGAAAAATCTTTGTCCTCGTTTCTTGTTTTGTTATGTTTTAATTGTTTTTCGTTATTAGTTTCGGGAATGGCTCGTGTCGAGTCTGCTGCGATTCCGACTTCTGATGCGGAGAGAGAGAACAGTCCTCTGGCCTCCAACCCAGGAAGCGAGGATCTAGAGGGGGTCGAGGCCAATGTTAATGAACTCGTTGGGGAATCAACTCCCAAAACCCTTCATTTCGGTCGGTCCTCTGCTACCGCTAGTATGATTTCGTCATATGTTCAGAATGGATTCTTTCCTGAAGGTGTTGGTCGTGCTCCTGGATGCGAGACTACTCCTGATCCTCAATTCGGAGAGGCTGTTGTTTTTTCTGAATTCTTTACTGCGGGACTTCGTTTTCCTTGTGATCCAATGCTGCCCCAGATCTTGGATCGTTTCAACGTCAAGCTTCATCAGTTGACACCCAATTCTTTTGTTCAGCTATCGAAGTTTTTCTGGGGTGTTAAAACATTCGGTGGTGAAGTTGACCTCGACACTTTCGGCCGCTTCAACGAGCTTCATCTTCAAAAGAGGTCAGTCTTTTTGGAAGAAGGCGGAGAAGAGCATGTTGGACAGTTTGGAGTTGCAACTTTTACTTCGCGTCGACGAAGTGCTGCCCTGAAGATCACGAAAGTTGACTTCACCTACGCTCAACGGAACCGTTGGGATGTGAACTGGCCGAAGTCATGGTTTTATGTTAAAGTTGGCTTCGCCTCTCCGGATTCCAGCAACATTAGCTATCCTTTTGCTGGCCCCCTTGGCAATATCGAGGTGTCTACTGTGATTGACTTCGATAAAAGATCCGAATCTTTTAAGAAGAACAATCGTTGCTTTATCCATGCTACCCGGCGATTGACAGGCCGTGATGTAGTTGAAGAGTTTCTGGCTGCCGAAATCTGGCCTTTGGGAAATGATTGGAAGCCCTTCAGAATTGAGGAGAGGCAAATACCTGGCTTCGATTTGCCCACTACTTTTGCTATCTTTGGACTCACGAAGCCTGCGGATGTGACCGATGATGATCTGGTCTCTAACGTCGAATGGGCCGCGAAATCTTTAATTGGCCCTCTTACGGAAAAGGAGAAAAGGGCTATGATTGACCTCTTCGAGAAACCCAGCCGCTTGAATCGACCATGGATAGAAATGGGCGTCACATACGGGGATAGAATGAAACCCTCCAAGCCTCAAAAACGCATGAAACCTGTTGGTAACATTGGATCCGAGCAAGCTGGAGTAACACGAAGATATAAGAAAACTTCGTCAAAAGTGCTAGTATCTTCAAGTCAAGATGTTCCCCAGACGAAGACAAAACTGCTCGAGGCTCAGAAGAGAAAAACTGTTGGTGTGCATCAGTCTACTTCTACACCTAACAAGAGACCACGATTAACTCGAAAGGTGGATCTGTCGTTGCTGGATAGTCCTGAAGCCAAAGCTGAGGCTGGGAAAGAGGAAGAAGCTATTGATGCGGCTTGTGGACTCCTAGGAATTGCTGGTATTGCTGGCGATGACCTCGGCACAGCGGGATTCATGAAGGAGTTGGCAGGCACTTCTGCTGCTTCGGGAGAAGGTTTGTTTGTTCCTTTCATGAAATGCCCCGGTGCTAGAATGAGCCTCGCAGGCTCGATGTCGAGTGTTGTTTCGAAATCTCCAAGAGAATTCGATCCGAACTTTCTTGAGCTCTTAGAGCATAACTTCGGCTTGTATTCCACAGAACCAGCCGTCGGGGGCGTAAACGTCGAAGAAGATAAAGCAGCCAATGCCGAACACGAGGTCAGTAATTTTAGTTGTACTGTATTTGATCACTAAATTTCTTTCATTGTTTTTACTTACTTTGCTTACTATTTTTAGGTCGAGGTTGTTGATGTCAAGGGTAAAAAGATCCCTGAAGAAACAGCTGTGAAACACCCTCAAAACTTGGCTACTTCTTCTTTTGTTGAACTTGAGGGTAGTGATGAGATGCTAGGTGAGAAAAAATTCTGGCACCACTTCCTGTTTGGTTTTGTCTTTGATCCTTATATTCTGTCTTCGTTTTTATAGATTTTAAAGCATCATTGGAGAACCTTGACTTTGAAGAGCTATCTCGCTTGAGCGTCTCCACAGCGCACAAGGTTCGTGCTTGCTTCTATTACTTTATCCTTGTCTCTTCCTTTCTTTATATTTATCTTACGTTTTTGTTTTCGATTTGCTTCCTTAGGTTAAGCTAATCAACGCAGTTTGTGCCTCGAAGTCTAAGACTGCAACTGATCGGCTTCGTTTCTTGGAGGGGGAGAATGAGAGGCTTCGGGAAGTTAACGATAAACTTCGCAAAGATTTGACTAAGATCGAAGACACTTGGGACATCACCGATAGAAAATATAAAGCCTTGCAAAAGGACTTTGACAAGAACCTGGTGGTGATCGACAATCTTCGTGAAGCCGTGGTTCGCGAGTCCGATGCTGCCAAAGAGGCTAAAACCCAAGTGACTTCCCTCAAACTTAAGTTAAAGGAAGCTGAAGAATCTCTAGCCTCTTCCAAGATTCTTGATGCTGAGAGGATAAACCGAATTTTTGATTCGTATTCTAACTCGCTCAAGCAGTTTGGAGCCACTCCTTATGCTCTTCCAGTGGACTTGAACATTGATAGTTTCTTATCTTGGATTGAAGAGGAATTTGCTGGTCTCGGGGATGTATTTTCGATTGCTGGCGACAACTTCGCTCTTACCTTTACCGATGGCCTCGACAGATTTCTCGAAAAAGAGGATAAGGAACTGCTTCTTCGGGTTTCCGGTCCCAGATTTCGTTTTACTGACTTCGGAGATCTGTCCTCATCTTGCTCTAAAGAAGTCGAAACTATGAAACGTCGTTTCTTGCGAGACTTCTGGAATATCTACGGGCGAGATATGGCCAAGGACTCCTCTTCGAAAGTAAGAAACTTTTCTGTATAACTTTGCTTCTTCTTTTTTTATTGTTGTAAAAAATCCTAAGTCTTTTTCTTCGTTTCTTCACCAGGAAGAAACTGAGGGCGCAAATGTTGAAGAAGGAAATGAGGAAGAAAGCGAAGAGGAAGAAGATGATGCCCTGGATTCGCCTCCTAATGATGACGAAGCTAAATCTTCCCAAGAAGAAGGAGAAATCTAGTTGCGAGTAGAAATTAATTTATGTAAAAAACTTATTCCAAGTGAGGTTTGTGGATTCGAGAGCGACTTGAATGCTGAAATTGCTCAACATTTTGTTTATATTAGCCTCGTAATTATCTTTGATCTTTATTTCGTTTCGAAGTGCATGCGTTGGACTCGTAGAGATTCTTTTCCCTTGAAATGATTTGTACATTGTTCTCTTCTACAATATCATGACGTTTAGTTTCGTTTTCGCTATAGAAAACGCTTGAATATTCTTTGGCTTCTAATTCCCTTGTTAACTCGAGAAAGCCTTGAAGCGGATGCGCTCTTCTCCATGATTCCACTACTTGAGAAGACGTTGCTGTACGAAGTATCTATGGGCCCTGTGATGTTGATGCTTCTTGGCCCGGATAGATCATGCCGTCGAGCATGCATTTTGTTCATGTTGCCTCTCATTTCTAGAGGAAGTTTTCTTTTTGTTTGCCTTGTTTTTCTTTTTCCCTGGGGCTTGGCTTCCCCTCCTCTTTTATAGTGGTTTTTCGTCCCTTGAAAAGATAATGATTTCACCTAACTTGCGTCCTTTTGACAGTACAGGTAGGTGGTTTGTTTTATTGCGTTTGTTGTTTGGTAGAAACCTGTTTTTGAATAAATGCAAAAGGGGGCTTCTCTTTTTTGCCTTTGAAAAAGGCGTCCCCTCCCTCGATAGCCCCTTTGCGTTTATTCATTGCTTCTTGTTTCGAGCAACGTATTCTGGAAGAATACGTTCTCTTGTTTTACTTTGAAATAGGGCAACTTTGTTGCTTTTTTCGTTTTCCTTATTGTTTTGAAGTTCTTGCGAGGTTTTAACTTTAATCTCGTTTTCTTTTTGCGAAGTTTTTATTTCCAATCTTGGTCTCGAGCTATTTTGCTTGAGATTGTCTTTTTTTTTGTGAGGTTATATTTCCGACCTTGGCCTTGAGTTGTTTTGCTCGAGGTCTTATTTTTGAGATTGTATTTCCAACCTCGACCTCAAGCTGTTTTGCTTGGGGTTGTCTTTTTGCGAGGTTATGTTTCAACCTCGGCCTCGAGCTATTTTGCTCGAGGTCTTCTATTTTGCGAGGTTATATTTCAACCTCGGCCTTGAGCTATTTTGCTCAAGGTCTTATTTTTGCGAGGCTATATTTCATCCTCGGCCTCGAGCTATTTTGCTCGAGGTCTTCTTTTTGCGAGGTTGTGTTTCCAACCTCGGCCTCGAGCTATCTTGCTCGAGGTCTTATTTTTGCGAGGCTATATTTCGACCTCGGCCTCGAGCTACTTTGCTCGAGGTCTTCTTTTTGCGAGGTTGTGTTTCCAACCTCGGCCTCGAGCTATCTTGCTCGAGGTCTTATTTTTGCGAGGCCATATTTCGACCTCGGCCTCGAGCTACTTTGCTCGAGGTCTTCTTTTTGCGAGGTTATACTTCCAACCTCGATGTGTTTTTTGCTCAAGTGCTTTTAGGGGAATCTCCTTTGTTGATTTTTGGAGAAATTTACATAGGTTCGCCTCATTAAAAACCTCACCTCCAGTTTCCTGGAGCCCCTTTTGTGAGGAAAAGAGTACGACCTTTTGTGATGAAAGAAAAAGAGAAGAGAGGTGCTTCGTATTTGTGCTTATAGCTCCGCACATTTACGTAATTGACCTTTACAAAAAGAACTAAAACTTGGAGAAAACTGTTCAGCTTTGCTTGTTCCGATTCTAGTTATAGTATTTGCGAAGTTGCTCTACGTTCCATGAGTGAGGTAACTCTTCTCCGTTTTCGGTGGATAGATGATAAGACCCTGGCCTCGAGCTTTTGCTGACAATGTATGGTCCTTCCCATTTTTCCTCGAATTTGGATAAATTTTCTGCATTATGCTGCCTTTTGATTACCAGGTCCCCAACTCTGATCTCTCTTATCTTCGCCTTTGGGTCGCGCCACTTTCGTGTTTGCCTTTGGTATGACTCGAGGTTATGCGAGGCAACGAGCCGATCGACTTCGATTAAGTCTTTTTCCACCATTTATTTTTCACGTTCCTCACTACTAAATGTTACTCTTAGAGTTTTGGCCTTGATTTCTTCTGGGACCACCGCTTCGGTTCCGTATAGCAGTCTGAATGGGGTGAACTTGGTAGCTCTGGATTCTGTAGTGTTGTGTGACCATACTGCGATTGGTAAATCGTCAATCCATTTTCCCTTTTTGTGGTCGAAGAGCATCTTCCTTATAGTTGAAAAAATGATGCCGTTGGCTCTTTCGACTGCACCGTTTGACTGCGGATGATATACGGATGCGTACTTTACTTTGGTTCCCATTGTTATGCAAAAATCTCTGAATGACTCGCTGTCGAATTGCTTTCCGTTGTCTACTGTTATTTCTTTTGGTACACCGAATCTGCAGATGATGTTATGCCAGAAGAACTTTTGTACTGTGTGCGAAGTTATTGATGCTAGGGCTTTTGCTTCGATCCACTTTGTGAAATATTCCACAGCGACTACTGCGAATCTGCAGTTTCCTTGAGCTGTTGGGAGAGGCCCTACTAGGTCTATTCCCCATCTTTGCAATGGCCAAGAAGGTGTAATGAGCTGCAACAATGAACATGAAATCTTTTGGTTCCTTGCGTTCTTTTGGCATGCTTCGCATTTCTTTGCTACTTCGTCTGCATCTTTTATCATTGTCGGCCAGAACATTCCCTGCCTGACTGCTTTTGCTGCGAGGGCTCTTGGACCAATGTGTGTTCCGCATATCCCTTCGTGTATACTTCTTAGTATTTCCGTTCCTTGTTCTTTTGCAATGCATTTTAGCCATGGTGCTGATATCCCCTTCTTATATAGCTCACCTTGTATTATCTGGTATCCTTTTGCTCTTGCTGGTATTCTTTTGACCTCGCTTGCAGAACAGGGTGCGAAATTGTCTTGTACGTATGCCATGATTGGTGCTCTCCAATCATCCCAGCAGATGTGCGCAAGATACTGCTTTCTGATTGAGGGGACGGTCATGACCTCGTAAATTACGTCTTCAGGTAGCTCTTCCTTCTTTGCTGCTTTTTTGGCTAAATCATCAGCTTCGTTGTTGTTGTTTCTGTGGATGTGCTCTACAGTGAATCCTTTGAAGTGTTTCTCCATTTCCCTGACCTCTTCGAGGTAATTGATTAGCTCTGGTTTTCGAGCTTCGCTGTCCTTTTCAATATGATCCCTTGCTATTTTCGAGTCTGTCTTCACAATGAAGCTTTGTTTTCCTAGCGATTTCATTTTTCGTAGCCCAAGTAGGAGTGCTTCATATTCTGCTACATTATTTGTGATTTGAGTCTCTTGGTTGTTGAACTCCAATCGTGATGCGAATCTGGTTTTGATTCCACCTGGTGAAACTAGTATTGCAGAGATTGCTGCTCTTTTGCTACAATATGCTCCATCACAGTAAACTGTCCAATCTGCTATGAAGTCAGCTAATACTTGAGACTTGATTGCATTTCGTCTCATGAACTCGATGTTGAATCCGGAAAGTTCTGCGGACCATTTGCTGATCCTATTCGAAGCTTCTTTGTTTGCGAATAGCTCGGCTAGAGGTTTGTCGGTGACGACTGTCACTTTGTGAGCTTCGAAATAGTGCCTGAGCTTTCTTGATGCCATAAGTAATGCGTATGCAATTTTTTCGAGCTCAGAGAATGACTTCTTGGCTCCAGATAGTGCTTCGGAAACAAAGTAGGCTGGCAACTGCTTCAAAATGCCTTCAATTTCGATTTCTTGTACTATTGCAGCGCTTACTGCTGACTCGGATACTGCGAGGTAGAGGAGAAGGTCTTTTCCTTGGGCTGGTGGTGATAATTTGATCATTGCCGCAAGGTATTGCTTTAATTCTTTGAATGCTTTCGATTGTTCTTCGCCCCAGTTGAATTTCTGTGCATGTCTGGGAGTTTTGAAGAAAGGGAGGCTTCGCTCGGCCGCTCTTGGTACGAATCTGTTTAGAGCTGCGATCCTGCCTGTCAATTGTTGCACTTCCTTAACTGTCTTTGGTTCCTCCATGGATGCCAAGGCCTGTACCTTGTCTGGGTTGGCCTCAATTCCCTTTGAGGTTACAAGGCACCCCAAGACTTTTCCTTTGGTTACTCCAAAGACGCATTTTTCTGGATTTAAGCTTAAGTTTGACATTCTTAGATTGTTGAAAGTTTCCTCGAGATCTTTGATGTGATCCGCTCTTTTGATGCTCTTTACGACGAGGTCATCCACATAAGCTAGCATGTTTTTATCAATTTGTGAGTTGAAGACTTTTTTGGTCATTCTTGAGAAAGTTGATCCTGCGTTTCTCAGCCCCTCTGGCATTCTGACGAAGCAAAAAGTTCCGAAAGGTGTTATGAAGCTCGTCTTCTCCTCATCCTCTTGTTTCATCCAAACTTGGTGATACCCTGAAAAGCAATCTAGTAGAGATAGAATCTCGCTGTTGGCTGCGTCGTCAACGACGCTATCGATTCTTGGTAAAGGGAAATCGTCTTTTGGGCAATGCTTGTTTAGGGTTGTGAAGTCGATGCACATCCTCCACTTCCTGTTTTTCTTTTTCACCGGGTTAGTGTTTGCCAACCAATCTGGGTATTGTACTTCTCTAATGACTTTTGCTTTCAGTAGCCTTTCAACTTCGGATTTTATTCCCTCTACCTTCTCATCCGACATTTTTCTCAGTTTTTGCTTCCTTGGCTTTGTCTTCGGGTTTATGTTGAGGCTATGCTCGATTAGAGTTCTGCTGACACCCTTTAGATCTGCAGCTGTCCACGCAAAGACATCTTTATTTTTTCTTAGGAAAGCTATCAAATCTTCCTCTTCTTGAGGGGGAAGGTCTGCTCCGATCGTGACCTCTCTACCCTCGGTTCCTGGATCAAGAGAGACTCGCTTGGTGTCTTGTGCTTGAATAGCTTCTTTTGCTTTTTCCACTTTGGATTGCGGTGACCTCTTTTTGATCGATTCTGTTTGAACTTCATCGTTTGTTTGTTTCGTTTCTGCCTGCAAGAGGTTGACGTTTTTCTCGCCTGGGGTGATTCCTTGTTCGATGTCCCTTGCGACTTGCTGGTTTCCGAATATTGTGATTACTCCATTTGATGCTGTAAGTTTCATGCAGAGATACACCTGTCGTACAATGGCTTCGAATGTGTTGAGGAAGCCTCTTCCGAAGATTGCATTGTAGGGGTAGTACATGTCGACTATGTCGAAAGTGATTCGTTCCGTTCTGGGATTGCTCAAGTCCCCCAAGGTTACCGGTAGTTCGATTTTTCCTAAGGCTCGGATTCTTTTTCCTCCGAAACCAATGAGTGGAGTTTCTGATGGTTGTAACAAGCTTCTGCTGATGTTCATTTGATCGAAGGCACTTGCGAAGATAATGTCAGCTGAACTGCCATCGTCTATCAATATTTTTGTTAGCTCCCAGCCTGCCACATTTGTTTCGATAACCATGGCATCAGTGTGAGGATAACATTGGAGCTTGAGATCCTGCTCAGTGAAGGTTATTGGGATATGCGACCAGTGAGTTTTTACAACTGGGCTATCGGGTAGTATTGCGTGCACTCTTCTGAAGTAGTCTTTTCTTTGTCTTTTGCTTTCGAAGTCAACTGAAGATCCTCCCGCTATAGGCAGAATCATTCCGCGGGAGGGATAGGACCCTTAGCAGGTGTTGAATTTGATGTTGTAGCTGTTTGCATCATGGTTTCGTCTTTTCTTGCCGCGGTGGATTGAATGGAACTATGCGCTTGTTGATTTGGCTCTGACTGTGTTTGGTGCCATGCCAGTCGAGGCTGGTGGTAGGTTGAATAGGATTCCGAGTTCGTCGGAAGTTGTAGCTGTGGATTTGTCGCGTTATGAGAGGTGCATTGCCAGGAGTTTGTTTGAACTGTACGACCTTGACTGTTGTTTTGGTTCATTTCTTGTTTCACCCTGATGGTTATGGGACATCTCCCTGTACTGTGATTTGGGTTTTCGCCATGGAATTGGCAAAACCAAGATCGAGGTTGATTATCTTGTTGGCCTCGTCCTCTTCCGCGGCCTCTACCTCGTCCACCTCTTCCTCGTGTGAATGAGGAGCTGAAATCTTGCTTTGTTGCATTTGATTCGTTGTTGTTTTATTCGCTTCTGTTTTCTATGTTGAAAACTTGAGCTGGTCGGTTGTAGTTTTGCTTTTCGTATGTAGGTTGCCTGTAGTTTCCATTTGCTTTTCTGAGCATGGCTCTTTCGTTGATTCTTCTTCTGTGGTCGTCGTCTGATCTGCAGAACTTCTCCATTTCGTGGAACAGTTCATGGAGGTTTCTTGGTTTGTTTTTGACGAACTATGACGCGCATGGCCCTGGTCCTAATCCGTGAATACATGCGTCGATTGCTATTGAGTCTGGAATGTCGTCCGTTTGAGCCTTCAATTGGATGAAGCATTTGAAGTATTGGGCCAATGGCTCTTTTTCCTCTTGTTTGCACGCGAAGAGATCTCCCGAAGTCAATAACTCTCTGTTGAATCCTTGGAAGTTCTGAAGCACTTTTGCCTTGAGTTGTTCCCAACTAAATATTGATCCTGGGCTTAGTCTTGTGAACCATGTAAGAGCTGATCCTTCACATGCTATGATGAATGATTTTGCGAGAACTAGTTCGTTTCCTCCAGCGGAAGCCACAGCAACTTCGTAACTCATCAAGAACTGCCTTAGGTCACAAGTGCCATTGTATTTGGGCAAAGTGATGGGTTTGTACGAGGTTGGCCATGGTGCATTTTGAAGGCCTAGAGATAACGGTGAATTCGAGTCATAGCTTTTGAAACCCGCGTTGTAATTTGTTGTTTCGGTGTGGTATTCTCTCTCGGGCTCTTGAATGGTTTCCTTGCTCACATTGAGCTCGTTTTGGAGTCTCCTGAGCTCATTCTTAGCCTCTGCAATTTTTCGCTCTTTCTCGGTTTCTTTTCGTTGGTTCTCTGCTTCCTTCAATAGATCTTCTTTTTCTTGCTTGAGCCTCTTGATTTCTTGTAGCAGTTGTTCGAGGCTAACTTCTTCTTGATTTTGGGTATCATTGGTGATGGCTGGCTCCACTGAAACTTGTGGTTCATCGTTTTCTCTTTCGTTTTCGTGAGCTTTTGAGGTCCGTGGATCATCAGACCGTTGCTTTTTCTTTGGTGGCATCGTGAGTTTTGATTTCGATCCTAACACGCGGTCGGCGCCAACTGTTGTAACACGGTTTTTCTAGTATTACAAATAGTGAGAAGATCACAGTTGTCTTCCTTTGGTCTCTTCCAAAAAACATCATCCTGTACAATTACTGTTGACCTGCTATTTATAGGGGCCAACCTCGTATGTTTACAAGACCGTTACTTCCCGCCAGAAATCCTATAACTATCTTAGCTTTCAGATGACCGTTGCTTCCCGCCAATCTCCGCCTTAGCCTCGCAACAGGAGATGGATTCGTCTTGACAGTTCCTCGTCTTGTGACCAGCCTTGTGCTATTGTCTTCTTCGCCTTGACTTCTTCAGTCCTGCTCGAAATTCTAACCTCTTCGAGTTAGATTCGCGCTCGTCATCTTCGTCTTGACGCCTGCGACTCTAACCTCTTCGAATTAGATTCGCGCTCGTCATCTTCGTCTTGACCTCTTCAGTCTTGCCTGCGACTCTAACCTCTTCGAATTAGATTCGCGCTCGTCATCTTCGTCTTGACCTCTTCAGTCTCGCCTGCGAAAATAGAAAATATGATTCCAAGGGGCGTCTCCCCAACACTTAAAGTTATGAAATTGAGCAACAACATCATATTCACAAACTTGATTGAATCTGTCAGTGATCCTTTGACAGAAGTGATGCCAGGGCACTAGGCCAGCATTGCATTTGGTTCCTCTCCACCAATATTCACCCTTTCCTTCCACATAAAGTACAACAGTTTTAACCCATTCCTGGTGAAAGGATCAAGATGCCTAAGAGGGGGGTGATTTAGGCTTCTACAAAATTTTAAGCAATAAAACAATCCTATGTAATAAGTCAATTCACCCCATGTGCCTACAAGTGTGGTTTGTGCCTAGCTAGTGTTGGAAAGAGTTTAGCAACCTAGTTCCAATCCTTCTCTAACATGGCAAGTCTAGGAATAGAAATGCGGAAAGTAAACTTGCTCAAAGTAAAGAGAAGAGTAGGAAGACGATTTTTTTCCGAGGTATCGAGGAGTCGGCAACTCCTCCTAGTCCTCGTTGGAGCACCCGCGCAAGGGTATAGCTCCCCCTTGATCCACGCAAGGATCAAGTGCTCTCGTTGGGGATATCCATTTCCCACTCCGGGACGGTGGATTCCAAACCGTGTACACCTTCTTGGGGCTTCACACAATCTCCACGTAAGCTCCCAAGATCAACACCACCAAGTCGTCTAGGTGATGCCGATTCACCATGAGTAACAAACCAAAGATCGTCACTTGACCTACACTAGACCAAGAGCTAGATGGATGCACACTTGCTACTCTCCAGCACTAAAGAGAGTCCTTAATCTTCACAAGACCAAGAACACCAATTAAACCTAGTGCCTCTCTTGCCCTCTAGCACTTCCCAACAGCAGCTGGATGAACAATGATTTTCGTGTGGCAAGAGAGTCTCCAAATAGGAGAGGAGTGGCTATAAATAGCCCACTCAAAAGCACTAGCCGTTAGTGCTGACGCAGAGGGACCGACTGATTCGGTGCCCTCCAGAGATGGCCACCGAACCAGTCGCTGCCTCCTTGGATTTGAACTTCCAACGGCTAGCCGGTGACCACCGACTGATTCGGTGGCCAACACCTATGCAACACTAAATCAGTCGGTGCGCACCAATACTAAACTGGTATTTCCAGCCACAATGACCGACTGATTCGATGCTGCCCACCGAATCAGTCGGTCCCCCTTGGGACCTGGACTTGATCTAGATCGTGAGGGCCAACGACTCATACGGTGGGTCTTCATGGGGATCACCGAATCAATCGGTCCCCCTCCATTTGCACTCAGTACTGAACAGCCATTTCTAGCCATAATGACCGACTGATTCGGTGCCGCCCACCGAACCAGTCGGTCCCCTCTGGGACTTAGGCTATCAAATGGCCAAGGGCACCGACTAATTCGGTGGACCCTACTGACACGGACCGAATGAGTCAGTGCCCCTGTTTACTTCGCAAAGCAAACAGGGCACCGACTGATTCGGTCACTACCCCAGTGAACATCGAATTAGTCGGTCCCTACTGAGCAAAACATAATTCAATCTTCTTAAGGCTGCAACTCGTCCAATTCAAATTCTTTGAGTTACCAACCTTCTCAAGGGCTTCGACATAGCTACCTAGCACTAGATTTCACAAGTGTACACCACACCTAAACTCTAGTTCCATCTAGGTCAAGCTACCAATCCTCAACCCCCCTTTATAGTACGGCCAAAGGAAAACAAAGACCTAAACTACTCTAAGTGCCTCTCATCATCTAAACAACACTTAGAACTAGCTTATCCTTAATCTTTGAGCATATCCTTTGCACCAATACAATCATTCGCGAATGATGGGGGCCAAGAATACCATGAAAGCCCATCATTGCACTAACTTAACTTTGTTTCTGCAAAACACTTGTTAGTCGCAATGATTATGTTGCCATTAACCACCGAAACCGAATTAGGGGTCTAGATGCTCTTTCACCTGGACTGGTACCACCACCATCTCAAAATACTTCTCATCTTTTCTTATCCACCCATCAACATCTTCACCATTGAACTCTTGGAAGGTTAGTTTTGGCCCTCTGGCTACTGCTCTATGATGATGAAGTAATTAGGCATTATATGTTTGTTGTTGCCTTCAAATTTAGTTCCTGGCTATCCATAATGTTGTTGGCGCCTTTGAGGAATTTGGGGTCTATCTTGATAGTGATAGCCTTTGTTTAAATCTCTCATATGATAGAGCTGGAGTGCCCGATCTTTCGGTCAGTGGAGATAAATTCGATTTGTGGAAGTAGACCCTCACGATCCGACTACGACGAGCGAACCCGAAGCGCCAATCCAATCGCTGAACCAACTCCCTATGGTTACCCATCCTGTGGAAACAAAATCAGCCCGATCACGAAGATCAATTCCTGTACGCAATCGAAGAACGAACAAGAATGAGAGGCGAGCAATCTATAAATCACTCGAAGGTGTGGTTCTGATTCATGACGACAGCACGTATTTGTGCGTGTTCGAGAGTAGCTAAAGCTAGATGTAAAACAAAACCCAAGTCTGAAAATAAAAGAGGAGTCTATCTAAATAGGGGGGCGCAACCCCTGGAGGCAGGGAGGGGCGGCACTACAGTACCCCGTGCGTGAACAGTAACGTGCGTGAACAGTACACGCCCAACCCTAGTCATCCACATGGGCCTCCTGCTGGGCCGCCGTATTCTAGTCTTCTGGGCCTTCGTTCTTTAACAGCACGATGTAGTTTAATTCCCTCGCACGAGCCCACGTAACTGGCCGAAGTGGAAGAGATGGCGCCTGGTCTTCTGGTGGCGTCTGGAACACGTCTCGTGCTACGGCTGTAGATGTACTCGTGTCGGTGATGTCCTCACCATCCTCCCCTTCTTGAACTGAAGTCGTCCTCGACGGCAACTCCTCGTCCTGGCCCGCATATGGTGTCAAATCTGCAACATTAAAACTAGTGGAAACACCAAACTCCGCAGGCAGGTCAAGAATATAAGCATTATCATTAATCTTGGTTAGCACTTGAAAAGGACCAGCAGCGCGAGGCATTAATTTAGAACGGCGCAAAGTCGGAAAACGATCCTTGCGCAAGTGCAACCAAACCATGTCCCCAGGTTCAAAAGTAACAAGTTTACGACCTTTACTACCCGCAACTTGGTATTTAGCATTTGCAGCAGCAATGTTTTGTTGAGTTTGTTCATGCAAAGTTATCATTTGGTCAACATGTGTAACAGCATCTAGATGTGGAGCATCCGCAGCATCAAGAGAAAACAAATCAATAGGTGCTCGCGGAATGTAACCATATACAATCTGAAAAGGACACATCTTTGTAGAAGAATGTGTTGCATGATTATAAGCAAACTCAACATGAGGCAAGCAATCCTCCCAACGTTTTAAGTTCTTGTCTAAAACAACCCTAAGCATGGTAGACAAGGTTCGATTAACCACCTCAGTTTGCCCATCAGTCTGAGGGTGACAAGTTGTGCTAAACAGCAATTTAGTTCCCAATTTATTCCAAAGCGATCTCCAAAAATGACTAAGAAACTTAGCATCACGATCAGAGACTATTGTATTTGGAATACCATGCAAACGAATAATCTCTCGAAAGAACAATTCCGCAACATTGCTAGCATCATCAGTCTTATGACATGGTATGAAATGAGCCATTTTGGAGAATCGATCAACAACCACAAAAATGCTATCCCTCCCCTTCTTAGTTCTAGGCAATCCCAAAACAAAGTCCATAGAAATATCAAGCCAAGGAGAAGAAGGGACGGGCAAAGGCATATACAAACCATGGTTATTCAACCGGGACTTAGCTTTCTGACATGTAACGCAGGGTGCAACAAGGTGCTCGACATCACGGTGCATCCGGGGCCAAAAGAAGTGAGCAGCCAGCACCTCGTGCGTCTTGTAAACGCCAAAGTGTCCCATGAGACCGCCTCCATGCGCTTCCTGTAACAACAAAAGACGAACCGAGCTTGCTGGAACAAATAGCTTGTTAGCGCGAAACAGGAACCCATCCTGCATATGGAATGTGCACCCCATGGTTTACCCGTCATACAATGTACAAAGGCATCTTTAAAATCAGCATCGTTGACATATTGATCTTTAATAGTTTGCAACCCAAAGATTTTAAAATCTAACTGAGACAGCATAGTATATCGACGAGACAAAGCATCGGCAATGACATTTTCCTTCCCGTTCTTGTGTTTAATAATGTAAGGGAAAGACTCAATGAATTCTACCCAATTAGCATGACGACGATTCAGATTTGTTTGGGTACGAATATGTTTCAAAGCCTCATGATCAGAATGAATGATGAACTCACGATGCCAAAGATAGTGCTGCCATGTTTGCAAAGTGCGAACCAAAGCATACAACTCCTTATCATATGTAGAATATCTCAGACTAGGACCACTTAATTTTTCACTAAAGTAAGCAACCGGTTTTCCTTCTTGCAACAAAACAGCACCTAGGCCAATACCGCTAGCATCACATTCAAGTTCAAACACTTTATTAAAATCAGGCAGTTGCAAGAAGGGAGCATGTGCTAACTTATCTTTTAAAGTGTTGAACGCTACTTCTTGCGAGTCGCTCCAAGCGAATGGCACACCCTTCTTTGTAAACTCATGTAGAGGCGCTGCCATGGAGCTAAAATCACGCACGAACCTGTGGTAGAAACCTGTAAGTCCAAGAAAGCTCCGAATATGTGTAACCGTCGTCGGTGTAGGCCATTCCCGAATGGCATCGATCTTGCTGCTGTCCACCTCAATGCCCTGTGGAGTAACAACATAGCCAAGAAACGAGACGCATTGTGTGCAAAAGATGCATTTTTCCATGTTAGCAAACAATTTAGCAGCCCACAACGCATCAAAAACAGGACGCAAATGTCCTAAATGCTCTTCCATAGACTTGCTGTATATGAGAATATCATCAAAATAGACAACAACAAACAATCCTATGAAAGGCCTCAGAACTTCATTCATGAAACGCATAAAAGTGTTGGGAGCATTAGTCAATCCAAACGGCATAACCAACCATTCATATAAGCCAAATTTCGTTTTAAAAGCCGTTTTCCATTCATCACCGAGTTGCATACGAATCTGGTGGTAACCACTACGCAAATCAATCTTAGTGAAAATAATGGCACCACTAAGCTCATCTAACATATCATCAAGACGTGGTATAGGATAGCGATAACGAATGGTGATGGTATTAATAGCACGACAATCTATACACATGCGCCATGAGCCATCTTTCTTTGGAACAAGTAACACAGGAACAGAGTAAGAGCTGAGAGACTCACGAATATAGCCCTTGTCAAGCAACGCCTGTACCTGATGTTGAATCTCCTTTGTCTCATCCGGATTTGTACGGTATGGTGCGCGGTTCGGAAGCTGTGCGCCGGGAATGAAATCAATCTTGTGCTCAATGCCACGAAGTGGAGGAAGACCCGGTGGCAAATCCATTGGGAAAACATCAGTGTACTCCTGCAAAAGGTTAGAAACCAGAGGAGGAATATCCAAATGCGGTGCATCATCAAGTGAAACAAGCAACCCAGCGCATATGAGGGCATAGCAAGGTAACTGAGACGCTTGTAGATCATCAAAATCAGAACGTGTAGCAAGCAAAACAGGCGCATTCAACTTGATTTCAGCATTAGCAGAAGATGATGGTGTAGATGCAGGTTGTTGTGTAGTTTTAGCGGCGCGAACAAGATCATCTTTTACAATTTGTTTAGGAGTCATAGGATGAATGATTATTTTCTGACCCTTAAACATGAGAGAATAATGATTGGAACGACCATGATGCAAGCTATCAGTATCATATTGCCAAGGTCTACCAAGTAACAAAGAACATGCTTCCATGGGTATAACATCACAATCCACAAAATCAGAATAAGTACCTATGGAAAAAGGGACACGCACCGATCGTGTGATTTTGATCTTACCACCATCATTAAGCCACTGAATGTGATATGGATTCGGATGCTTACGAGTGGGTAACGACAACTTCTCAACCAACACGGTGCTTGCCAAATTGTTCCAACTGCCACTGTCGATGATGATGCGAATGGAACGCTCCTGTACAACACCCTTTGTATGGAACAGGGTGTGGCGCTGATTCTTCTCGGGTGCGGCGACCTGTGTACTAAGAACACGTTGTACAACAAGACTCTCGTACCTATCAGCGTCGCTCAGATTGACATGAACCTCCTCCATAGCTGCATGGTCAGTGGCCAGCATAGCGTGTAGAGTTTCCTCAGAATCACTAGCGGAAGAATACTCACCATCATCGCGAATGAGCAACGTGCGCTTGTTGGGACAGTCCCGAAACACGTGGCCGAATACCTTGCAGCGATGACACTGAATGTCCCGTGTACGGCTCGTGGTGGGTGCAGCGCCTGTGGAGGGAGGTGCTCCGGCCGGCTTGGGCGGTCGCTCACTGGGCGGTGGCGTAGCCTTGGATGGTGCAATGGAGGTGGCTGCTGATCCGGATGACGAAGTGCGGCCTGCAAAAGGGTTAGTGTATGTCCTCGAGCGTCGTCACTGCACTTCACGTTCAGCTTTACAAGCACATGCAAACAAGGTGGTTATATCAGCATAATCTTTATAATAAAGCATATCCTGAATGTCGCGGTTCAAGCCACCGAAAAAGCGTGCCATAGCAGCGTCATCCGTCTCAACTAACCCACAACGAATCATACCCTTTTGGAGTTCCTGATAATATGTCTCAACATATTGTTGACCTTGCTGAAAACGCTGCATTTTATTAAGCAAATCTCTAGCATAATATGAAGGCACAAATCTGTGGTGTGTAACACCCAGATTTCCAAGAAATCCGAATGCTTCTATATGCGTGCCCAGGATGTCCACATAACACATATAGATTACAAATATTGAATCACAGAGAACACAGTGCTCGAATAAAATAGTTTACATCAGTGTTTAACACAAGACATAGTCTTAAACAAATAACACAGCGGAAGACTTATTAAACGCAAACATTTCATAACTAGTAGAGCCTCAAGTCCACAGGGACACCGATTGGTTGAACACAGCTAGAAGTACGGCAGATCCTCTGGAAACTCAGCAAGCGACTGATCGTTCATTGCTCCATCTGTTACCCATCCGGGATTTTGTTGAATAGTTGTAAGTGTAAGTAAACCATCTTACTTAACAAGTATAATACGGGTTATGCAAGAACAAAAGGCTTGACACGGTTAAACTGCAATAGCACTTTTAGTAGTTTCATTTTATTATCACCCAAATTACTACAAATGAGTAGAAGCCAGGTAATAAACCCATTAATAATAATGTTTAAGTAATCATAGAATAACCAACATCAACCGCTAACATCATCTTCTAATAAAAAAGGATCCATGCCGCTCGTAACCGTGAGCACGGCTATCATGATAGATCAACACTCTGCAGAGGTTTCGCCCTTTACCCGCCGGTCACATAAATCCAAAAGAACTTATGTTACGAGGACTTTCACAAAACACCCTAACAAGCACAGTAGCCGTTTTGGTTCAACATAGGCAGCATAACCCAAGGCATCGAGATTGACGTACGCTCAGGGCGCAACGTGAGGGGGTCAATGGCGTCCAGAGCGAGAGCGCAATCATCGCAACGTGTGAAGCTGCCGTACATCGGGCGCTTACATCACGGGACTTTGCCTAACAAGACATAGCCAACAGATAAATCCGTCCTCGATGGATCAAACTATACTCTCACCCATGCTCCCCACATACGCCTTTTGGTAACCACTGGCGAGCTAGAGACGTACAAGCTAGTTATCCAAGACCAGAGCCATTTTAGTTCCAACGGCGGCGAACAAGTTCCTGGGTTGCCGCTTTAAGAACCGGACCTTACGGAGAGACATTAGAACAAAGCACAAAGCACATGCTCTAATTCCCTAGACCAAACCTTATAGAGACACTAGAACAAAGCACGGAGCACATGCTCTAGTTCCCCGAACCATGTTGCTAAAAAGCATCTTTTAGACATCATTGTAGTGAACCATTAATTCAATATTAACATTAAAATAAATGTTGGTTGCGGCGCGTAGCAAATACTAACCATAATGCATATAACCCTGGTAACAAGGGATAAGGTAAAGACTAGGAACAACCTTAATGTATCACAAAATTAGATACATGCATATGAATATATGATTAAATGGTGTATAGGTAATCAAGGATTGTCCGTGTTATACTTGCCTTCCTCAGTGAACTGCTGCTGCACCTGCTCTTCAGGAACGGGATCGTCGGCGAACTCGAATGGCTCGTCCACTACTCACATCGATCACCACACAAGCATCCACACATACATGCAAACAAGGTATTTAATTAGAACAGTAGACCAAACATAAACAAATGATAAAATAAGGCTTTAGAGTTGTTGTACGCTTCACTACGAACATGTGAGCGCGAAAATCACTCAAATCGGAGTTAAAAACGAAGAAACTATGCTTAAAACCGGCTCTAGGGGCTTTCTGGGGTGAGAGTTTTAGGCTTCCAGGGGTGTTTTTGAAAGAAACCAGGGACCTAAAACATAATTTCGTATAAAAACTCGAGGGCTAACGAGTAAAACAGCCATCTAGGACGGCGGGCACTATTGTTCAAAAGCGCAGGGGCTAAACCGAAAGAAAAAGGACTAAACTGTAATTATTTCTAAACTGCGCTGGACCGCGGGTTGATTTCCAAAAACAGCAGGGGCTCTTTTGCAAAATTGCCACGGCGCCCGGTTTGACCTAGGCTGACTTGATTCGCGTTTGATCTGGGCCGTTGGATCTAGATCTGACGGCTCCGGTTGATTGGGGCTTTTAGGTCGTCGGAGACGGCGGCTCGCAGCGGCGCCTCGCCGGAAGCTCGCCGGCGTTGGGCTTTCCCGACGCTACAGGACACCAAACCTCGCCGTGTTTGGCCCGGGAGAGAGAGGAGGAGGTGGCGAACTCGTTTTGGGGGTTCTTCTCGAGGTTTGGGCGACGATGACGGCCGGCGACGCGCGGCGGCGGACGGGGATCGACGGCGAGCTCGCGCAAGCGCTACAGAGCGAGAGAGAGGGGGTTTAGGGGCTCGGCGTGCTCCTCTAAACCTGGCGAAGCTCCTGGATGGCGTCTCGTTGACAATGGGGCAGCGAGGCGATGAGTTGGTGGCACGGCGGCTCGGCTAGGGTTTGGTGGCGGCGGCGCTGCGTAGGGCTCGGTGGAGGGGTTGGCGGCGCTTAAATAGGGGCTGCGGAGACGCCTTGGCGTGCGGGCCAAGGGAAGGGCATGGCGGCACGGCACGGAGTCCTGCGCGACCCGGACTCAAGCTCAGGTTCGAGCTCGTGTCGGGCTCGGCTGCGCTGGGAGGTAGGGGATGACGCGCGGGCCCGGGGTGTCAACGGCTCAGAGAGAGAGAGGGAGGCGCTGGCTGTTGGGCTGGCGGCTGCGGTGGGCCGCTCGCTGGGCTGCGCGGTGGAGAAGGAAAAGAGGGGGAAGGAGAAGTGGGCCGGACTGAGAGAGAGAGGGAGAGAGAAAAGAAAAGGTTTTTCTTTTTCTTTTTATTCTTTCCTTCCTTTTTCAAACTTAAGCACTCATTTGAATTCAAATTCAAATTCAAATTTGATTCAACAATCAAAAATAAATGCACCAGCATGAATGCAACAATAATGTTTCTATTACCTATATTTGCTTTTAGTTATTCAAAATTTTAGACCTACATTTTTCATGAGCATTTAAATATAATAAACCATTAATTTACTAAATTTTTAAATAGGGCAAATTTTAGGGTGTTACATGGAGCATAGCAGTTTTTAATTGCATTCAATTGGTAGGACTGTTAGCAGGATGTTTTTTGTTTATATTCACGCCACCAAATTAAAGCAAAATCAGTAAATTCACTAATAGCAGCTTTAACTTGAGAACTAGCAGGAATATCATGGCATGCAAATTTCTGATCTACCTCTAATTTCCAATCAAGATATGCACCAGGGTCATATTTGCCATCAAAGGTTGGAATTTTAAATTTAATCTTAGAGAATGAATCATTAGGACGTACCACACGGCGAGGGCGGCCGCGGCGGGTACCAGCATCTCCATCGTCCTGCTCGGTGTCACCGCCATAATCCCTCTGCATCTCTGTGATCGTAGTGTTCATAGCATCGAGTCGTGCCATGAGTGTGTCGAGCGTGTTCCTGGTTGCCGTCTGCGCAAGGTCGATCTGGTCGAATCGCTCGTTTGCCGAAGTGATCGTCGAATCAAGCCATTCATGCATGGTCTGCATGTCCGCGGTAAGGCCATCCACTTGTGCCCGCAGGTCCTGCAGCTGTACATCCGTCTTGTCGTCGTCTCCTGCCATGGTTAGCGCAAACAAAATCGACGACAACAATATGACAAAGGTGTAACAGCTCACAAAGCGCTCACTAAAGTGCTGTTATCAAATTCTTATACGTTCTTACCAAACGCACAGGGGTGAGCTGCAACCACAAGTAGTACCGGCGAGAGATTGGAGGAGCGATTGCCTGGAGAAACAAGTTCTGCTCGTCGGAGAAATATGTGGATTTCTGGGTAGGCTGCACTCAATTCAAGGGTTAGCACAATCAAACAATAATGCAAAGTTGAATTATAGTGCTAAACACGTTAATATGCTGCTGGGAACAAGGTGCAAAAGTGGACAAGATTAGGAAAAGAAAGAAAAAAAATTGTGATAGAAACACTATGCAACCAGCAACAATGAAACGTGAATGCACACAAATTCAACAATGCAAATTATTGAAAGAAGGTGCAAGGCTCAAAAGTGTGCTGGGATAATGATCTAACCTAAAATATATATTTGTTTTGGTTTTATGGACAGTAGGAAAAGGGAAAACACTCGATAAACTCACCGATCAACCTTGAACTCTGATACCACTTGATAGAGCTGGAGTGCCCGATCTTTCGGTGAGTAGAGATAAATTTGATTTGTGGAAGTAGACCCTCACGATCCGACTACGACGAGCGAACTCGAAGCGCCAATGCAATCGCTGAACCAACTCCCTATGGTTACCGATCCTGTGGAAACAAAATCAGCCTGATCACGAAGATCAATTCCTGTACGCAATCGAAGAACGAACAAGAATGAGAGGCGAGCAATCTATAAATCACTCGAAGGTGGGGTTCTGATTCACGAGGACAACACGTATTTGTGCGTGTTCGAGAGTAGCTAAAGCTAGATGTAAAACAAAACCCAAGTCTGAAAATAAAAGAAGAGTCTATCTAAATAGGGGGGCGCAACCCCTGGAGGCCGGGGGGGGCGGCGCTACAGTACCCCGCACGTGAACAGTAACGTGCGTGAACAGTACACGCCCAACCCTAGTCATCCACATGGGCCTTCTGCTGGGCCGCCGTATTCTAGTCTTCTGGGCCTTCGTTCTTTAACAGCACGATGTAGTTTAATTCCCTCGCACGAGCCCGCGTAACTGGCCGAAGTGGAAGAGATGGCGCCTGGTCTTCTGGTGGCATCTGGAACACGTCTCGTGCTACAGCTGTAGATGTACTCGTGTCGGTGATGTCCTCATCATCATATCCTCATGCTCATGAATTTTCCATGGGTGTTGCAACCAGTCTTGGAATTCATCGAATTGATCCTCCTCATAGTATTCTTCTTCGTAATATCTTCCTATGTGCACTTGTAGGCTTGGGCAGGAATTTTCCTACTGGGTTCAACAGCCTTGTGGTTGCTTTCCTTGTCATAGTATGCATTCTTCTATGCCATGTTTGTATGAGGATGTTGCATGTGCTGAAAAGACTGGATTGGTAGGAATGTCCTTACCCTTCACTGTTGAGACCTTGTCTTCAGGTTCTATTGGCACTTGCTGGTTGGGTGTGCTATTGATGAATTGCACAATATACTCTAGGTTGGTTTGCATCTTCTGATTCCATTCTTCCTGCTTCTTCGTAAATTGGTCTAGGATTCTCCTGAGACAGTCCATCTCCACTATAGTAGCAAAGGGCTGAATTTCTAGATCATCTGTGTTATCCACCATCTTGTAATTCGTGGAATCGGTTCAGGTCAAGACCCTCTCCAGTTTGTTCCACAAATCGATACCCTACCCCTGAGGTGCCGATTGAGCATCTCCTTCCATCACCACCACAGAGAAGAACTGGGTCAGATTCCATAATTTTATACTGGAACAATGTCCAACAACCCTAGCCGAACCCAATACTACTACCAAATGTTGGGGGAAATGGGGTTCTGCTTCTCGAATCCGGGAAGGAGGGTGGGATTTTCCGCGAGTGAGTTAGAACCAGCCTTCCATGCACTGATCGGACACAAATCGAGGAACTGGGCTCTGGATTGATGAGTTCGGCTAGTGAAGCCTCACTCGATTGACATAGAGCTAGCCGAGGATGCCTCGCTCTTGATACCAATTGTCTGGCCGCCGAGAGGAGGAACCGATGGAACAACAACACACAAGATAGGTGGGTGACATTTGCAGAGGATAGTAGGTAGAATTCAACGATAAAATCACCAGGTACAGGCGGCGGCTACAGTTACCAAACTACTACTAGGGTTCTTCAGATAACTTCTCATTTATGTCCCCTACAAAAAGAGCAGTCCATATATGGGAGCGTATCCTATGAAAACTAAACTTCCATGGAAACTATAGAAACTCTACCTAAGACCATAGGATGCCCATCCAAAGACTAGGAAAATATGTGGGATATTTTTGCTAATAAACCCCCCAAAGTAATACCCCCATCATGGTCCGTCTGTTCCCTAACGGAGGTTCCATCTCGTAAGACATTGTGACCCCGATCCCGTCGAAGACATCACGACATCACCACCCGACGCCGCGATTCCCCGCCGCACCGGGGCCTTGGTCGACGGCGTGATTCCTCACCGCACCGACCTCGCCGCACGACACCGCCATCTGTCCCCTAGATGACTCGGCCCCAACCCCTTCACAACTGCTAGGACGAGGCCCTGGACAACAACCTGTTCACTGGTAGTCCTTGGAAGTGCTGGAGCTTCTGTCCACTTCATTCTATCCAATTCACACGTTTGGGAGCTTCTGTCCATCGGAGTGCTGGAGATTTTGTCCAGTACATTGGTATAAGCTTCGCCTTGCCTGCATGCCGGAGCTCGGGGTGTCTCTCCTTGGTTGTTCGGGCCAGCAAGGTTGGGGAGGCATGGAATCAGGGCGCCGATGCTGGATGCCGGGGTCGCGACAATGTCGGGCTAGCGAGGTCATGGCAGAGAGGTGGCGAGGTCGACGCCTGGACTTTGGGGTGCCTCCGTGGGCCGTCTGCACAGCGCCGTCCAACGAGGAGCGATAGAACCATGTAACGGAACCGACGGAGCGTGGAAACGGACCCCCTGCAACCGTGATGGAGTAGTACGTGCGGGGGGTTATTAGCAAAATTATCCCACCTGTTTTCTAGTTATCGGATGGACATCTTATAGTCTTGGGGAAAGTTTTTCATAGTTTCCATGAAAGTTTGGTTTTCATAGGATACACTCCCTCCATATATTCCCCGACTAGGTCATTACATTAAGAGTCGTTTAAATAAGCTAATTAAGCTAAGTAACATAATAAGCCTTACGAAGTCTGCAGCCGTCGATCTTCAGATGAACGTTGATGGCGAGGTGGATACCCGTTTGGCGTTACCTGACGGAACTAAATACTAATGGCGAGGTAGATCCACCTTGTTTCTATACATTGAAACTAATACAATATATAACATTAAATTATTATAGGCCCTATTTATAGAACCATAAGGTCTTGTTCGGTTAGGTCCGGATTTAATCTGGGCCGGGAATGATTGATGTAATAAGAAATCTATGATGAGTCCAATAAGAGACCCAGATTCATTCTGGGCCCTAAACTAATTTACTTATGAAAGATGCGCTTCGCAGGAGTCTCTTATTATACTCATCATAGATTTTTTTTACATTGTTCATTCCCAGCCTGGATTGAATTCAGTGCGAACCGAACAAGGCCGAGTGGTTCCATACACCAGAGATGCCCTTCGCAGGAGGGGCATCGTCACACCTGGCCCCACGGCAGCCGCCAAGAGGCGAAAAGGATTGACCCGAGCAGCCAACGAAGCAGCGGCGCTGCCCGCAGGCATCCTCGTATTTTTATTATGCGCAACCCGTCCCTGCCCGGCTGCCCCTCGGCGATCTCAAGAGCCCCCGTCGCCTCTCTTCCTCAGTCCTCTCGTCCCCCCTTCGATACCCCCGATAAAACCCCGGGGCGCCCCGTCTCCACCTGCTCATCCCACTTCGTCTCCAAAGGAAGGAAGCAGCGCGCCCAACCGATTGAGTAAACCCAATCCATGGCTCTCTCCTGCATGAGGTGCCCCGCGGGCGCCGCCGCGGCCTCCGCCCCACGCGCCGCGGCGGTGGGACCTGCTCCAGCGGCCGCAGTCTCCTTCACCAGATGCGGCTTCCGGAGGTCAGCAGCCGCAGCGGCTGGATGTTGGCGCATCCAGGCCGTCGCTCCACAGGGAGGTGTGTGTCCTCTTTTATATGCTCGCTTAGTTCGTCTGTCCCTCTTTTTTACTTTAGTCTGTTATAGGAATGGTTGTTTTCTTAAATTCGAATGGTCCCATGCTGTGGTTTGGTGAAATCGAGACGCAGCCAGAGCTGGGGCATAGCAACCGATGCGCTTTTCGCTCCATACTAAATGTTGAAGCATAAATTTAGGCTTAGAATTGTATACCTTCGTTCAGTTTTTATCTGTTGAAACGGAGCCCAACCAGCGAAGTTGCAGTGCTGCTTTCATGAAAGGGCAGTCCTGAGGAATACTATTCAGCTCACAAGGCCTATGGACACGGATGATATGTCATTGTTTTGTTTCTGTGCTCCAAGGTGTCTCATATCCACATTTGTCTTTCGAAATTTCAGATTTATAAGTGATTTATATGATAATTTTCTTTTTATGATTATGATTAGTTGGTTCTATTTCTTGTTCAGTCTGCAACACTCCATCACTTTTATAGCATGGTTTTTCTCCTTTTCCAGTTGGCACCATTCAGAATAGAAATTTAGATTCCTTAAACAGCAACAACAAATCTCTGTTTTGGGGGAATGTGCAGATAAAACCCACCAAGAGCCGCAATAAAAAGGTAGTAGTAATTATAAAAGGTACCCTATCTCATGATTTGGGCTTTGGGCGATTTCTAAAACACTGTTTCTTTCTAAAGAGGTAGTAGTGAAAGAATGGCCTTTGATACAAAATAATTCATCTGACTTATCTTAATCTTCAGTGAAATCTCCCATAGATGCTGATGTGAAGAATGCAGTCTCACCTATTGCCCCACCAAATGTGGAAAATGGCTCCCCATCAGAAATCACCCTCGATGAATTTGAAGACTTGAGTGCTCTATCAAAGAATGATGATTCTACTGTTAGCATCACTGTAGTTGGAGCATCTGGTGACCTTGCCAAGAAGAAGATATTTCCTGCTCTGTTTGCTCTATACTACGAAGATTGCCTTCCCAAGGCATGTATATCTCCATCTCTCCTATGATAACATTTGCACCTAGTCTTTTTACATCTAAATCACAGTATTTTGCCCTCTAGCATTTCACCATCTTTGGCTATGCACGGAGCAAGATGACAGATGCTGAACTGAGAAATATGGTCAGCAAAACGCTGACTTGCAGAATAGATAAAAGGTACTAGAGAGGATATGATTCTCAAGTTATTACAATTCTTTATCAACAAATCTTCTCTTTAATTTTTTTTAATGTGAATGAACTTTCTCAGTGGTGCCCCAATTGTGTTATCTCTTTCCAGGGAAAACTGTAGCGAGAAAATGGATGAGTTCCTCAAAAGATGTTTCTACCATTCAGGCCAATATGATTCAGAAGAGCATTTCATAGATCTAGACAAGAAACTAAAGCAGCATGAGGTTTGTGCATTTTTCTCTTCAAGTAAAATTGAGAATACACCATTGATTTTATATGTAATTTAAGGTTATCCTGCTTCTAATTGTTTGGATGCATTTTCACTGTATTAAGCATTCTTATCTGTTGATCATCCTTGTTCTTTCACATTTCATTTCTGGTGGTGTCTGTCTTATTCCCTGAGCATGTGGTTTGTTACCTGTGTCCATCTCACTTAAAATGCAGTTTATTTAATTGCATTACATTCCTCAGGGGAATGTGTATACCATTGTATCGGTAAACTTGTGGCACATAGAATTTACCAAGCGTGATGGAAAGTCATGTCTGTTAAAGAAGCTAACGAAATACAGATTTCTATGTTTCAAAATCCTTTCTTATCCAAAAGAATATACAGGGACCCGCAGAAAAAAAAAGAATGTACAGGGAATGTCTTTACTGTCAAACTTATGTCACACAGAATTTACAGAGCATGATTGAAGGACCCATTCTTCTAGAAAAGCTGATTCTAGAATAACTTTTATGTTTCAAAATATTTAAATGATCTATGCATTTGTGATCTGATGAAATCCTTGCTTTTCTGCTGCAGGGTTCCAGAGTTTCGAACCGTCTTTTCTACTTGTCAATACCTCCTAATATATTCTTGGATGTTGTAAAGTGTGCAAGCAAATCAGCATCTTCGGTGAATGGTTGGACAAGGGTAATTGTTGAGAAGCCCTTCGGCCGTGACTCAGAGTCTTCGGCTGCATTAACAAGAGGTCTGAAGCAGTACCTTGTAGAGGACCAAATCTTCAGGTGATACAAGCATCTATGAGAATTTGCAATGTTTTCTGGTATTGCTAACATACTGTGCTATTCCGATTCCAGTACTCTGCAAATAACAAAACAATGTACCAAATGAAAAGAAAAGAGGCAAGGCAGAGATTTTATTGTTATTGCTTGTTAAAAGCTTATGAATTTTCTGTTCCTTTATACAGGATTGACCATTACTTGGGAAAGGAACTTGTGGAAAATCTATCTGTCCTTCGCTTCTCAAATCTTGTTTTTGAGCCTCTCTGGTCAAGGCAATATATAAGAAATGTGCAACTTATATTCTCAGAAGACTTCGGTACTGAAGGACGTGGAGGGTATGATTTTGATGGTATACTTGATTGAACCATGTTGCATAGGATTCTATCTTATTTTATTTTTCAATTTGGCAGATACTTTGATAGCTACGGTATCATTCGAGACATAATGCAGAATCATCTCCTTCAGATACTAGCTTTATTTGCAATGGAAACTCCTATTAGCTTGGAAGCAGAGGATATACGAAATGAGAAGGTCTGTGCCATGCTGCCACAGCAACCATATGCATGGAATATAATGTAAAAATATAACTTACAAAAATGCAGTTCTGAAATTAAAATGTTTGTTATGACCTTGGAAATAAAGTGTTAGCTAGGCAGGCAGGGATTCATTATTTCTTCCATCAAAATGACTTTCAACTGTAATTCAAGCAGAATAAATTGATCTTATTCTCTATGCGATGCATATGTGTTTACCATGCATGTGCATGCTTAGATCATCATTCTCAGGGTGTTTTTACATTAGTTCTCTAGTGTCTTCCAGGTTAAAATTCTCTAGTGTCTTCCAGGTTAAAGTTTTGCGTTCCATGAAGCCATTGCAACTGGAAGATGTGGTAATAGGACAGTATAAAAGCCACACAAAAGGTGGCACTACTTATCCTGGATATACAGATGATAAGACAGTGCCCAAGGATAGTGTGACTCCCACGTTTGCTGCTGCTGCACTGTTCATCAATAATGCTAGATGGGATGGAGTTCCCTTCCTTATGAAAGCTGGGAAAGCATTGCATACAAAACGGTAAGTCATGTATTTACCTTAACAGATGATGCCTAATTATTATGTGTACTTGAGATGGCAGGTTTTTTTCCATTGAAATATGTAACCAGAGAACATCTGTCTTAATTTGAGATGCAAGTTGGATCATATTTCCTAATATAATCTTTCTATTCTCAACACAAAACAGCTAATTCACAAAATCTCTTGGTTTGCTTGTGAAAAGGAAAAGTAGTAAAAAAAAAAAAAACCCTCTTATGTTGTTACTTTGCATACCCAAAGATTCTTACATGGAAATGAACAAATTACAGAGCTGAGATCAGGGTACAGTTCCGACATGTTCCTGGAAACCTCTACAAGGGGAGTTTTGGCACAGATCTTGATAGGGCCACCAATGAGCTCGTGATACGTGTGCAACCGGATGAAGCTATTTACCTAAAGATTAACAACAAGATTCCTGGTCTGGGTATGCGACTAGATAGGAGTAACTTGAATCTCCATTATGCAGCAAGGTAAGATCACTTTTATAGCAATTACATCTGTATACCAGGATCGTTGTAGTATACTGAAAATAATTCTCTATTTGCAGTCACTACAATGAGCAGGTCACAATTGTTATGTTTGGCACTTGTGTTTTTGTTTGTTTATTTTTATTGTTTAGGCTAAACTACTTGTGTAGTATCAGTTCTTTTACTTGGATTTCATTTCAGTGGTCACTCCCGCCGATTTCCAGTCTATTCATTGCTCCCTGATTTAATTTGGAATATATTTTGGTGGTGCTTCCCATTTTCAATGACTCTTTTTGGTATATGACAACATCTAGCTATGTGTAATGTCTATGCTATGCGAGTCTTCTTATCATTGGTTAGACCATTGTTTACCTCTTACTCCTGAAACCGAGTCAAGTAGAATGATTAAGATCAATTCAACATATATGTCCTTCCATCCGAAATCTATTCTATTGTTTATATAAGAGCAATTTTTACAGAAAAACAATTCGTGTAGCCTTTGTCTGTAGTTCTACACTAATATTTTCCCTTACTGTCCCGTGTCCTTGTTATGTCTTCTCAGCGGTAATGAAATTAAGGTATGTTCCATTTTGTGGCCAAAACAAAAATGTGCGCGTAGGTTCAATCTAGTATCAGCCAATTTAGATTGTAAAAAAATGGTGCATTATATGATTATACTTGTAGTTTCTTAATTGCAAAATTAATAATATAGTGTTCATCTGTCTTTTTTTGGGTAGTCTGAGGTTTGTCTTCCTTTCCTTCATCATTCTTGTCCTAGGACCTGGGTTACCTATATTGTGTTGCAGTACATGTTCCTAAAACTGGTTCAACCATTTTCTCTCAGATGCTGCAGCCAGACATTTGTTTTCTTATTTCTGTGGTGATTTTGATTTTTTTTCCACGTGCTTTTTTTTCTTTTAATTTTTTTTAGTATTGCTTGGCAAATATATTACAATCCATCTAATACCTATTCGTGTGGAGCATGTAGACTGTCAGTGTTTTAGGGGAGGGGGACAAATGGTCTTCAGAAAAGTATTAGTATGGGCCCACTATGGTTTACAAGGTCTCATGCAGTTTCCCAAACCTTGCTGCAGACATGATATCTTCTGCTTATGGATTCATCAATGCATGCATCTATTGGTCACTCCTGATCTGCAATGGTCACTTTCTTGCCTAATTGTTCTATGACATGTCTTAGGTACTCAAAGGAGATACCAGATGCTTATGAGAGACTGTTGCTTGACGCCATCGAAGGGGAGCGAAGGCTTTTCATCCGCTCAGATGAGCTGGATGCTGCATGGTCACTGTTCACACCCCTTCTGAAAGAGTTGGAAGAGAAGCGGATTGCTCCAGAGCTCTACCCTTATGGAAGCCGTGGACCTGTCGGTGCCCACTACCTTGCTGCGAAGTATAATGTCAGATGGGGTGACTTGAGCGCGGAGCACTACAAGGCATGAAACAAAGACGATCATATCTTTGTGATGTTCTTGCTATTCCATTTCTGTAAGGTTGCACGCCCTGGTAACCAGGATTGATGCAAGAGAAAACAGATGAGAATAAGGCGAGCAGTTGACGGTGTTCGGAGGCATCTATCCCTTATTACACTATGAATAACTTAATTGGCATTGAAAAAAATCTGCTTTCTCACAGCAAATAACTGAAGATATCCTAAGTTCATCTGAATTTATTGAGTGGTGATTGATGAAACTGGGCTCGCATACAGTCGCCACTTTTCTCCAATTGATACTTGATAGTGAAAGATACCATTGATGTGCTGCTGCATGACTGGTGCCGTCGCTATTTTTCTACTTCAGATGTGTCAGATTTGGCTAACTTTAACCGGTGGAAATTTTTGGAATGTACTAGACCATTTTGACAAGCTGCAACACAATCCACCTGCAGCTGCTGCTCCATTGTTTGAAACCAATAGAACCCACCGCCAAATTAGACAAGGCAAATAGCTGGGGTTTAAAGGGCCCAAGATGATGAGTTGATGACAGAAAATAAGCTGTCACAACTACGTTAGAATTAGCTCATCCATGACCATATGGCACTTTGCCTTTTTGGATTACGAGAATTCTGGAGGAAAATGAAGGAAACAAAAAGAGGAAAGGAAGACAGCAATAGCTTTTGGAACAAATGAAAACACCAGGCCGTTTCCTCTGAAATACTGTAGCGCTCAAACCTCCGTGAATACTGTAGCACTTTCACAATTTCACAGGCACAAAACCTTTGGTCCAGCTGCTTGTTTTCTCTTCCTTTGGGGAAGCCCAATGGAGGTCTTTGAACCTAGTTTGTCCGTGTATTTTTTTTCGTTTTACCTTTCTTCTAATCATCATCTCTGGTATCCATAAAATGTATCTTTGTCCACACCTTTCGATACACTTTTCACTTTATTTTTCTCTACATCTATCCCTGCTACCCATAGAAAGTTATCCTCGTCAATAACTTCCGACCACTAGTAGAGAATCGAGCATTCATCCCTCTAACATTAGTACATTAGTACCGGTTGTGTTAAAACCCGGTACTAAATGGTCCCTAGGGGTTCCCGAGGGTCCTCAGATCATTTAGTACCGGCTCATGACACCAACCGGTACCAATTGGTGGCATTTAGTACCGGTACTAATTGGTGGCATTTAATACCGGTTGGTGTTAAAATCTGGTACTAAATGGTTCTGGGGTTTCCCGAGGACCCCTGCGTATTTAGTACCGGGTTCGTAACACTAGCCGGTACTAAACGATGGCATTTAGCATTTAGTACCGGCTCATTTTAGGAGCCGGTACTAAATGGTCCGTTCCGACATAGTTTATAAGGATTGCATCCCTCTCTCAACCGAATGTGCTTTGTAGGTGGTGTGGTACAGAAGGTTACATGCGTGGCTAGAGGTTATGAGTTCTAATCCCACGAACCGCCTTGTGACCTATTTTTTTCCTTAGTTTTTTTTTCTCGAAACTAGTTAGTATCGGTTGGTGTTACCAACCGGTACTTAAATGGTCCGCCCCGCTGACCCTACGTCTCCTTTAGTACCAGCGCCGGTACTAAAGCTCGAGTTTATGCTAGTGGACTATTTCATGGCGAGTTCTTAGAGTGGTAACAATCTCCAAAGCCTCACAACTTCAAGCTATGAACTCTGACCTGGGTCCATCACCTTAATTTGGGAACAATCATTCTCTAGTTTTGACGCTGAAATTCTAGCAACTATCTTGAATAGTGAGAGCACTCGTGCTCATGCCTGACATTTTGGGCATGGCACAGGAAACACTTTGCTGAAAATTGTCTCTTTCTCACTTGATAAAAGAATGACAAAACAGTACACCATACTGTAGGGAAGATAAACAAAGGTTGGGACCAACTTAGAGGAATTTTGTCTTGTTTTCTTCCCTATATCTCGTATCGCTTCCTTGCGAAAAAAGAGATTCTTGATAGTTGTCAAAATGTGAAGGAAATCATAGGTGCAACTTAGGCTAGGTTTTGAAAGCCAATCCTAAAACTTGTCTTTACCCAACTACGTTCTATTTCAACTATTTTGGGTGGGTCTTGATAAGGAATTTTCCCCGTATTGCCTTCACCGCGGGAGGTTTGTTTGCACACACAACTCTAATGGAAGAAAGGAAATTCTCAGATTTTTTCTTAGAAAACTCCTCTTTCTGTATCGAAAAACACACCACATCGAGAACATTGTAGTGGAGCCAAGAGATTTAAAGATTTATCTATTCAACTCTCTCTCGAAACTTGAACATCGATGGAAGAAGAAATTCAACCTTCAGTTTGCTACCCAATCAAAGGATGATTATTTTGAAGAAAAACCTATAGAGACGCCTTGACTTCAGAAACCACCAGTTCCTAACATCCCTCTTGACCCAAAGAAAAATTGAGAGGGTATTGAAGACCTTTTTGAGCTTTCCTTTGAAAAAAACGGATGACCTCTCCCTCCTTAACCACCCAATGCAAAATTCGACGAACTATGATGGACACATTATGCAATTCCGAGGTTGGAGCTAACATCCTACCCATATCATTTGCACTCACCTAGTTGGGTGACAAACCTCTAGCTCCAACCACTACTAGAGACTTGAACTTAGTTGAAGCTATACTTTAGTCATTGAAAGTGCTAAAAACATCATCCCGGATATATTGCGACCAATTAGTGAAGAAATTAAGTTCTTCACCTAACGAGTGACAAGACAAGTATGCAACGACGAAATGACCAAAAAACCACAAAAGATCTCTCTTTAGTGACGAAAAAGTCATCATCGCATAACCATTTTCATTCGCGACAAACCAAAAATTTTGTCATTGGACCTTCATATCCACGTGTCGCGGTCCACACTAGCAGTGACGTGGCTCCATCCACATGATGTCACCACTATCAACGTGCCCTTAGCATAAGCAACATGCCATCAGTGCACGTGTCACCTTTTGATTGGTCCACATGTCCATTCAGGCATGGACACATTTTGTGGTCTCATTGGACACGTGCCTGTCCAACCATGGACACATGTCTATTTTTTGTTAGTCCATGTGGCATCCAACCATTGGCCCAAAATCTTTTTGCCATTGGCCCACGTGTCTGTCCCGAATTGGTCCACATGCCACTTAGCTGACGTGTCTATTTTCGATTAGTCCACGTGTCATTGTCTCATTGGTTCACTCTTCATTTTCCCATTGGACATATGTCCTTTACTGATTGGTCCATGTGACACTTAGCATCTGGACATGTATCTGTTTTCAATTAGTCCACGTGTCATCCTCTCATTGGTTGGCTCGTCGTTATCCCATTAGACCACATGTCCTTTCCTGGTTGGTCCACGTGGCGCTTAGCGCCTGGACACGTGTGTGTTTTCAATTAGTCCATGTGTGTCGGTGTTTGGATTAGTAGTCCTACACCACGGGGCCGTACGTGATGGTGATGCTTGATGGACACGGTGACACAGGGGTTTATCCTAGTTCTGGCCACCGGGACGTACGTCCAGCAAGGGGTGCGATGCACCGTGTATCTTGCACCGGGGGTTCTTGTAGTAGGAGTTTACATGCAGCGCGCGCGCGAGAGAGAGAGATAAAGAAAGAGAGAGGCTCCCAAGTCCCTTACTAGGGGTGATTGAGGCGAGTGCCAATATCGTGAGTTACTTGAGCCGAGTGGCTCACTACATGTGCCCATGCATGCTCTCTTCTCCCCCTTTTATAGATGAAGGGAGGAGGGAGATTTACATGTGGTGCAATCTAGAAGCTAATGAAGTCTACAGTGGTGCTGTAGGGGAGACGTGACGTCGGGCGTGCCTTCCATCCTTGGGTGATTCATCGCGCTGGGCAGGAATCGCACATCCCAGCCTCGGCTCCAGGAAGCAGCATGGGGGTGTTGTTTGATGACTTGAACCGTCACACCCGTCGAGGGCAGCACTCGAGGGGAAACGCTGTCCATGATGGCACCCGTTCCCATCCGTACCGGTCTTCGAGGGTTCTTCCATGCAGTGTTGAGGGTTCTCCCGTTGGAAGGACACAGGAGTGGTTGGCACAGTGGATGGCACAGGGCGGCCCTGTCCGCACAGTGGATCGCACAGGTAGAAATGACCACAGTCATTTCCCCAACGGGGCGCGGTGATTCCAACTTTGACTTTCGCGTCACGCCTCGGCACCGGGCATTGAATGTGTCCGTCAGAGGAGTAGGCGAGTGCGCCTCCTCGTAGGGTCGAGACGTCTCGAGCGAGGGGAGCGCCTGGCGTCACGAGCCCCTTGGAGGGCTCTAGCAGGGAGCCTTGAACATGATAGAGATTGCCCCGCTCGAGGGTAGGCGGTACCCTCAGACGAAGTGGAGATGGTGAGGCCTCGTTGCGGACTCTCATCTTGGGCTTTTAGCGGGCCGCCTTGTCGACAAGGCCATGGGCCTAGTTGGTCGTATCCATAAGCGGTGAATTGCAAACTTTGGTGTTTCTCGGGTGATTATCCCCTAGGTTTGGGTACCCCCAAACTAGGTACCCGACAATGTGTCTTACTCTCATTGGTTCGCAATCTGTTTTCCCATTAATGCATGTGGCCCTTTGCACCTAGATATGTGCCTGGACAATCCTTTTTTCCATCAATCTATTTCCCCATTCACCCTCCTATTGGTCCATGTGTTGGATCGTTGCTTGGACACATGCCATTTGTTTATTTGTTATGTGTTTGATATGTAGCATCCTACTATTAGTACATGTCTCGTAAGCCTAAAGCTCCACATGTATTTTTCTAAGGATATGTGTCTATATAATAACTTTTCATGTTTCATCATGGACCGTTCAATAGAATTCACCACATTTGAAATCAAAAGCTAATAGCAATCTATATTACAACAGATTTCAAATAGTAGTAGGTTCATACTTCATAACACCAGTAGAATTCACAACCAAATAATAGCTCGACCCACAGAGGATAAGGGGTTGAGAAGATAGTTCCACGCAGAAACACAGATGATTGGAGCTAAGAAGATAATAGTTGCATAAAGAGGATCAAGGCTCAGAAAGGGGTAAAACTGACATTGGGGTTGTTGGACATCATTCTCATCACTTCTTACTGTTGCTGCTTTAGCTTCAGGAACTCAGGCTTTGTTGCCTCACTCTCCTTCTTTAGTACTTCCATTTGTTCTTGGAGGACAACTGAACCTTCTTTGTCAGCAGCAAGTAGATAACAGAGTGCATCTTCACTATGTGAACGAGACCTAGAGGACCAATCAGGTATACCAGCATTCTTCAAGAAAGTGTCATTGGAGCTGCCTTGCGAGAGGACCTTGGAAACAATCTGAGCACTAGAAAATTGCAGTGTCTATTGGCGCTCCTTAGCGACAAACTTCTACCCCTATCTATCTTCAATAACGGCATGAACTTGACATCGAAACTATTAATCATACTCAATAACCGGGCCATTTTTGCATAAGCATGTATTTTTGGAGGATTTGTGTTTATGCAGATTTTTGAGCTATTTTGGAGAAATTAACGATGAGGTTCGTGATCGAGCAAAACACGACAAAAGATGGATGCTAAAGACCCAAGCAAAGGGGCTAAGCCCACGAAAATTTGAATCCCGCCCATGCTCGTCTTTGGTTAACCAACCTACAATAAGACCCAAGGGACAAGACACACCAAGTTATTTCAGGATCAAGGCAAAGCAATTGAAGATTATGGCAAGATTTCTAGCCCCATCCTTATCCTGAAAGAACATCGAAGCAATCATCATCCAAGGCCTACATGTATAGAAGGACATAAACTCTAGAAGATAGGGGGAGAAAGATTAGCGCGAGCCAAGTAGGGAAGGGCTAGGCCAACTGGTTAGGTACTAACTGGGCTGGCCAGTCCAGGCCCAATAGGTTGTCTCAATCTCCCCTTTGACTTAGGGTTCCTCTGCAATACAAAGAGCCCCTGTTTGAAGGTTTCATGCATCAACTCATTCGCCGTACAGTGAATTGCCCTAGCCGATGTGGGAACCTTGCAGGGAAGACCACATTGGAGTTCTGGAGCTAGGATCATCAAGATCGAGGTAGGGCATGTGATCCCTTTAGTTGGCACTAGAGAGTACCTCCTTTTAAAGATTTCGTTCTCTCTTTGGGTGTGCTTGTTCTTAGATCTATTATTGAGATAGGTCACTTGGGGGCCTCTTGTAGCCGTGGTAGCTAGGGTTTCATGCCAGATTTACAAAAAGGGATCAACATGTTGTTTGTGCTCTTAAGTTCTAGGGTCAATACGGAGCACCGTGATAGGGTGTGATTGTTGGTGATCGTTAACGATACACATTAGTGCTATTTAGGTGGAGATTTTGCGCTAATTCTTATTGCATGTGTGTTGTGTTTTGGTGAATATTATGTATTTGTAGGAAAACGGCCCAATTTGGGGCATTAGTACTATCCAAAACCTGGAACCAACTAAGAGACCCATTGCACGTGGAGGAGGCCCAACCAATCAACTAATGGACCAAGTGGGCTTTCATGGCCCACTACGTGTTCCTAGGTGTCCACATTCAATGAACCTCTAGCCTGGTGACTTAAGCATGAAGGAATTGGAGATTTGAAAAGTTATCCACGAGATATTCATGCAACACAGGATAGCATAATCTTTTGGTGCAGATTCGGAGACTTAAATGACCTAAAATGACAAAACCTTGAATACCAAAGTTGTATGAATCATCGAGTGCTTCAATTTGGACTTTATGGAACCCATGATATGGATTTATGCCCCCTGTAATGCATATTGTGCAGAGGAGTCCAAAACCATATAGGTTATCTAACGACGCTGTTTTGGGGATCTTAACTTTGTTTCCATGTAAAGTCATGAATTTACATTGGAGAAATTTCATGCTGCACAATCAAAAATCTGAATTTTCTTCCCTCAAAAAAATTCTGAATTTTCCATATTTGGAGTCCGGACATGGGAGATACGATGTCAGGAAGGATGGGCTATGAAACCAAAAAGTCTGGGCGAGGCCGATCTTATGAAAATCTTGTTTTGTTGACTCCTAAGCAAGGATCATGTGTAAGGGAAGGAGGATCACGTCCCAAAGCTCCCCAAGGGTATAAATTCAACCCCTTGGGTGCCCCCAAAGGGGAGAGCCTTTTAAGGAGATTAATCCACCATTTGAAGCCAACCACAAGATGAGGGATAGAGATTAGATGAGATTGCCATGACGACCAACACCGACTGAGGAAGAGGAGATCAAGGAAGCCTTCAAGACGAAGAACCCTATGCCGTCGGCCTAGGGTATTCCTCTTCCCTCTCGCCACCATCTTCGGTGATGATGTTCTTCGAAGTCTACATCACGCCTACGTGCACCAATCTTTGTAAGATGATGGAATAATGCCTCCGTTCAATGTGTGTGTGTGTGTGTGTGAGAGAGAGAGAGAGAGGTAGTTGATTAACCTTGTGCAGTGACAGAATGCAAGAGGGAAAGTGCCGAGCGATCACTTACCATTAAGATGCCAGTGAAGGAAACACCCATTAATGTAGTAGATGCATATTCATGTGAACCTAGATCCTAGGGAGGGACGTCCAACCTTGTTCCGTGGATTAATAAACCTTGAGAGAATTGCTGACGTCTTTTGGGGCCAACACACGAACGCACTCTGAGCGTGCGACGCACGGAGGGGTTCGCTGCAGCACCTCTATGCCGGGCTGTAAGACCCCATGTGATGGGTGGCCAGACTCCCTGTCGGGACAACCTGATGAAGAAACCAACGAATGTCCACCCGAGACCGACCCCATTGGGGTACGCGCACACATGGTCGCCCTAGGATCAACATGTCAGCTAAGGCACCTCCTCATGCCATGGATACAAGAGAAGAACAACACATGGGGTTGGAGAAGATTAGGGTAAAGAGAGGTAAAAGATAAAAGATAGATTAGTTTGATCGAACTTGATACCCTCAACCGGTCGTGACCTTTATATTTATAGGAAGGGAAGGTCTTGCCCCTTAAGCAATCAAAAGTCTACCGAAATCTCATCAAATTACAATTCCTAACTTGGTTTGCCCAGGCATAGCTAGTATAACCTCTTTTACAGATGGTGTGACCGCCTGTCTCAGGGTGCAGAACTTCCTAAGGTAATAGCTCTCTCGTTCGAACTCCAAATCGGATGTTCTACATATGAATTTTGATCAAATGGTGAAGTCCCATTTGCATTTGGGGAACTTGATACAGCCGGTCTAGACCAGTTGTGCAAGTAGTCTAACCTCCTATCCCAGACCTACCAATTTTGGTCGTCAACATGTGCCCCCCTGTTTTCTGGCAAAGCAAGTGTGCCAGAAAATACTCTTCTGAACCAAAACTGACTAAATACAGTGATGAACAATGCATAAGCCATATAATGGTCTCTAAATTCTCCATGGATGCTTTTGTAACTGAAACAAAATCCTAGTGAATAACATGTATGAACCTACTATTTCGGCTCCTAAGCATTTCGACATATCTAATAACATAATTGATGTGGCCATGGTAACCAATTGTGGTTCCTTGCTAAATCATAAGCATAATTAAATGAGAGCCAAGGATTATACCAAAACCATGGATTATAATTAAATATGCCTAAATATGCATTCCATGGCATATGCATCCAAGACTGATATGATGACCGTTGATGCTTCTTTGCTCTTGATGATGAAGAATTGCTACTTTGATCATCTCCTAACCGATTGTTTTTCTTTTGTATGGCTATTTTTTTGAGGGCGTGCACTACTAGAATCTGGTACTATAATAACGGGGACTGTAATAGTGGCACTGTAATAATGGACACCCCGACCATTATTAAGTTTCTGTCATTAGAAATCATCTCTGCAATAACGGCCACCGTGTCCGTTATTAGAAAATGTCTCTCTAATAACAGGCAACATGACGTCATCGTGCCTGTTATTACAAATGACGGAATGATATCATCACGCCCGTTATTACAAATAGCTTTTTGGAAAATATAAAACTCACAAAAAATAGCAAAAAATATGGGTGGAGAGCCCCACCCGCCGGCCAGCCACCCATCCAAGCTATCAGGTATTCAATTTTTTCACAAAATTTAAACAATTCGGTTTTCGTAGAATTTAAACAATGCGGCCAGCTGGCGGGATTCGAACTCACGACCTCCTACTCGTGTATAACATCCTCTACCACTACACTAAACTATCAGTTGTGTATTTCTCCTCATATTATAATTCACCAAGAAAAAATTGATTGTTTGATATCCTAAATGAATTCAAATAAAAAAGTTGCCAACTACAAAGTTTGTTAACTTTCAAAGATATAAAACTTTCCTTTAGGTAGTTTCTCCATCTGAGGTCATTTACAAAATTTGAATTTCACATTTAAGAAACATAAAATTAGTTTTTCGTGGACAATATGATCTCAAATTAAAAGGTGTCAACAATAAAGTTTCTTTTTGGGTTATAAACTACAACTTTCATTGAGGTAGTTTCTCCAACCAAGATCATTTGAAAAATTCAAATTTCAAATGATTTGCAATAACGGACGCACGACATCAGCTGTCCTTGGTGCCTTTTTAATAACGATTCGGTGACATCACATCTCGTTGTTGGCCCTGTTCACTATTTGTAACAACGACTGACGATGACATCAGGAGATCTCGTTATTAAAGATGCCATTTTTAATAACACATGACGTTGATGTCATCAACCATCTGTTATTAAAGATGTTATTTCTAATAACGGCCATGGATGATGTCAGCATTCACTGTTACTACTGTGTCACCTCCATTTCTAATAACACTTGTTCCATTGACGTCATTGGTGCCCATTATTGCTGCGGTCACAACAATAACGCTTCCACCGATGACATATGTGGCGGACCACTCTGAAATTATTCCAAGTTAAGTACCCACGGACCACTAACCAAGTAGTCAGGCACTTAATCCAGAATAAGCTGGAGCGCCGTCGGATTATACCCGATTAACCACGTACTTTAACGATCGAAACAACACGCGCGCCCACACGAAGGTGAGTCCCAGAAATTACAACATTCCACAAGTTCAACTAAATATAAATAGTCTCATCAAATTATTACAAACCAAGTCTGAATTTCAAATGGAAGTACGAGAGTTCAATGCAGCAGAATTAAACTAACGACGATACATAGCAACATCATTATGAAGCCGTCCATGGTGCTACTCCTCCCGCTTCTCGGCTGAGGACGGAACCCACTCGACGTGCCAGCCAGGAGGAACCTGGGCAGGCCAAGAGACAGCATTCACTGTCTCATCCAAAGTAGTACCTGAAATAATAGCCACAAGCAAGGCTGAGTATACTAATACTTAGAAAGGCTTACCCGTCGGGTGAAAACTACATCACCGACTCCTAGGCATGAGAGGCTTTTGGCTGGTGTGTTTGTTTTGCCAGAAAGCAGCTAAGAGTGGATCCTTACTTTCACTATTTTAGCATCAGGTTCTAGTTAGTTTAACCATTCTAGATGAGCAATCTTTCTAAGCATACAAGTGGTGCAATACAATTTAGTACAAACAACAAGTTCATCATCCTCATAGTTCCACTTGTTACTCAATGCAGCACAGCGGTCAAGCAGTCTCATTAACCGCGAGAAGCAGACAATTCGAACCGAATTTCACTACCTGGCCAGGGAAAACCCAACACACATGGATAATGCCTGCTATAAAAGGCACAAATACTATCCAACCTTTCCCTTCAATCCACAGTTCGGCACCGGGTCCATTCCCTTAGGATACAAGGTTATCGGATACTCGCGAACTTACGCCGACCGATGTCACGCATGTAACCACTTATCTACTGCAAGGGAAAAAACATTTCCAAGGAGAAATGGCTATCGGTCCTAGCTGCATCAATCGGGTACCGGGCTTACCGGTTCCCATAGGTCGGCATGTCCGTGGTACGTTCAAAACTTGACACACAGATACCACACATTACGACCTTAATCCAATTATTATACACGGACGGGAGATCTACACATACCATCCCGCCCGTCCATCCTTATGATTCCAACATAAGTAAAGGCAAGCAACTCCTATATCTCACGAGTGATAGGGAATCACTCGACTTGTAACGGTCCTAAGGCATTGCTCTACCGACCCTATCACACTAGTATTTCAAAACATAGGTACTAGAATAATGCAACTAGGGTGTTCAAACAACTCCTTGAAACATAAATGCACAAGCATAAATAATTCATAGTTGCATAATTTAAGAGTTAGGTTATGCTCCAGGGCTTGCATTCTTGAGCTAAGCCGGTGTCTGACTCCGGGTCAATTACGATGACGTCGGCACCACCTTCGGGAGCTTCTTCTTCGTTGGCGGGGACGAGATTGTACGTGTCGTCAGCGAGAGCGCCTTCTACATGAGATGCACAAGTTTAAGGGGTTGCTGCTAGTTTTAGGTCTAAAAGTTAAGGCATTTGAAGGCCATATTCACCTAGACACCAAAGTATACCATTCTTTTCTTCAGAAGAATAGAAAAAGGGATGCTAGGTTTTAAACTTTACTTGATGGTGATTGTGTACACATATAAAACAAATTTTACTATTATTTCTTATGCAAAGGTTTTGTTTTGGAAATTTAGCTTCACATGCACCACATGAGCTTAACTACCAAAATTGATTTATATCTTTTTATGAAAACACCGTTTACTCTAGTTCCTTCTCCTTTTTGTTTCTCTGTTTCTGTTCCTCCTTTTTATCTACAAACTTTATGTCAGCTACAAGAGTATAAGAGCTAAGCTCACCCCAAAATTTAGCTAAAACCGAGTTGTACAAAATTTATTAAAATTAGTACAAGTTGCTGTTCAAAGAAACAAGATTAATTGATATAAAATCAAAATTACTTCCAAAACAGAAGATTTCTCTACCAGAGCTAGTCATGAGTAAAAGAAAGGCTTTGGCGAAGTGGTAGCTAAAAATATCACTTGGAAAACCCCCAATAATGCCTAAACAGGGTCTAAAATTAGGTTTAGCATTTTTCCAACATGTGCCAACAAGTTTCTAGACCTCTGGTGAAAGTTGGTGATTTTTGACTGCATGAAATTTTTTTAATAAATGTAGAACTGAGCTAGAACAGAAATCACTAAATAATTCATAACTGAAGTTATAGGCCATATTTTTAGGTCTCCTTTGGACACAATGCTTCTATAGACCACACAAGCAACATATCCAAAGTTCAGCTACAAAAGAGCTCAGGATTTGAAATGGTGCACAAAACTCTAAAATCCATGGCTTATGCATCCTAAACTGATATGATAACCGCTAATGCTTCTTTGCTCTTGGTGACGAAGAAATACTACTTTGATCATCTCCTCACCGATTGTTTTTCTTTTGTATGGCTATTTTTTTGAGGGCAATCTGGTACTATAATAACGGGGACTGTAATAGTGGCACTGTAATAATGGACACCCGGACCATTATTAAGTTTGTGTCATTAGAAATCATCTTTGCAATGACGACCACCGTGTCCGTTATTAGAAATTGTCTCTCTAATAACAGGCAACATTACGTCATCGTGCCTGTTATTATAAACGACGGAATGACATCATCACGCCCGTTATTACAAATAGCTTTTTGGAAAATATAAAACTCACAAAAAATAGCAAAAAATATGGGTTGAGAGCCCCACCGGCCCGCCAGCCACCCATCCAAGCTATCAGGTATTCAATTTTTTTCACAAAATTTAAACAATTCGGTTTTCGTAGAATTTAAACAATGCGGCCAGCTTACGGGATTCGAACTCACGACCTCCTACTCGTGTATAACCTCCTCTACCACTACACTAAACTATCAGTTGTGTCTTTCTCCTCATATAATAATTCACCAAGAAAAAATTGATTGTTTGATATCCTAAATGAATTCAAATAAAAAAGTTGTCAACTATAAAGTTTGTTAACTTTCAAAGATATAAAACTTTCATTTAGGTAGTTTCTCCATCTGAGGTCATTTACGAAATTTGAATTTCACATTTAAGAAACATAAAATTAGTTTTTCGTGGACAATACGATCTCAAATTAAAAGGTGTCAACAACAAAGTTTCTTTTTGGGTTATAAACTACAACTTTCATTGAGGTAGTTTCTCTAACCGAGATCATTTGAAAAAATCAAATTTCAAATGATTTGCAATAACGGACACACGACATCAGCTGCCCTTGGTGCATTTTTAATAACAATTGGGTGACACCACATCTCGTTGTTGGCCCTATTCACTATTTGTAACAACGACTGACGATGACATCAGAGGATCTCGTTATTAAAGATGCCATTTTTAAATAACACATGACACATGACGTTGACGTCATCAACCATCTGTTATTAAAGATGTTATTTCTAATAACGGCCATGGATGATGTCAACATTCACTGTTACTACTGTGTCACCTCCGTTTCTAATAACACTTGTTCCACTGACGTCATTGGTGCCCATTATTGATGCGGTCACAACAATAACGCTTCCACCGATGACATCAGCAACAACCCTGATGGGGACCCGCTAGGGTTTGCGCCTGATCTTTCGATGAGACACGTGGGGATAACTCGTTTGGATAATGGTTGCGTTGTTCATGGCCCGACTACAGCCTTCCATGGCTGCGCCTTAGCAACCGATACTCCGCCTCCAATGGCTGCCGTGATCTTGTGGAGCGCGTCACCCGGCCACTAGGGTACCCGTTCCTACAAGCAATCGAAGAACAAGCAAGAACAAGTAGAACAAGCAACTCAATTGCAAATATGGATTTCATACCAATCTGAATACACAAAGTTGGGGTTTCGAATCGAGTAGAACGGATGGTCTAGTCGACACACGCGTCTACAAGGAAGTAGCAATGGCTAAACTTTCATCAAAACAAAACCCAATCTGTTTGTGGCGGCTATGGAGGTATATAAAAGGGGCATGGGATGACCAGGACGTGGTGAGGGTCGTCCCTCAACCCTAGGGTGGTCCCCTAATGGGCCCCACTTGATACACAACCCATCGGGCCAAAATAAGATGACACAACACCGTTGGCTGAAAAGGACTCGGTGGTATTTTGACGATTGCGGCTGACTCCGAGCTGATATGCCCTTGAGGTTAGATCCGTTAAAAAGTAGACTTGATAAGCTTTCCATTAAGTACTTGAACTCCCAAAACGGAGTCCGGATGAAGTCGTGGCAGTTGGCACAAGATGGTGCTGTCCTGCTGTCCGAATCCAGCGTTTCCAAAACGTGTTGGATTTGATCTCTTTCCTTCCTGGGCCAAAAGTGATGTGGTGGCCTGATGAGGATGTTGGGAATACTTGGACTTGGTCCCCAATCAACTTATTTGGTCTTCCAATGCTTTCATCTATGTTTGGCACTCTTTTCAATCCATGTATTTATTTCTAAAAATGATAATTAACAGACATCATGGCGTAGCATCAATTTAATGAATGTAGCAAAGATATAAGATTGATTCACCTTTTGTTTAAGAGACACCAGTATGGTCATATATGAGATGGTGATGTCCTCATCATTCTCCCCTTCTTGGCTGCAAGTCGTCCTCGACTTGCTCCAGTGGCATTCAAAGGTTCATGGTTTGATGTTGGAATGTGGAGCGATGGCCATCCTGCATGGCCACAAGTAGCAAACCTCCCCTTCTTTGGGACAACCCTGTTGCATAAATGAAAGACTAGGAAAACTTTGCAAGACATTGTTAGTGTTAGTGCAGCCCCTAAGTCGATCATGGGATTGTATCGCAAAAGGAGATTTCAGATTAGAGCAAATATAAGCTTTATGCACCAAATATTCTCCTTTGCTGTCATATTTGGCAACTGCATAAAGCGCACACTATTTAAAACATGGCAAACCAGATTTTTCATATAATTCATTCTCCAAACTATTCAGGTCCCAAGTTCGATATAACATAAACAATTAAAAGAAGATAATATTTTCAACTCATCTTTCTCACTAGCAATACAATTAACACTCTTTATTTCAGCATGCATATCATCAAGAACAGAATCATCATGTCCATGCACTAGTCGTGTTCTAGATATGAGCGAAGCATGTTCATACTCACATGGAATGATTTCAGAATCGCATGTGCTGCTTTGCTCACTCTCCTCCGATGTGCTAGGTGCGGCACAATCATTCTTTTCACACTTTAGCAGCGATTCTAGTTGTTCAAATTGCTCAGTGCACGCATCCTCCTGCAAAATGTTAAGGACAACAAGGGGAAAAAGAGGATGCTCCAACTCTAGCTGTGGTGATGAAATTTGAGAAGAAGTATCACACAACGCTTCCTTGTCACAAGGCACGACAAGCAAATCATGTTGTGATAAAGGCAAATCAGCAACGAGTTCCACTATTTCTTACTCTCTTTTAGCATGCAAAGTGGACAAATGTTGGTTATAATGTGTACCATCCTTTTTGCAAGTATTCATACATGAAAGATTCTGTTTTTCAGCTTTACAAGCAAGCAAAAACAAGCTAGATATATGGTTATATATTTCACTAATGAGCAATGTTTGAATTTCAAAATTGAGCCCTTTCATGAACCTACTCATTTTATCTTCCATGCATTCATTCAAGCCACCAAAGATCATAGAAATTTTAAAATCATGAAAGTATTGTCTCACAGTCCTACTGCCTTGTTTTAATTTCTCTAGTTTGGCAAGCAAAAGATCAACATAATATGCAGGAATGAAAGCTTCTCTAAAAACATATTTGAAGTCTTGCCAAGGTTATGGAACTTTATGGTGCCTACAAAGGTGTTTCCATTCTAGCAAAGCATGTTCAGTTAAAATATTAGAGGCAATATAAATCTTTTGTTTCTCAGACAAATCATGCTCATCAAATTCATTATCTATTGTCAACTCCCAATCAATGTATGCTTTAGGATCAAAGTTACCAGCATAGGGAGGCAAGTTGTGAATGATATCCTAGATCTCACGGTGCTCAAAAATCCCCGTATCACCTGCCATGATTAGTAGAAAATAAGAAATACAAAAAAAAATAATATGTATCCTCCTATCAACTACTAGGATGTGGCTGTTGTAAATCTCTCAATCTCAAGCTATTCAAACAAGGTCTTACAAATTCTTACCAAGCAAAATAGGAGGTGGCGGCAACTAACAAGTCTGCAACCATGGAGCGAAGTGTATCCAAATGTATCCAAATCTCAACCTACTGCACGAAAATCGAAGCAAAATGGGTGTTTGTGTACCCAAATGCACTGTTTCGGCCACCGAACTTTCAGATGAATATTTTCGCACGAACACACCCAATAGCCTCAATTGGACCCAAAACGAAGATTGGGAGTGATTTGGAGCATTTTGGTGCCCGGATGCATGCAAAACGGTGCGAAACGGGTCTGTTTCTATGCCCGCACTGCCCTGGAGTAACGAACTTGAGATTGGGTTTTTCGCTACGGACACTTCCAATCTACTCGCTTAGACCCTAAATGGTGTTTGGAAGTGTTTCGGAGCATTTGGATACCTACTGCACGAAAATCAAAGCAAAACGGGTGTTTGTGTACCCAAATGCACTATTTTGGCCGCCGAACGTTCAGATGAATTTTTTCGCACGAACACACCCATAGCCTCCATTGGACCCAAAACGATGTTTGAGAGTGATTTGGAGCGTTTCGGTGCCCGGATGCATGCAAAACGGTGCGAAATGGGTCCGTTTCGGTGCCCGGATGCACTGCCCGGAGTAACGAACTTCAGATTGGGTTTTTCGCTGAAGAACTTCCAATCTATCTTCTTAGAATCTAAATGATGTTTGGGAGTGTTTTGGAGCATATGGATACCTACTGCACGAAAATTGAAGCAAAACGGGTGTTTGTGTACCCAAATGCACTGTTTTGGCCGCCGAACTTTCAGATGAATTTTTTCGCATGAACACACCCAATAGCCTCCATTGGACCCAAAACGATGTTTGGTAGTGATTTGGTCCGTTTCGGTGGCCGGATGCAAGCAAAACGTTGCGAAACGGGTCCGTTTTGGTGCCCGGATGCACTGCCTCGGAACAACGAACTTCAAAATGGGGTTTTTACTACGGACACTTCCAATCTACTCTGTTAGGCCCTAAATGATATTCGCGAGTGTTTCGGAGCATTAGGCTACCTACTGCACGAAAATCGAAGCAAAACGGGTGTTTCGGCCCCCGAATGCGTTGTTTTGCGCGCTGAACTTTTGTTGATTTTTTTCGCACGACCATACCCAATAGGCTCCATTGGACCCAAAACGATGTTAGGGAGTGATTTGGAGCGTTTCTGTACCTTCTGCATGCAAAACGGAGCGAAACAGGTCCGTTTCGGTGCCCGGATGCACTGCCTCGGAACAACGAACTTCAAAATGGGTTTTTCGCTACGGACACTTCCAATCTACTCCGTTAGGCCCTAAATGATGTTTGGGAGTGTTTCGGAGCATTAGGCTACCTACTGCACGAAAATCGAAGCAAAACGGGTGTTTCGGCACCCGAATGCACTGTTTCGCGCACCGAACTTCTGTTGAATTTTTTCGCACGAACATACCCAATAGGCTCCATTGGACCCAAAACGATGTTAGGGAGTGATTTGGAGCGTTTCGGTACCTTCTGCATGCAAAACGGAGCGAAACGAGTCCGTTTCGGTGCCCGGATGCGCTGCCTCGGAACAACGAACTTCAAAATGGGTTTTTCGCTACGGACACTTCCAATCTACTCCGTTAGGCCCTAAATGATGTTCGGGAGTGTTTCGGAGCATTAGGCTACCTACTGCACGAAAATCGAAGCAAAACGGGTGTTTCGGCACCCGAATGCACTGTTTCGCGCGCCGAACTTCTGTTGAATTTTTTCGCACGAACATACCCAATAGGCTCCATTGGACCCAAAACGATGATAGGGAGTGATTTGGAGCGTTTCGGTACCTTCTGCATGCAAAACGGAGCGAAACAGGTCCGGTTCAGTGCCCGGATGCACTGCCTCGGAACAACGAACTTCAAAATGGGTTTTTCGCTACGGACACTTCCATTCTACTCCGTTAGGCCCTAAATGATGTTTGAGAGTGTTTCGGAGCATTAGGCTACCTACTGCACAAAATCGAAGCAAAACGGGTGTTTCGGCACCCGAATGCACTGTTTCGCGCACCAAACTTCTGTTGAATTTTTTCGCACGAACATACCCAATAGGCTCCATTGGACCCAAAACGATGTTAGGGAGTGATTTGGAGCGTTTCGGTACCTTCTGCATGCAAAACGGAGCGAAACAGGTCCGGTTCAGTGCCTGGATGCGTTGCCTCGGAACAACGAACTTCAAAATGGGTTTTTCACTACGGACACTTCCAATCTACTCCGTTAGGCCCTAAATGATGTTCGGGAGTCTTTCGGAGCATTAGGCTACCTACTGCACGAAAATCGAAGCAAAACGGGTGATTCGGCACCCGGATGCACTGTTTCGCGCACCGAACTTCTGTTGAATTTTTTCGCACGAACATACCCAATAGGCTCCATTGGACCCAAAACGATGTTAGGGAGTGATTTGGAGCGTTTCGGTACCTTCTGCATGCAAAACGGAGCGAAACAGGTCCGGTTCAGTGCCCGGATGCACTGCCTCGGAACAACGAACTTCAAAATGGGTTTTTCGCTACGGACACTTCCAATCTACTCCGTTAGGCCCTAAATGATGTTCGGGAGTGTTTCGGAGCATTAGGCTACCTACTGCACGAAAATCGAAGCAAAACGGGTGTTTCGGCACCCGAATGCACTGTTTCGCGCGCCGAACTTCTGTTGAATTTTTTCGCACGAACATACCCAATAGGCTCCATTGGACCCAAAACGATGTTAGGGAGTGATTTGGAGCGTTTCGGTACCTTCTGCATGCAAAACGGAGCGAAACAGGTCCGTTTCAGTGCCCGGATGCACTGCCTCGGAACAACGAACTTCAAAATGGGTTTTTCGCTACGGACACTTCCAATCTACTCCGTTAGGCCCTAAATGATGTTCGGGAGTGTTTCGGAGCATTAGGCTACCTACTGCACGAAAATCGAAGCAAAACGGGTGTTTCGGCACCCGGAATGCACTGTTTCGCGCACCGAACTTCTGTTGAATTTTTTCGCACGACATACCCAATAGGCTCCATTGGACCCAAAACGATGTTAGGGAGTGATTTGGAGCGTTTCGGTACCTTCTGCATGCAAAACGGAGCGAAACAGGTCCGGTTCAGTGCCCGGATGCACTGCCTCGGAACAACGAACTTCAAAATGGGTTTTTCGCTACGGACACTTCCAATCTACTCCGTTAGGCCCTAAATGATGTTCGGGAGTGTTTCGGAGCATTAGGCTACCTACTGCACGAAAATCGAAGCAAAACGGGTGTTTCGGCACCCGGATGCACTGTTTCGCGCACCGAACTTCTGTTGAATTTTTTCGCACGAACATACCCAATAGGCTCCATTGGACCCAAAACGATGTTAGGGAGTGATTTGGAGCGTTTCGGTACCTTCTGCATGCAAAACGGAGCGAAACAGGTCCGGTTCAGTGCCCGGATGCACTGCCTCGGAACAACGAACTTCAAAATGGGTTTTTCGCTACGGACACTTCCATTCTACTCCGTTAGGCCCTAAATGATGTTTCGGAGTGTTTCGGAGCATTAGGCTACCTACTGCACGAAAATCGAAGCAAAACGGGTGTTTCGGCACCCGGATGCACTGTTTCGCGCACCGAACTTCTGTTGAATTTTTTCGCACGAACATACCCAATAGGCTCCATTGGACCCAAAACGATGTTAGGGAGTGATTTGGAGCGTTTCGGTACCTTCTGCATGCAAAACGGAGCGAAACAGGTCCGGTTCAGTGCCCGGATGCGTTGCCTCGGAACAACGAACTTCAAAATGGGTTTTTCACTACGGACACTTCCAATCTACTCCGTTAGGCCCTAAATGATGTTCGGGAGTGTTTCGGAGCATTAGGCTACCTACTGCACGAAAATCGAAGCAAAACGGGTGTTTCGGCACCCGGATGCACTGTTTCGCGCACCGAACTTCTGTTGAATTTTTTCGCACGAACATACCCAATAGGCTCCATTGGACCCAAAACGATGTTAGGGAGTGATTTGGAGCGTTTCGGTACCTTCTGCATGCAAAACGGAGCGAAACAGGTCCGGTTCAGTGCCCGGATGCACTGCCTCGGAACAACGAACTTCAAAATGGGTTTTCGCTACGGACACTTCCAATCTACTCCGTTAGGCCCTAAATGATGTTCGGGAGTGTTTCGGAGCATTAGGCTACCTACTGCACGAAAATCGAAGCAAAACGGGTGTTTCGGCACCCGAATGCACTGTTTCGCGCACCGAACTTTGTTGAATTTTTTCGCACGAACATACCCAATAGGCTCCATTGGACCCAAAACGATGTTAGGGAGTGATTTGGAGCGTTTCGGTACCTTCTGCATGCAAAACGGAGCGAAACAGGTCCGGTTCAGTGCCCGGATGCGCTGCCTCGGAACAACGAACTTCAAAATGGGTTTTTCGCTACGGACACTTCCAATCTACTCCGTTAGGCCCTAAATGATGTTCGGGAGTGTTTCGGAGCATTAGGCTACCTACTGCACGAAAATCGAAGCAAAACGGGTGTTTCGGCACCCGGATGCACTGTTTCGCGCACCGAACTTCTGTTGAATTTTTTCGCACGACCATACCCAATAGGCTCCATTGGACCCAAAACGATGTTAGGGAGTGATTTGGAGCGTTTCGGTACCTTCTGCATGCAAAACGGAGCGAAACAGGTCCGGTTCAGTGCCCGGATGCACTGCCTCGGAACAACGAACTTCAAAATGGGTTTTTCGCTACGGACACTTCCAATCTACTCCGTTAGGCCCTAAATGATGTTCGGGAGTGTTTCGGAGCATTAGGCTACCTACTGCACGAAAATCGAAGCAAAACGGGTGTTTCGGCACCCGGATGCACTGTTTCGCGCACCGAACTTCTGTTGAATTTTTTCGCACGACCATACCCAATAGGCTCCATTGGACCCAAAACGATGTTAGGGAGTGATTTGGAGCGTTTCGGTACCTTCTGCATGCAAAACGGAGCGAAACAGGTCCGGTTCAGTGCCCGGATGCACTGCCTCGGAACAACGAACTTCAAAATGGGTTTTTCGCTACGGACACTTCCAATCTACTCCGTTAGGCCCTAAATGATGTTCGGGAGTGTTTCGGAGCATTAGGCTACCTACTGCACGAAAATCGAAGCAAAACGGGTGTTTCGGCACCCGGATGCACTGTTTCGCGCACCGAACTTCTGTTGAATTTTTTCGCACGAACATACCCAATAGGCTCCATTGGACCCAAAACGATGTTAGGGAGTGATTTGGAGCGTTTCGGTACCTTCTGCATGCAAAACGGAGCGAAACAGGTCCGGTTCAGTGCCCGGATGCACTGCCTCGGAACAACGAACTTCAAAATGGGTTTTTCGCTACGGACACTTCCAATCTACTCCGTTAGGCCCTAAATGATGTTCGGGAGTGTTTCGGAGCATTAGGCTACCTACTGCACGAAAATCGAAGCAAAACGGGTGTTTCGGCACCCGAATGCACTGTTTCGCGCACCGAACTTCTGTTGAATTTTTTCGCACGAACATACCCAATAGGCTCCATTGGACCCAAAACGATGTTAGGGAGTGATTTGGAGCGTTTCGGTACCTTCTGCATGCAAAACGGAGCGAAACAGGTCCGTTCAGTGCCCGGATGCACTGCCTCGGAACAACGAACTTCAAAATGGGTTTTTCGCTACGGACACTTCCAATCTACTCCGTTAGGCCCTAAATGATGTTCGGGAGTGTTTCGGAGCATTAGGCTACCTACTGCACGAAAATCGAAGCAAAACGGGTGTTTCGGCACCCGGATGCACTGTTTCGCGCGCCGAACTTCTGTTGAATTTTTTCGCACGAACATACCCAATAGGCTCCATTGGACCCAAAACGATGTTAGGGAGTGATTTGGAGCGTTTCGGTACCTTCTGCATGCAAAACGGAGCGAAACAGGTCCGTTTCAGTGCCCGGATGCGCTGCCTCGGAACAACGAACTTCAAAATGGGTTTTTCGCTACGGACACTTCCAATCTACTCCGTTAGGCCCTAAATGATGTTCGGGAGTGTTTCGGAGCATTAGGCTACCTACTGCACGAAAATCGAAGCAAAACGGGTGTTTCGGCACCCGGATGCACTGTTTCGCGCACCGAACTTCTGTTGAATTTTTTCGCACGAACATACCCAATAGGCTCCATTGGACCCAAAACGATGTTAGGGAGTGATTTGGAGCGTTTCGGTACCTTCTGCATGCAAAACGGAGCGAAACAGGTCCGGTTCAGTGCCCGGATGCACTGCCTCGGAACAACGAACTTCAAAATGGGTTTTTCGCTACGGACACTTCCAATCTACTCCGTTAGGCCCTAAATGATGTTCGGGAGTGTTTCGGAGCATTAGGCTACCTACTGCACGAAAATCGAAGCAAAACGGGTGTTTCGGCACCCGAATGCACTGTTTCGCGCACCGAACTTCTGTTGAATTTTTTCGCACGAACATACCCAATAGGCTCCATTGGACCCAAAACGATGTTAGGGAGTGATTTGGAGCGTTTCGGTACCTTCTGCATGCAAAACGGAGCGAAACAGGTCCGGTTCAGTGCCCGGATGCACTGCCTCGGAACAACGAACTTCAAAATGGGTTTTTCGCTACGGACACTTCCAATCTACTCCGTTAGGCCCTAAATGATGTTCGGGAGTGTTTCGGAGCATTAGGCTACCTACTGCACGAAAATCGAAGCAAAACGGGTGTTTCGGCACCCGAATGCACTGTTTCGCGCACCGAACTTCTGTTGAATTTTTTCGCACGAACATACCCAATAGGCTCCATTGGACCCAAAACGATGTTAGGGAGTGATTTGGAGCGTTTCGGTACCTTCTGCATGCAAAACGGAGCGAAACAGGTCCGGTTCAGTGCCCGGATGCACTGCCTCGGAACAACGAACTTCAAAATGGGTTTTTCGCTACGGACACTTCCAATCTACTCCGTTAGGCCCTAAATGATGTTCGGGAGTGTTTCGGAGCATTAGGCTACCTACTGCACGAAAATCGAAGCAAAACGGGTGTTTCGGCACCCGGATGCACTGTTTCGCGCACCGAACTTCTGTTGAATTTTTTCGCACGAACATACCCAATAGGCTCCATTGGACCCAAAACGATGTTAGGGAGTGATTTGGAGCGTTTCGGTACCTTCTGCATGCAAAACGGAGCGAAACAGGTCCGGTTCAGTGCCCGGATGCACTGCCTCGGAACAACGAACTTCAAAATGGGTTTTCGCTACGGACACTTCCAATCTACTCCGTTAGGCCCTAAATGATGTTCGGGAGTGTTTCGGAGCATTAGGCTACCTACTGCACGAAAATCGAAGCAAAACGGGTGTTTCGGCACCCGGATGCACTGTTTCGCGCACCGAACTTCTGTTGAATTTTTTCGCACGAACATACCCAATAGGCTCCATTGGACCCAAAACGATGTTAGGGAGTGATTTGGAGCGTTTCGGTACCTTCTGCATGCAAAACGGAGCGAAACAGGTCCGGTTCAGTGCCCGGATGCACTGCCTCGGAACAACGAACTTCAAAATGGGTTTTTCGCTACGGACACTTCCAATCTACTCCGTTAGGCCCTAAATGATGTTCGGGAGTGTTTCGGAGCATTAGGCTACCTACTGCACGAAAATCGAAGCAAAACGGGTGTTTCGGCACCCGGATGCACTGTTTCGCGCACCGAACTTCTGTTGAATTTTTTCGCACGAACATACCCAATAGGCTCCATTGGACCCAAAACGATGTTAGGGAGTGATTTGGAGCGTTTCGGTACCTTCTGCATGCAAAACGGAGCGAAACAGGTCCGGTTCAGTGCCCGGATGCACTGCCTCGGAACAACGAACTTCAAAATGGGTTTTTCGCTACGGACACTTCCAATCTACTCCGTTAGGCCCTAAATGATGTTCGGGAGTGTTTCGGAGCATTAGGCTACCTACTGCACGAAAATCGAAGCAAAACGGGTGTTTCGGCACCCGGATGCACTGTTTCGCGCACCGAACTTCTGTTGAATTTTTTCGCACGAACATACCCAATAGGCTCCATTGGACCCAAAACGATGTTAGGGAGTGATTTGGAGCGTTTCGGTACCTTCTGCATGCAAAACGGAGCGAAACAGGTCCGGTTCAGTGCCCGGATGCACTGCCTCGGAACAACGAACTTCAAAATGGGTTTTTCGCTACGGACACTTCCAATCTACTCCGTTAGGCCCTAAATGATGTTCGGGAGTGTTTCGGAGCATTAGGCTACCTACTGCACGAAAATCGAAGCAAAACGGGTGTTTCGGCACCCGGATGCACTGTTTCGCGCACCGAACTTCTGTTGAATTTTTTCGCACGAACATACCCAATAGGCTCCATTGGACCCAAAACGATGTTAGGGAGTGATTTGGAGCGTTTCGGTACCTTCTGCATGCAAAACGGAGCGAAACAGGTCCGTTCAGTGCCCGGATGCACTGCCTCGGAACAACGAACTTCAAAATGGGTTTTTCGCTACGGACACTTCCAATCTACTCCGTTAGGCCCTAAATGATGTTCGGGAGTGTTTCGGAGCATTAGGCTACCTACTGCACGAAAATCGAAGCAAAACGGGTGTTTCGGCACCCGAATGCACTGTTTCGCGCACCGAACTTCTGTTGAATTTTTTCGCACGAACATACCCAATAGGCTCCATTGGACCCAAAACGATGTTAGGGAGTGATTTGGAGCGTTTCGGTACCTTCTGCATGCAAAACGGAGCGAAACAGGTCCGTTTCGGTGCCCGGATGCGCTGCCTCGGAACAACGAACTTCAAAATGGGTTTTTCGCTACGGACACTTCCAATCTACTCCGTTAGGCCCTAAATGATGTTCGGGAGTGTTTCGGAGCATTAGGCTACCTACTGCACGAAAATCGAAGCAAAACGGGTGTTTCGGCACCCGGATGCACTGTTTCGCGCACCGAACTTCTGTTGAATTTTTTCGCACGAACATACCCAATAGGCTCCATTGGACCCAAAACGATGTTAGGGAGTGATTTGGAGCGTTTCGGTACCTTCTGCATGCAAAACGGAGCGAAACAGGTCCGGTTCAGTGCCCGGATGCACTGCCTCGGAACAACGAACTTCAAAATGGGTTTTTCGCTACGGACACTTCCAATCTACTCCGTTAGGCCCTAAATGATGTTCGGGAGTGTTTCGGAGCATTAGGCTACCTACTGCACGAAAATCGAAGCAAAACGGGTGTTTCGGCACCCGGATGCACTGTTTCGCGCACCGAACTTCTGTTGAATTTTTTCGCACGAACATACCCAATAGGCTCCATTGGACCCAAAACGATGTTAGGGAGTGATTTGGAGCGTTTCGGTACCTTCTGCATGCAAAACGGAGCGAAACAGGTCCGGTTCAGTGCCCGGATGCACTGCCTCGGAACAACGAACTTCAAAATGGGTTTTTCGCTACGGACACTTCCAATCTACTCCGTTAGGCCCTAAATGATGTTCGGGAGTGTTTCGGAGCATTAGGCTACCTACTGCACGAAAATCGAAGCAAAACGGGTGTTTCGGCACCCGATGCACTGTTTCGCGCACCGAACTTCTGTTGAATTTTTTCGCACGAACATACCCAATAGGCTCCATTGGACCCAAAACGATGTTAGGGAGTGATTTGGAGCGTTTCGGTACCTTCTGCATGCAAAACGGAGCGAAACAGGTCCGTTTCAGTGCCCGGATGCACTGCCTCGGAACAACGAACTTCAAAATGGGTTTTTCGCTACGGACACTTCCAATCTACTCCGTTAGGCCCTAAATGATGTTCGGGAGTGTTTCGGAGCATTAGGCTACCTACTGCACGAAAATCGAAGCAAAACGGGTGTTTCGGCACCCGAATGCACTGTTTCGCGCACCGAACTTCTGTTGAATTTTTTCGCACGACATACCCAATAGGCTCCATTGGACCCAAAACGATGTTAGGGAGTGATTTGGAGCGTTTCGGTACCTTCTGCATGCAAAACGGAGCGAAACAGGTCCGGTTCAGTGCCCGGATGCACTGCCTCGGAACAACGAACTTCAAAATGGGTTTTTCGCTACGGACACTTCCAATCTACTCCGTTAGGCCCTAAATGATGTTCGGGAGTGTTTCGGAGCATTAGGCTACCTACTGCACGAAAATCGAAGCAAAACGGGTGTTTCGGCACCCGAATGCACTGTTTCGCGCACCGAACTTCTGTTGAATTTTTTCGCACGACCATACCCAATAGGCTCCATTGGACCCAAAACGATGTTAGGGAGTGATTTGGAGCGTTTCGGTACCTTCTGCATGCAAAACGGAGCGAAACAGGTCCGGTTCAGTGCCCGGATGCACTGCCTCGGAACAACGAACTTCAAAATGGGTTTTTCGCTACGGACACTTCCAATCTACTCCGTTAGGCCCTAAATGATGTTCGGGAGTGTTTCGGAGCATTAGGCTACCTACTGCACGAAAATCGAAGCAAAACGGGTGTTTCGGCACCCGATGCACTGTTTCGCGCACCGAACTTCTGTTGAATTTTTTCGCACGAACATACCCAATAGGCTCCATTGGACCCAAAACGATGTTAGGGAGTGATTTGGAGCGTTTCGGTACCTTCTGCATGCAAAACGGAGCGAAACAGGTCCGGTTCAGTGCCCGGATGCACTGCCTCGGAACAACGAACTTCAAAATGGGTTTTTCGCTACGGACACTTCCAATCTACTCCGTTAGGCCCTAAATGATGTTCGGGAGTGTTTCGGAGCATTAGGCTACCTACTGCACGAAAATCGAAGCAAAACGGGTGTTTCGGCACCCGGATGCACTGTTTCGCGCCCCGAACTTTTGTTGAATTTTTTCGCACGACCATACCCAATAGGCTCTATTGGACCCAAAACGATGTTAGGGAGTGATTTGGAGCGTTTCGGTACCTTCTGCATGCAAAATGGAGCGAAACAGGTCCGGTTCAGTGCCCGGATGCACTGCCTCGGAACAACGAACTTCAAAATGGGTTTTTCGCTACGGACACTTCCATTCTACTCCGTTAGGCCCTAAATGATGTTTGGGAGTGATTTGGAAAGTTTCAGTACCTTCTGCATGCAAAACGTAGCGAAACAGGTCCGGTTCAGTGCCCGGATGCACTGCCTCGGAACAACGAACTTCAAAATTTGTTTTCACTACGGACACTTCCAATCTACTCCGTTAGGCCCTAAATGATGTTCGGGAGTGTTTCGGAGCATTAGGCTACCTACTGCACGAAAATCGAAGCAAAACGGGTGTTTCGGCACCCGAATGCACTGTTTCGCGCACCGAACTTCTGTTGAATTTTTTCGCACGAACATACCCAATAGGCTCCATTGGACCCAAAACGATGTTAGGGAGTGATTTGGAGCGTTTCGGTACCTTCTGCATGCAAAACGGAGCGAAACAGGTCCGTTTCAGTGCCCGGATGCACTGCCTCGGAACAACGAACTTCAAAATGGGTTTTTCGCTACGGACACTTCCAATCTACTCCGTTAGGCCCTAAATGATGTTCGGGAGTGTTTCGGAGCATTAGGCTACCTACTGCACGAAAATCGAAGCAAAACGGGTGTTTCGGCACCCGAATGCACTGTTTCGCGCACCGAACTTCTGTTGAATTTTTTCGCACGAACATACCCAATAGGCTCCATTGGACCCAAAACGATGTTAGGGAGTGATTTGGAGCGTTTCGGTACCTTCTGCATGCAAAACGGAGCGAAACAGGTCCGTTTCAGTGCCCGGATGCGCTGCCTCGGAACAACGAACTTCAAAATGGGTTTTTCGCTACGGACACTTCCAATCTACTCCGTTAGGCCCTAAATGATGTTCGGGAGTGTTTCGGAGCATTAGGCTACCTACTGCACGAAAATCGAAGCAAAACGGGTGTTTCGGCACCCGAATGCATTGTTTCGCGCACCGAACTTCTGTTGAATTTTTTCGCACGAACATACCCAATAGGCTCCATTGGACCCAAAACGATGTTAGGGAGTGATTTGGAGCGTTTCGGTACCTTCTGCATGCAAAACGGAGCGAAACAGGTCCGTTCAGTGCCCGGATGCACTGCCTCGGAACAACGAACTTCAAAATGGGTTTTTCGCTACGGACACTTCCAATCTACTCCGTTAGGCCCTAAATGATGTTCGGGAGTGTTTCGGAGCATTAGGCTACCTACTGCACGAAAATCGAAGCAAAACGGGTGTTTCGGCACCCGAATGCATTGTTTCGCGCACCGAACTTCTGTTGAATTTTTTCGCACGAACATACCCAATAGGCTCCATTGGACCCAAAACGATGTTAGGGAGTGATTTGGAGCGTTTCGGTACCTTCTGCATGCAAAACGGAGCGAAACAGGTCCGGTTCAGTGCCCGGATGCACTGCCTCGGAACAACGAACTTCAAAATGGGTTTTTCGCTACGGACACTTCCAATCTACTCCGTTAGGCCCTAAATGATGTTCGGGAGTGTTTCGGAGCATTAGGCTACCTACTGCACGAAAATCGAAGCAAAACGGGTGTTTCGGCACCCGAATGCACTGTTTCGCGCACCGAACTTCTGTTGAATTTTTTCGCACGAACATACCCAATAGGCTCCATTGGACCCAAAACGATGTTAGGGAGTGATTTGGAGCGTTTCGGTACCTTCTGCATGCAAAACGGAGCGAAACAGGTCCGTTCAGTGCCCGGATGCGCTGCCTCGGAACAACGAACTTCAAAATGGGTTTTTCGCTACGGACACTTCCAATCTACTCCGTTAGGCCCTAAATGATGTTCGGGAGTGTTTCGGAGCATTAGGCTACCTACTGCACGAAAATCGAAGCAAAACGGGTGTTTCGGCACCCGAATGCACTGTTTCGCGCACCGAACTTCTGTTGAATTTTTTCGCACGAACATACCCAATAGGCTCCATTGGACCCAAAACGATGTTAGGGAGTGATTTGGAGCGTTTCGGTACCTTCTGCATGCAAAACGGAGCGAAACAGGTCCGTTTCAGTGCCCGGATGCGCTGCCTCGGAACAACGAACTTCAAAATGGGTTTTTCGCTACGGACACTTCCAATCTACTCCGTTAGGCCCTAAATGATGTTCGGGAGTGTTTCGGAGCATTAGGCTACCTACTGCACGAAAATCGAAGCAAAACGGGTGTTTCGGCACCCGAATGCACTGTTTCGCGCACCGAACTTCTGTTGAATTTTTTCGCACGAACATACCCAATAGGCTCCATTGGACCCAAAACGATGTTAGGGAGTGATTTGGAGCGTTTCGGTACCTTCTGCATGCAAAACGGAGCGAAACAGGTCCGTTCAGTGCCCGGATGCACTGCCTCGGAACAACGAACTTCAAAATGGGTTTTTCGCTACGGACACTTCCAATCTACTCCGTTAGGCCCTAAATGATGTTCGGGAGTGTTTCGGAGCATTAGGCTACCTACTGCACGAAAATCGAAGCAAAACGGGTGTTTCGGCACCCGAATGCACTGTTTCGCGCACCGAACTTCTGTTGAATTTTTTCGCACGAACATACCCAATAGGCTCCATTGGACCCAAAACGATGTTAGGGAGTGATTTGGAGCGTTTCGGTACCTTCTGCATGCAAAACGGAGCGAAACAGGTCCGTTTCAGTGCCCGGATGCACTGCCTCGGAACAACGAACTTCAAAATGGGTTTTTCGCTACGGACACTTCCAATCTACTCCGTTAGGCCCTAAATGATGTTTGGGAGTGTTTCGGAGCATTAGGCTACCTACTGCACGAAAATCGAAGCAAAACGGGTGTTTCGGCACCCGAATGCACTGTTTCGCGCACCGAACTTCTGTTGAATTTTTTCGCACGAACATACCCAATAGGCTCCATTGGACCCAAAACGATGTTAGGGAGTGATTTGGAGCGTTTCGGTACCTTCTGCATGCAAAACGGAGCGAAACAGGTCCGTTTCAGTGCCCGGATGCGCTGCCTCGGAACAACGAACTTCAAAATGGGTTTTTCGCTACGGACACTTCCAATCTACTCCGTTAGGCCCTAAATGATGTTCGGGAGTGTTTCGGAGCATTAGGCTACCTACTGCACGAAAATCGAAGCAAAACGGGTGTTTCGGCACCCGATGCACTGTTTCGCGCACCGAACTTCTGTTGAATTTTTTCGCACGAACATACCCAATAGGCTCCATTGGACCCAAAACGATGTTAGGGAGTGATTTGGAGCGTTTCGGTACCTTCTGCATGCAAAACGGAGCGAAACAGGTCCGGTTCAGTGCCCGGATGCACTGCCTCGGAACAACGAACTTCAAAATGGGTTTTTCGCTACGGACACTTCCAATCTACTCCGTTAGGCCCTAAATGATGTTCGGGAGTGTTTCGGAGCATTAGGCTACCTACTGCACGAAAATCGAAGCAAAACGGGTGTTTCGGCACCCGGATGCACTGTTTCGCGCACCGAACTTCTGTTGAATTTTTTCGCACGAACATACCCAATAGGCTCCATTGGACCCAAAACGATGTTAGGGAGTGATTTGGAGCGTTTCGGTACCTTCTGCATGCAAAACGGAGCGAAACAGGTCCGGTTCAGTGCCCGGATGCGTTGCCTCGGAACAACGAACTTCAAAATGGGTTTTTCGCTACGGACACTTCCAATCTACTCCGTTAGGCCCTAAATGATGTTCGGGAGTGTTTCGGAGCATTAGGCTACCTACTGCACGAAAATCGAAGCAAAACGGGTGTTTCGGCACCCGAATGCATTGTTTCGCGCACCGAACTTCTGTTGAATTTTTTCGCACGAACATACCCAATAGGCTCCATTGGACCCAAAACGATGTTAGGGAGTGATTTGGAGCGTTTCGGTACCTTCTGCATGCAAAACGGAGCGAAACAGGTCCGGTTCAGTGCCCGGATGCGTTGCCTCGGAACAACGAACTTCAAAATGGGTTTTTCGCTACGGACACTTCCAATCTACTCCGTTAGGCCCTAAATGATGTTCGGGAGTGTTTCGGAGCATTAGGCTACCTACTGCACGAAAATCGAAGCAAAACGGGTGTTTCGGCACCCGAATGCACTGTTTCGCGCACCGAACTTCTGTTGAATTTTTTCGCACGAACATACCCAATAGGCTCCATTGGACCCAAAACGATGTTAGGGAGTGATTTGGAGCGTTTCGGTACCTTCTGCATGCAAAACGGAGCGAAACAGGTCCGGTTCAGTGCCCGGATGCGTTGCCTCGGAACAACGAACTTCAAAATGGGTTTTTCACTACGGACACTTCCAATCTACTCCGTTAGGCCCTAAATGATGTTCGGGAGTGTTTCGGAGCATTAGGCTACCTACTGCACGAAAATCGAAGCAAAACGGGTGTTTCGGCACCCGAATGCACTGTTTCGCGCACCGAACTTCTGTTGAATTTTTTCGCACGAACATACCCAATAGGCTCCATTGGACCCAAAACGATGTTAGGGAGTGATTTGGAGCGTTTCGGTACCTTCTGCATGCAAAACGGAGCGAAACAGGTCCGTTTCAGTGCCCGGATGCGCTGCCTCGGAACAACGAACTTCAAAATGGGTTTTTCACTACGGACACTTCCAATCTACTCCGTTAGGCCCTAAATGATGTTCGGGAGTGTTTCGGAGCATTAGGCTACCTACTGCACGAAAATCGAAGCAAAACGGGTGTTTCGGCACCCGAATGCACTGTTTCGCGCACCGAACTTCTGTTGAATTTTTCGCACGAACATACCCAATAGGCTCCATTGGACCCAAAACGATGTTAGGGAGTGATTTGGAGCGTTTCGGTACCTTCTGCATGCAAAACGGAGCGAAACAGGTCCGTTTCGGTGCCCGGATGCACTGCCTCGGAACAACGAACTTCAAAATGGGTTTTTCGCTACGGACACTTCCAATCTACTCCGTTAGGCCCTAAATGATGTTTGGGAGTGTTTCGGAGCATTAGGCTACCTACTGCACGAAAATCGAAGCAAAACGGGTGTTTCGGCACCCGAATGCACTGTTTCGCGCACCAAACTTCTGTTGAATTTTTTCGCACGAACATACCCAATAGGCTCCATTGGACCCAAAACGATGTTAGGGAGTGATTTGGAGCGTTTCGGTACCTTCTGCATGCAAAACGGAGCGAAACAGGTCCGTTTCGGTGCCCGGATGCGCTGCCTCGGAACAACGAACTTCAAAATGGGTTTTTCGCTACGGACACTTCCAATCTACTCCGTTAGGCCCTAAATGATGTTCGGGAGTGTTTCGGAGCATTAGGCTACCTACTGCACGAAAATCGAAGCAAAACGGGTGTTTCGGCACCCGATGCACTGTTTCGCGCACCGAACTTCTGTTGAATTTTTTCGCACGAACATACCCAATAGGCTCCATTGGACCCAAAACGATGTTAGGGAGTGATTTGGAGCGTTTCGGTACCTTCTGCATGCAAAACGGAGCGAAACAGGTCCGGTTCAGTGCCCGGATGCGTTGCCTCGGAACAACGAACTTCAAAATGGGTTTTTCACTACGGACACTTCCAATCTACTCCGTTAGGCCCTAAATGATGTTCGGGAGTGTTTCGGAGCATTAGGCTACCTACTGCACGAAAATCGAAGCAAAACGGGTGTTTCGGCACCCGAATGCACTGTTTCGCGCACCGAACTTCTGTTGAATTTTTTCGCACGAACATACCCAATAGGCTCCATTGGACCCAAAACGATGTTAGGGAGTGATTTGGAGCGTTTCGGTACCTTCTGCATGCAAAACGGAGCGAAACAGGTCCGTTTCAGTGCCCGGATGCACTGCCTCGGAACAACGAACTTCAAAATGGGTTTTTCGCTACGGACACTTCCAATCTACTCCGTTAGGCCCTAAATGATGTTCGGGAGTGTTTCGGAGCATTAGGCTACCTACTGCACGAAAATCGAAGCAAAACGGGTGTTTCGGCACCCGAATGCACTGTTTCGCGCCCGAACTTCTGTTGAATTTTTTCGCACGAACATACCCAATAGGCTCCATTGGACCCAAAACGATGTTAGGGAGTGATTTGGAGCGTTTCGGTACCTTCTGCATGCAAAACGGAGCGAAACAGGTCCGTTTCGGTGCCCGGATGC
>JACEFO010002111.1:0-76230 GCA_015342445.1 Digitaria exilis | reverse complement strand
GCGTTTCGGACCTTCTGCATCAAACGTAGCAAAACAGAGTCCATTCAGTGCGGGATGCACTGACCTCGGAACAACGAATACAAGCAAACGGAGCGAAATGGGTCCGTTTCGGTGCCCAGATGCACTGCCTCGTAACAACGAACTTCAAAATGGGTTTTCGCTACGGACACCTCCAATCTACTCCGTTAGGCCCTAAATGATGTTTGGGAGTGTTTTGGAGCATTCGGCTACCTACTGCACGAAAATCGGAGCAAAACGGGTGTTTCGGCACCGAATGCACTTTTTCGCGCCCTGAACTTCTGTTGAATTTTTTCGCACGAACATACCCAATAGCCTCCATTGACCCAAAACGATGTTAGGGAGTGATTTGGCGCGTTTCGGTACCTTCTGCATGCAAAACGGGAGCGAAACGGGTCCGTTTCGGTGCCCAGATGCACTGCCTCGTAACAACGAACTTCAAAATGGGTTTTTCGCTACGGACACCTCCAATCTACTCCGTTAGGCCCTAAATGATGTTGGGAGTGTTTGGAGGCCTTCGGCTACCTACTGCACGAAAATCGGAGGAAAAACGGGTGTTTTCGGCACCCGAATGCACTTTTTCGCGCCCCGAACTTCTGTTGAATTTTTCGCACGAACATACCCAATAGCCTCCATTGGACCCAAAACGATGTTAGGGAGTGATTTGGCGCGTTTCGGTACCTTCTGCATGCAAAACGGAGCGAAACGGGTCCGTTTCGGTGCCAGATGCACTGCCTCGTAACAACGAACTTCAAAATGGGTTTTTCGCTACGGACACCTCCAATCTACTCCGTTAGGCCCTAAATGATGTTTGGGAGTGTTTTGGAGCATTCGGCTACCTACTGCACGAAAATCGGAGCAAAACGGGTGTTTCGGCACCCGAATGCACTTTTTCGCGCCCTGAACTTCTGTTGAATTTTTTCGCACGAACATACCCAATAGCCTCCATTGGACCCAAAACGATCTTAGGGAGTGATTTGGCGCGTTTCGGTACCTTCTGCATGCAAAACGGAGCAAAACGGGTCCGTTTCGGTGCCCAGATGCACTGCCTCGTAACAACGAACTTCAAAATGGGTTTTTCGCTACGGACACCTCCAATCTACTCCGTTAGGCCCTAAATGATGTTTGGGAGTGTTTTGGAGCATTCGGTACCTACTGCACGAAAATCGGAGCAAAACGGGTGTTTCGGCACCCGAATGCACTTTTTCGCGCCCTGAACTTCTGTTGAATTTTTTCGCAACGAACATACCCAATAGCCTCCATTGGACCAAAACGATCTTAGGGAGTGATTTGGCGCGTTTCGGTACCTTCTGCATGCAAAACGGAGCGAAAACGGGTCCGTTTCGGTGCCCAGATGCACTGCCTCGTAACAACGAACTTCAAAATGGGTTTTTCGCTACGGACACCTCCAATCTACTCCGTTAGGCCCTAAATGATGTTTGGGAGTGTTTTTGGAGCATTCGGTTACCTACTGCACGAAATCGGAGCAAAACGGGTGTTTCGGCACCCGAATGCACTTTTCGCGCCCCGAACTTCTGTTGAATTTTTCGCACGAACATACCCAATAGCCTCCATTGGACCCAAAACGATGTTAGGGAGTGATTTGGCGCGTTTCCGGTACCTTCTGCATGCAAAACGGAGCGAAACGGGTCCGTTTCGGTGCCCAGATGCACTGCCTCGTAACAACGAACTTCAAAATGGGTTTTTCGCTACGGACACCTCCAATCTACTCCGTTAGGCCCTAAATGATGTTTGGGAGTGTTTTGGAGCATTCGGCTACCTACTGCACGAAAATCGGAGCAAAACGGGTGTTTCGGCACCGAATGCACTTTTTCGCGCCCCGAACTTCTGTTGAATTTTTTCGCACGAACATACCCAATAGCCTCCATTGGACCCAAAACGATGTTAGGGAGTGATTTGGCGCGTTTCGGTACCTTCTGCATGCAAAACGGAGCGAAACGGGTCCGTTTCGGTGCCCAGATGCACTGCCTCGTAACAACGAACTTCAAATGGGTTTTTCGCTACGGAACACCTCCAATCTACTCGTTAGGCCCTAAATGATGTTTGGGAGTGTTTTGGAGCATTCGGCTCCCTACTGCACGAAAAATCGGAGCAAACGGGTGTTTCGGCACCGAATGCACTTTTTCGCGCCCCGAACTTCTGTGAATTTTTTCGCACGAACATACCCAATAGCCTCATTGGACCCAAAACGATGTTAGGGAGTGATTTGGCGCGTTTCGGTACCTTCTGCATGCAAAACGGAGCGAAACGGGTCCGTTTCGGTGCCCAGATGCACTGCCTCGTAACAACGAACTTCAAAATGGGTTTTTCGCTACGGACACCTCCAATCTACTCCGTTAGGCCCTAAATGATGTTTGGGAGTGTTTTGCAGCATAAGGCTACCTACTGCACGAAAATCGGAGCAAAACGGGTGTTTCGGCACCCGAATGCACTTTTTCGCGCCCCGAACTTCTGTTGAATTTTTTCGCACGAACATACCCAATAGCCTCCATTGGACCCAAAACGATGTTAGGGAGTGATTTGGCGCGTTTCGGTACCTTCTGCATGCAAAACGGAGCGAAACGGGTCCGTTTCGGTGCCCAGATGCACTGCCTCGTAACAACGAACTTCAAAATGGGTTTTTCGCTACGGACACCTCCAATCTACTCCGTTAGGCCCTAAATGATGTTTGGGAGTGTTTTGGAGCATAAGGCTACCTACTGCACGAAAATCGGAGCAAAACGGGTGTTTCGGCACCCGAATGCACTTTTTCGCGCCCCGAACTTCTGTTGAATTTTTTCGCACGAACATACCCAATAGCCTCCATTGGACCCAAAACGATGTTAGGGAGTGATTTGGCGCGTTTCGGTACCTTCTGCATGCAAAACGGAGCGAAACGGGTCCGTTTCGGTGCCCAGATGCACTGCCTCGTAACAACGAACTTCAAAATGGGTTTTTCGCTACGGACACCTCCAATCTACTCCGTTAGGCCCTAAATGATGTTTGGGAGTGTTTTGGAGCATTCGGCTACCTACTGCACGAAAATCGGAGCAAAACGGGTGTTTCGGCACCCGAATGCACTTTTTCGCGCCCCGAACTTCTGTTGAATTTTTTCGCACGAACATACCCAATAGCCTCCATTGGACCCAAAACGATGTTAGGGAGTGATTTGGCGCGTTTCGGTACCTTCTGCATGCAAAACGGAGCGAAACGGGTCCGTTTCGGTGCCCAGATGCACTGCCTCGTAACAACGAACTTCAAAATGGGTTTTTGCTACGGACACCTCCAATCTACTCCGTTAGGCCCTAAATGATGTTTGGGAGTGTTTTGGAGCATTCGGTTACCTACTGCACGAAAATCGGAGCAAAACGGGTGTTTCGGCACCCGAATGCACTTTTTCTCGCCTCGAACTTCTGTTGAATTTTTTCGCACGAACATACCCAATAGCCTCCATTGGACCCAAAACGATGTTAGGGAGTGATTTGGCGCGTTTTCGGTACCTTCTGCATGCAAACGGAGCGAAACGGTCCGTTTCGTGCCCAGATGCACTGCCTCGTAACAACGAACTTCAAATGGGTTTTCGCTACGGACACCTCCAATCTACTCCGTTAGGCCCTAAATGATGTTTGGGAGTTGTTTGGAGCATCGGCTACCTACTGCACGAAAATCGGAGCCAAACGGTGTTTCGGCACCCGAATGCACTTTTTCGCGCCCCGAACTTCTGTGAATTTTTTTCGCACGAAATCAATACCTCCATTGGACCCATAACGATGTTAGGGAGTGATTTGGCGCGTTTCGGTACCTTCTGCATGCAAAACGGAGCGAAACGGGTCCGATTCGGTGCCCAGATGCACTGCCTCGTAACAACGAACTTCAAAATGGGTTTTTCGCTACGGACACCTCCAATCTACTCCGTTAGGCCTAAATGATGTTTGGAGTGTTTTGGAGCATTCAGCTACCTACTGCACGAAAATCGGAGCAAAACGGGTTGTTTCGGCACCCGAAGCACTTTTCGCGCCCGGGAAACTTCATTGAACTTTTTCGCACGAACATACCCAATAGCCTCCATTGGACCAAAACGATTTAGGGAGTGATTTGGCGCGTTTCGGTACCTTCTGCATGCAAAACGGAGCGAAACGGGTCCGTTTCGGTGCCCAGATGCACTGCCTCCGTAACAACGAACTTCAAAATGGGTTTTTCGCTACGGACACCTCCAATCTACTCCGTTAGGCCCTAAATGATGTTTGGGAGTGTTTTGGAGCATTCGGTTACCTACTGCACGAAAATCGGAGCAAAACGGGTGTTTCGGCACCCGAATGCACTTTTTCGCGCCCCGAACTTCTGTTGAAGTTTTTCGCACGAACATACCCAATAGCCTCCATTGGACCCAAAACGATGTTAGGGAGTGATTTGGCGCGTTTCGGTACCTTCTGCATGCAAAACGGAGCGAAACGGGTCCGTTTCGGTGCCCAGATGCACTGCCTCGTAACAACGAACTTCAAAATGGGTTTTTCGCTACGGACACCTCCAATCTACTCCGTTAGGCCCTAAATGATGTTTGGGAGTGTTTTGGAGCATTCGGCTACCTACTGCACGAAAATCGGAGCAAAACGGGTGTTTCGGCACCCGAATGCACTTTTTCGCGCCCCGAACTTCTGTTGAATTTTTTCGCACGAACATACCCAATAGCCTCCATTGGACCCAAAACGATCTTAGGGAGTGATTTGGCGCGTTTCGGTACCTTCTGCATGCAAAACGGAGCGAAACGGGTCCGTTCGGTGCCCAGATGCACTGCCTCGTAACAACGAACTTCAAATGGGTTTTTCGCTACGGACACCTCCAATCTACTCCGTTAGGCCCTAAATGATGTTTGGGAGTGTTTTGGAGCATTCGGCTACCTACTGCACGAAAATCGGAGCAAAACGGGTGTTTCGGCACCTGAATGCACTTTTTCGCGCCCCGAACTTCTGTTGAATTTTTTCGCACGAACATACCCAATAGCCTCCATTGGACCCAAAACGATGTTAGGGAGTGATTTGGCGCGTTTCGGTACCTTCTGCATGCAAAACGGAGCGAAACGGGTCCGTTTCGGTGCCCAGATGCAACTGCCTCGTAACAACGAACTTCAAAATGGGTTTTTCGCTACGGACACCTCCAATCTACTCCGTTAGGCCCTAAATGATGTTTGGGAGTGTTTTGGAGCATTCGGTTACCTACTGCACGAAAATCGGAGCAAAACGGGTGTTTCGGCACCCGAATGCACTTTTTCGCGCCCTGAACTTCTGTTGAATTTTTTCGCACGAACATACCCAATAGCCTCCATTGGACCCAAAACGATCTTAGGGAGTGATTTGGCGCGTTTCGGTACCTTCTGCATGCAAAAACGGGTCCGTTTCGGTGCCCAGATGCACTGCCTCGTAACAACGAACTTCAAAATGGGTTTTTCGCTACGGACACCTCCAATCTACTCCGTTAGGCCCTAAATGATGTTTGGGAGTGTTTGCAGCATAAGGCTACCTACTGCACGAAAATCGGAGCAAAACGGGTGTTTCGGCACCCGAATGCACTTTTTCGCGCCCCGAACTTCTGTTGAATTTTTTCGCACGAACATACCCAATAGCCTCCATTGGACCCAAAACGATCTTAGGGAGTGATTTTGGCGCGTTTCGGTACCTTCTGCATGCAAAACGGAGCGAAACGGGTCCGTTTCGGTGCCCAGATGCACTGCCTCGTAACAACGAACTTCAAAATGGGTTTTTCGCTACGGACACCTCCAATCTACTCCGTTAGGCCCTAAATGATGTTTGGGAGTGTTTTGGAGCATTCGGTTACCTACTGCACGAAAATCGGAGCAAAACGGGTGTTTCGGCACCCGAATGCACTTTTTCGCGCCCCGAACTTCTGTTGAATTTTTTCGCACGAACATACCCAATAGCCTCCATTGGACCCAAAACGATGTTAGGGAGTGATTTGGCGCGTTTCGGTACCTTCTGCATGCAAAACGGAGCGAAACGGGTCCGTTTCGGTGCCCAGATGCACTGCCTCGTAACAACGAACTTCAAAATGGGTTTTTCGCTACGGACACCTCCAATCTACTCCGTTAGGCCCTAAATGATGTTTGGGAGTGTTTTGGAGCATTCGGCTACCTACTGCACGAAAATCGGAGCAAAACGGGTGTTTCGGCACCCGAATGCACTTTTTCGCGCCCCGAACTTCTGTTGAATTTTTTCGCACGAACATACCCAATAGCCTCCATTGGACCCAAAACGATGTTAGGGAGTGATTTGGCGCGTTTCGGTACCTTCTGCATGCAAAACGGAGCTAAACGGGTCCGTTTCGGTGCCCAGATGCACTGCCTCGTAACAACGAACTTCAAAATGGGTTTTTCGCTACGGACACCTCCAATCTACTCCGTTAGGCCCTAAATGATGTTTGGGAGTGTTTTGGAGCATTCGGCTACCTACTGCACGAAAATCGGAGCAAAACGGGTGTTTCGGCACCCGAATGCACTTTTTCGCGCCCCGAACTTCTGTTGAATTTTTTCGCACGAACATACCCAATAGCCTCCATTGGACCCAAAACGATGTTAGGGAGTGATTTGGCGCGTTTCGGTACCTTCTGCATGCAAAACGGAGCGAAACGGGTCCGTTTCGGTGCCCAGATGCACTGCCTCGTAACAACGAACTTCAAAATGGGTTTTTCGCTACGGACACCTCCAATCTACTCCGTTAGGCCCTAAATGATGTTTGGGAGTGTTTTGGAGCATTCGGCTACCTACTGCACGAAAATCGGAGGAAAACGGGTGTTTCGGCACCCGAATGCACTTTTTCGCACCCCGAACTTCTGTTGAAGTTTTTCGCACGAACATACCCAATAGCCTCCATTGGACCCAAAACGATGTTAGGGAGTGATTTGGCGCGTTTCGGTACCTTCTGCATGCAAAACGGAGCGAAACGGGTCCGTTTCGGTGCCCAGATGCACTGCCTCGTAACAACGAACTTCAAAATGGGTTTTTCGCTACGGACACCTCCAATCTACTCCGTTAGGCCCTAAATGATGTTTGGGAGTGTTTTGGAGCATTCGGCTACCTACTGCACGAAAATCGGAGCAAAACGGGTGTTTCGCACCCGAATGCACTTTTTCGCGCCCCGAACTTCTGTTGAAGTTTTTCGCACGAACATACCCAATAGCCTCCATTGGACCCAAAACGATGTTAGGGAGTGATTTGGCGCGTTTCGGTACCTTCTGCATGCAAAACGGAGCGAAACGGGTCCGTTTCGGTGCCCAAGATGCACTGCCTCGTAACAACGAACTTCAAAATGGGTTTTTCGCTACGGACACCTCCAATCTACTCCGTTAGGCCCTAAATGATGTTTGGGAGTGTTTTGGAGCATTCGGCTACCTACTGCACGAAAATCGGAGCAAAACGGGTGTTTCGGCACCCGAATGCACTTTTTCGCGCCCCGAACTTCTGTTGAATTTTTTCGCACGAACATACCCAATAGCCTCCATTGGACCCAAAACGATGTTAGGGAGTGATTTGGCGCGTTTCGGTACCTTCTGCATGCAAAACGGAGCGAAACGGGTCCGTTTCGGTGCCCAGATGCACTGCCTCGTAACAACGAACTTCAAAATGGGTTTTTCGCTACGGACACCTCCAATCTACTCGTTAGGCCCTAAATGATGTTTGGGAGTGTTTTGGAGCATTCGGCTACCTACTGCACGAAAATCGGAGCAAAACGGGTGTTTCGGCACCCGAATGCACTTTTTCGCGCCCGAACTTCTGTTGATTTTTTTCGCACGAACATACCCAATAGCCTCCATTGGACCCAAAACGATCTTAGGGAGTGATTTGGCGCGTTTCGGTACCTTCTGCATGCAAAACGGAGCGAAACGGGTCCGTTTCGGTGCCCAGATGCACTGCCTCGTAACAACGAACTTCAAAATGGGTTTTTTCGCTACGGACACCTCCAATCTACTCCGTTAGGCCCTAAATGATGTTTGGGAGTGTTTTGGAGCATTCGGTTACCTACTGCACGAAAATCGGAGCAAAACGGGTGTTTCGGCACCCGAATGCACTTTTTCGCGCCCCGAACTTCTGTTGAATTTTTTCGCACGAACATACCCAATAGCCTCCATTGGACCCAAAACGATGTTAGGGAGTGATTTGGCGCGTTTCGGTACCTTCTGCATGCAAAACGGAGCGAAACGGGTCCATTTCGGTGCCCAGATGCACTGCCTCGTAACAACGAACTTCAAAATGGGTTTTTCGCTACGGACACCTCCAATCTACTCCGTTAGGCCCTAAATGATGTTTGGGAGTGTTTTGGAGCATTCGGCTACCTACTGCACGAAAATCGGAGCAAAACGGGTGTTTCGGCACCCGAATGCACTTTTTCGCGCCCCGAACTTCTGTTGAATTTTTTCGCACGAACATACCCAATAGCCTCCATTGGACCCAAAACGATGTTAGGGAGTGATTTGGCGCGTTTCGGTACCTTCTGCATGCAAAACGGAGCGAAACGGGTCCGTTTCGGTGCCCAGATGCACTGCCTCGTAACAACGAACTTCAAAATGGGTTTTTCGCTACGGACACCTCCAATCTACTCCGTTAGGCCCTAAATGATGTTTGGGAGTGTTTTGGAGCATTCGGCTACCTACTGCACGAAAATCGGAGCAAAACGGGTGTTTCGGCACCCGAATGCACTTTTTCGCGCCCCGAACTTCTGTTGAATTTTTCGCACGAACATACCCAATAGCCTCCATTGGACCCAAAACGATGTTAGGGAGTGATTTGGCGCGTTTCGGTACCTTCTGCATGCAAAACGGAGCGAAACGGGTCCGTTTATGGCCCAGATGCACTGCCTCGTAACAACGAACTTCAAAATGGGTTTTTCGCTACGGACACCTCCAATCTACTCCGTTAGGCCCTAAATGATGTTTGGGAGTGTTTTGGAGCATTCGGCTACCTACTGCACGAAAATCGGAGGAAAACGGGTGTTTCGGCACCCGAATGCACTTTTTCGCGCCCCGAACTTCTGTTGAATTTTTTCGCACGAACATACCCAATAGCCTCCATTGGACCCAAAACGATGTTAGGGAGTGATTTGGCGCGTTTCGGTACCTTCTGCATGCAAAACGGAGCGAAACGGGTCCGTTTCGGTGCCCAGATGCACTGCCTCGTACAACGAACTTCAAAATGGGTTTTTCGCTACGGACACCTCCAATCTACTCCGTTAGGCCCTAAATGATGTTTGGGAGTGTTTTGGAGCATTCGGTTACCTACTGCACGAAAATCGGAGCAAAACGGGTGTTTCGGCACCCGAATGCACTTTTTCGCGCCCGAACTTCTGTTGAATTTTTTCGCACGAACATACCCAATAGCCTCCATTGGACCCAAAACGATGTTAGGGAGTGATTTGGCGGCGTTTCGGTACCTTCTGCATGCAAAACGGAGCGAAACGGGTCCGTTTCGGTGCCCAGATGCACTGCCTCGTAACAACGAACTTCAAAATGGGTTTTTCGCTACGGACACCTCCAATCTACTCCGTTAGGCCCTAAATGATGTTTGGGAGTGTTTTGGAGCATTCGGCTACCTACTGCACGAAAATCGGAGCAAAACGGGTGTTTCGGCACCCGAATGCACTTTTTCGCGCCCCGAACTTCTGTTGAATTTTTTCGCACGAACATACCCAATAGCCTCCATTGGACCCAAAACGATCTTAGGGAGTGATTTGGCGCGTTTCGGTACCTTCTGCATGCAAAACGGAGCGAAACGGGTCCGTTTCGGTGCCCAGATGCACTGCCTCGTAACAACGAACTTCAAAATGGGTTTTTCGCTACGGACACCTCCAATCTACTCCGTTAGGCCCTAAATGATGTTTGGGAGTGTTTTGGAGCATTCGGTTACCTACTGCACGAAAATCGGAGCAAAACGGGTGTTTCGGCACCCGAATGCACTTTTTCGCGCCCCGAACTTCTGTTGAATTTTTTCGCACGAACATACCCAATAGCCTCCATTGGACCCAAAACGATGTTAGGGAGTGATTTGGCGCGTTTCGGTACCTTCTGCATGCAAAACGGAGCGAAACGGGTCCGTTTCGGTGCCCAGATGCACTGCCTCGTAACAACGAACTTCAAAATGGGTTTTTCGCTACGGACACCTCCAATCTACTCCGTTAGGCCCTAAATGATGTTTGGGAGTGTTTTGGAGCATTCGGCTACCTACTGCACGAAAATCGGAGCAAAACGGGTGTTTCGGCACCCGAATGCACTTTTTCGCGCCCCGAACTTCTGTTGAATTTTTCGCACGAACATACCCAATAGCCTCCATTGGACCCAAAACGATCTTAGGGAGTGATTTGGCGCGTTTCGGTACCTTCTGCATGCAAAACGGAGCGAAACGGGTCCGTTTCGGTGCCCAGATGCACTGCCTCGTAACAACGAACTTCAAAATGGGTTTTTCGCTACGGACACCTCCAATCTACTCCGTTAGGCCCTAAATGATGTTTGGGAGTGTTTTGGAGCATTCGGCTACCTACTGCACGAAAATCGGAGCAAAACGGGTGTTTCGGCACCCGAATGCACTTTTTCGCGCCCCGAACTTCTGTTGAATTTTTTCGCACGAACATACCCAATAGCCTCCATTGGACCCAAAACGATGTTAGGGAGTGATTTGGCGCGTTTCGGTACCTTCTGCATGCAAAACGGAGCGAAACGGGTCCGTTTCGGTGCCCAGATGCACTGCCTCGTAACAACGAACTTCAAAATGGGTTTTTTCGCTACGGACACCTCCAATCTACTCCGTTAGGCCCTAAATGATGTTTGGGAGTGTTTTGGAGCATTCGGTTACCTACTGCACGAAAATCGGAGCAAAACGGGTGTTTCGGCACCCGAATGCACTTTTTCGCGCCCCGAACTTCTGTTGAATTTTTTCGCACGAACATACCCAATAGCCTCCATTGGACCCAAAACGATGTTAGGGAGTGATTTGGCGCGTTTCGGTACCTTCTGCATGCAAAACGGAGCGAAACGGGTCCGTTTCATAGCCCAGATGCACTGCCTCGTAACAACGAACTTCAAAATGGGTTTTTCGCTACGGACACCTCCAATCTACTCCGTTAGGCCCTAAATGATGTTTGGGAGTGTTTTGGAGCATTCGGCTACCTACTGCACGAAAATCGGAGCAAAACGGGTGTTTCGGCACCCGAATGCACTTTTTCGCGCCCCGAACTTCTGTTGAATTTTTTCGCACGAACATACCCAATAGCCTCCATTGGACCCAAAACGATGTTAGGGAGTGATTTGGCGCGTTTCGGTACCTTCTGCATGCAAAACGGAGCGAAACGGGTCCGTTTCGGTGCCCAGATGCACTGCCTCGTAACAACGAACTTCAAAATGGGTTTTTCGCTACGGACACCTCCAATCTACTCCGTTAGGCCCTAAATGATGTTTGGGAGTGTTTTGGAGCATTCGGTTACCTACTGCACGAAAATCGGAGAAAACGGGTGTTTCGGCACCCGAATGCACTTTTTCGCGCCCTGAACTTCTGTTGAATTTTTCGCACGAACATACCCAATAGCCTCCATTGGACCCAAAACGATCTTAGGGAGTGATTTGGCGCGTTTCGGTACCTTCTGCATGCAAAACGGAGCGAAACGGGTCCGTTTCGGTGCCCAGATGCACTGCCTCGTAACAACGAACTTCAAAATGGGTTTTTCGCTACGGACACCTCCAATCTACTCCGTTAGGCCCTAAATGATGTTTGGGAGTGTTTGGAGCATTCGGTTACCTACTGCACGAAAATCGGAGCAAAACGGGTGTTTCGGCACCCGAATGCACTTTTTCGCGCCCCGAACTTCTGTTGAATTTTTCGCACGAACATACCCAATAGCCTCCATTGGACCCAAAACGATGTTAGGGAGTGATTTGGCGCGTTTCGGTACCTTCTGCATGCAAAACGGAGCGAAACGGGTCCGTTTCGGTGCCCAGATGCACTGCCTCGTAACAACGAACTTCAAAATGGGTTTTTCGCTACGGACACCTCCAATCTACTCCGTTAGGCCCTAAATGATGTTTGGGAGTGTTTTGGAGCATACGGCTACCTACTGCACGAAAATCGGAGCAAAACGGGTGTTTCGGCACCCGAATGCACTTTTTCGCGCCCCGAACTTCTGTTGAATTTTTTCGCACGAACATACCCAATAGCCTCCATTGGACCCAAAACGATCTTAGGGAGTGATTTGGCGCGTTTCGGTACCTTCTGCATGCAAAACGGAGCGAAACGGGTCCGTTTCGGTGCCCAGATGCACTGCCTCGTAACAACGAACTTCAAAATGGGTTTTTCGCTACGGACACCTCCAATCTACTCCGTTAGGCCCTAAATGATGTTTGGGAGTGTTTGGAGCATTCGGCTACCTACTGCACGAAAATCGGAGCAAAACGGGTGTTTCGGCACCCGAATGCACTTTTTCGCGCCCGAACTTCTGTTGAATTTTTCGCACGAACATACCCAATAGCCTCCATTGGACCCAAAACGATCTTAGGGAGTGATTTGGCGCGTTTCGGTACCTTCTGCATGCAAAACGGAGCGAAACGGTCCGTTTCGGTGCCCAGATGCACTGCCTCGTAACAACGAACTTCAAAATGGGTTTTCGCTACGGACACCTCCAATCTACTCCGTTAGGCCCTAAATGATGTTTGGGAGTGTTTTGGAGCATTCGGCTACCTACTGCACGAAAATCGGAGCAAAACGGGTGTTTCGGCACCCGAATGCACTTTTTCGCGCCCCGAACTTCTGTTGAATTTTTTCGCACGAACATACCCAATAGCCTCCATTGGACCCAAAACGATGTTAGGGAGTGATTTGGCGCGTTTCGGTACCTTCTGCATGCAAAACGGAGCGAAACGGGTCCGTTTCGGTGCCCAGATGCACTGCCTCGTAACAACGAACTTCAAAATGGGTTTTTCGCTACGGACACCTCCAATCTACTCCGTTAGGCCCTAAATGATGTTTGGGAGTGTTTTGGAGCATTCGGTTACCTACTGCACGAAAATCGGAGCAAAACGGGTGTTTCGGCACCCGAATGCACTTTTTCGCGCCCCGAACTTCTGTTGAATTTTTCGCACGAACATACCCAATAGCCTCCATTGGACCCAAAACGATGTTAGGGAGTGATTTGGCGCGTTTCGGTACCTTCTGCATGCAAAACGGAGCGAAACGGGTCCGTTTCGGTGCCCAGATGCACTGCCTCGTAACAACGAACTTCAAAATGGGTTTTTCGCTACGGACACCTCCAATCTACTCCGTTAGGCCCTAAATGATGTTTGGGAGTGTTTTGCAGCATAAGGCTACCTACTGCACGAAAATCGGAGCAAAACGGGTGTTTCGGCACCCGAATGCACTTTTTCGCGCCCCGAACTTCTGTTGAATTTTTTCGCACGAACATACCCAATAGCCTCCATTGGACCCAAAACGATGTTAGGGAGTGATTTGGCGCGTTTCGGTACCTTCTGCATGCAAAACGGAGCGAAACGGGTCCGTTTCGGTGCCCAGATGCACTGCCTCGTAACAACGAACTTCAAAATGGGTTTTTCGCTACGGACACCTCCAATCTACTCCGTTAGGCCCTAAATGATGTTTGGGAGTGTTTTGGAGCATTCGGCTACCTACTGCACGAAAATCGGAGCAAAACGGGTGTTTCGGCACCCGAATGCACTTTTTCGCGCCCGAACTTCTGTTGAATTTTTTCGCACGAACATACCCAATAGCCTCCATTGGACCCAAAACGATGTTAGGGAGTGATTTGGCGCGTTTCGGTACCTTCTGCATGCAAAACGGAGCGAAACGGGTCCGTTTCGGTAGCCCAGATGCACTGCCTCGTAACAACGAACTTCAAAATGGGTTTTTCGCTACGGACACCTCCAATCTACTCCGTTAGGCCCTAAATGATGTTTGGGAGTGTTTTGCAGCATTCGGCTACCTACTGCACGAAAATCGGAGCAAAACGGGTGTTTCGGCACCCGAATGCACTTTTTCGCGCCCGAACTTCTGTTGAAGTTTTTCGCACGAACATACCCAATAGCCTCCATTGGACCCAAAACGATCTTAGGGAGTGATTTGGCGCGTTTCGGTACCTTCTGCATGCAAAACGGAGCGAAACGGGTCCGTTTCGGTGCCCAGATGCACTGCCTCGTAACAACGAACTTCAAAATGGGTTTTTCGCTACGGACACCTCCAATCTACTCCGTTAGGCCCTAAATGATGTTTGGGAGTGTTTTGCAGCATTCGGCTACCTACTGCACGAAAATCGGAGCAAAACGGGTGTTCGGCACCCGAATGCACTTTTTCGCGCCCCGAACTTCTGTTGAATTTTTTCGCACGAACATACCCAATAGCCTCCATTGGACCCAAAACGATGTTAGGGAGTGATTTGGCGCGTTTCGGTACCTTCTGCATGCAAAACGGAGCGAAACGGGTCCGTTTCGGTGCCCAGATGCACTGCCTCGTAACAACGAACTTCAAAATGGGTTTTTCGCTACGGACACCTCCAATCTACTCCGTTAGGCCCTAAATGATGTTTGGGAGTGTTTTGGAGCATTCGGCTACCTACTGCACGAAAATCGGAGCAAAACGGGTGTTTCGGCACCCGAATGCACTTTTTCGCGCCCTGAACTTCTGTTGAATTTTTTCGCACGAACATACCCAATAGCCTCCATTGGACCCAAAACGATGTTAGGGAGTGATTTGGCGCGTTTCGGTACCTTCTGCATGCAAAACGGAGCGAAACGGGTCCGTTTCGGTGCCCAGATGCACTGCCTCGTAACAACGAACTTCAAAATGGGTTTTTCGCTACGGACACCTCCAATCTACTCCGTTAGGCCCTAAATGATGTTTGGGAGTGTTTTGGAGCATTCGGTTACCTACTGCACGAAAATCGGAGCAAAACGGGTGTTTCAGGCACCCGAATGCACTTTTTCGCGCCCCGAACTTCTGTTGAATTTTTCGCACGAACATACCCAATAGCCTCCATTGGACCCAAAACGATGTTAGGGAGTGATTTGGCGCGTTTCGGTACCTTCTGCATGCAAAACGGAGCGAAACGGGTCCGTTTCGGTGCCCAGATGCACTGCCTCGTAACAACGAACTTCAAAATGGGTTTTTCGCTACGGACACCTCCAATCTACTCCGTTAGGCCCTAAATGATGTTTGGGAGTGTTTTGCAGCATTCGGCTACCTACTGCACGAAAATCGGAGCAAAACGGGTGTTTCGGCACCCGAATGCACTTTTTCGCGCCCCGAACTTCTGTTGAATTTTTTCGCACGAACATACCCAATAGCCTCCATTGGACCCAAAACGATCTTAGGGAGTGATTTGGCGCGTTTCGGTACCTTCTGCATGCAAAACGGAGCGAAACGGGTCCGTTTCGGTGCCCAGATGCACTGCCTCGTAACAACGAACTTCAAAATGGGTTTTCGCTACGGACACCTCCAATCTACTCCGTTAGGCCCTAAATGATGTTTGGGAGTGTTTTGGAGCATTCGGTTACCTACTGCACGAAAATCGGAGCAAAACGGGTGTTTCGCACCCGAATGCACTTTTTCGCGCCCCGAACTTCTGTTGAAGTTTTTCGCACGAACATACCCAATAGCCTCCATTGGACCCAAAACGATGTTAGGGAGTGATTTGGCGCGTTTCGGTACCTTCTGCATGCAAAACGGAGCGAAACGGGTCCGTTTCAGTGCCCAGATGCACTGCCTCGTAACAACGAACTTCAAAATGGGTTTTTCGCTACGGACACCTCCAATCTACTCCGTTAGGCCCTAAATGATGTTTGGGAGTGTTTTGGAGCATTCGGTTACCTACTGCACGAAAATCGGAGCAAAACGGGTGTTTCGGCACCCGAATGCACTTTTTCGCGCCCCGAACTTCTGTTGAATTTTTCGCACGAACATACCCAATAGCCTCCATTGGACCCAAAACGATGTTAGGGAGTGATTTGGCGCGTTTCGGTACCTTCTGCATGCAAAACGGAGCGAAACGGGTCCGTTTCGGTGCCCAGATGCACTGCCTCGTAACAACGAACTTCAAAATGGGTTTTTCGCTACGGACACCTCCAATCTACTCCGTTAGGCCCTAAATGATGTTTGGGAGTGTTTTGGAGCATTCGGTTACCTACTGCACGAAATCGGAGCAAAACGGGTGTTTCGGCACCCGAATGCACTTTTTCGCGCCCCGAACTTCTGTTGAATTTTTTCGCACGAACATACCCAATAGCCTCCATTGGACCCAAAACGATGTTAGGGAGTGATTTGGCGCGTTTCGGTACCTTCTGCATGCAAAACGGAGCGAAACGGGTCCGTTTCGGTGCCCAGATGCACTGCCTCGTAACAACGAACTTCAAAATGGGTTTTTCGCTACGGACACCTCCAATCTACTCCGTTAGGCCCTAAATGATGTTTGGGAGTGTTTTGGAGCATTCGGTTACCTACTGCACGAAAATCGGAGCAAAACGGGTGTTTCGGCACCCGAATGCACTTTTTCGCGCCCTGAACTTCTGTTGAATTTTTTCGCACGAACATACCCAATAGCCTCCATTGGACCCAAAACGATGTTAGGGAGTGATTTGGCGCGTTTCGGTACCTTCTGCATGCAAAACGGAGCGAAACGGGTCCGTTTCGGTGCCCAGATGCACTGCCTCGTAACAACGAACTTCAAAATGGGTTTTCGCTACGGACACCTCCAATCTACTCCGTTAGGCCCTAAATGATGTTTGGGAGTGTTTTGGAGCATTCGGTTACCTACTGCACGAAAATCGGAGCAAAACGGGTGTTTCGGCACCCGAATGCACTTTTTCGCGCCCCGAACTTCTGTTGAATTTTTTCGCACGAACATACCCAATAGCCTCCATTGGACCCAAAACGATGTTAGGGAGTGATTTGGCGCGTTTCGGTACCTTCTGCATGCAAAACGGAGCGAAACGGGTCCGTTTCGGTGCCCAGATGCACTGCCTCGTAACAACGAACTTCAAAATGGGTTTTTCGCTACGGACACCTCCAATCTACTCCGTTAGGCCCTAAATGATGTTTGGGAGTGTTTTGGAGCATTCGGCTACCTACTGCACGAAAATCGGAGCAAAACGGGTGTTTCGGCACCCGATGCACTTTTTCGCGCCCGAACTTCTGTTGAATTTTTTCGCACGAACATACCCAATAGCCTCCATTGGACCCAAAACGATGTTAGGGAGTGATTTGGCGCGTTTCGGTACCTTCTGCATGCAAAACGGAGCGAAACGGGTCCGTTTCGGTGCCCAGATGCACTGCCTCGTAACAACGAACTTCAAAATGGGTTTTTCGCTACGGACACCTCCAATCTACTCCGTTAGGCCCTAAATGATGTTTGGGAGTGTTTTGGAGCATTCGGCTACCTACTGCACGAAAATCGGAGCAAAACGGGTGTTTCGGCACCCGAATGCACTTTTTCGCGCCCCGAACTTCTGTTGAATTTTTCGCACGAACATACCCAATAGCCTCCATTGGACCCAAAACGATCTTAGGGAGTGATTTGGCGCGTTTCGGTACCTTCTGCATGCAAAACGGAGCGAAACGGGTCCGTTTCGGTGCCCAGATGCACTGCCTCGTAACAACGAACTTCAAAATGGGTTTTTCGCTACGGACACCTCCAATCTACTCCGTTAGGCCCTAAATGATGTTTGGGAGTGTTTTGCAGCATAAGGCTACCTACTGCACGAAATCGGAGCAAAACGGGTGTTTCGGCACCCGAATGCACTTTTTCGCGCCCCGAACTTCTGTTGAATTTTTTCGCACGAACATACCCAATAGCCTCCATTGGACCCAAAACGATCTTAGGGAGTGATTTGGCACGTTTCGGTACCTTCTGCATGCAAAACGGAGCGAAACGGGTCCGTTTCGGTGCCCAGATGCACTGCCTCGTAACAACGAACTTCAAAATGGGTTTTTCGCTACGGACACCTCCAATCTACTCCGTTAGGCCCTAAATGATGTTTGGGAGTGTTTTGCAGCATTCGGTTACCTACTGCACGAAAATCGGAGCAAAACGGGTGTTTCGGCACCCGAATGCACTTTTTCGCGCCCTGAACTTCTGTTGAATTTTTTCGCACGAACATACCCAATAGCCTCCATTGGACCCAAAACGATCTTAGGGAGTGATTTGGCGCGTTTCGGTACCTTCTGCATGCAAAACGGAGCAAAACGGGTCCGTTCGGTGCCCAGATGCACTGCCTCGTAACAACGAACTTCAAAATGGGTTTTTCGCTACGGACACCTCCAATCTACTCCGTTAGGCCCTAAATGATGTTTGGGAGTGTTTGGCAGCATTCGGCTACCTACTGCACGAAAATCGGAGCAAAACGGGTGTTTCGGCACCCGAATGCACTTTTTCGCGCCCCGAACTTCTGTTGAATTTTTTCGCACGAACATACCCAATAGCCTCCATTGGACCCAAAACGATGTTAGGGAGTGATTTGGCGCGTTTCGGTACCTTCTGCATGCAAAACGGAGCGAAACGGGTCCGTTTCGGTGCCCAGATGCACTGCCTCGTAACAACGAACTTCAAAATGGGTTTTTCGCTACGGACACCTCCAATCTACTCCGTTAGGCCCTAAATGATGTTTGGGAGTGTTTTGGAGCATTCGGTTACCTACTGCACGAAAATGGAGCAAAACGGGTGTTTCGGCACCCGAATGCACTTTTTCGCGCCCGAACTTCTGTTGAATTTTTTCGCACGAACATACCCAATAGCCTCCATTGGACCCAAAACGATGTTAGGGAGTGATTTGGCGCGTTTCGGTACCTTCTGCATGCAAAACGAGCAAACGGGTCCGTTTCAGTGCCCAGATGCACTGCCTCGTAACAACGAACTTCAAAATGGGTTTTCGCTACGGACACCTCCAATCTACTCCGTTAGGCCCTAAATGATGTTTGGGAGTGTTTTGCAGCATAAGGCTACCTACTGCACGAAAATCGGAGCAAAACGGGTGTTTCGGCACCCGAATGCACTTTTTCGCGCCCCGAACTTCTGTTGAATTTTTTCGCACGAACATACCCAATAGCCTCCATTGGACCCAAAACGATCTTAGGGAGTGATTTGGCGCGTTTCGGTACCTTCTGCATGCAAAACGGAGCGAAACGGGTCCGTTTCGGTGCCCAGATGCACTGCCTCGTAACAACGAACTTCAAAATGGGTTTTTCGCTACGGACACCTCCAATCTACTCCGTTAGGCCCTAAATGATGTTTGGGAGTGTTTTGGAGCATTAGGCTACCTACTGCACGAAAATCGGAGCAAAACGGGTGTTTCGGCACCCGAATGCACTTTTTCGCGCCCCGAACTTCTGTTGAATTTTTTCGCACGAACATACCCAATAGCCTCCATTGGACCCAAAACGATCTTAGGGAGTGATTTGGCGCGTTTCGGTACCTTCTGCATGCAAAACGGAGCGAAACGGGTCCGTTTCGGTGCCCAGATGCACTGCCTCGTAACAACGAACTTCAAAATGGGTTTTCGCTACGGACACCTCCAATCTACTCCGTTAGGCCCTAAATGATGTTTGGGAGTGTTTTGCAGCATAAGGCTACCTACTGCACGAAAATCGGAGCAAAACGGGTGTTTCGGCACCCGAATGCACTTTTTCGCGCCCCGAACTTCTGTTGAATTTTTTCGCACGAACATACCCAATAGCCTCCATTGGACCCAAAACGATGTTAGGGAGTGATTTGGCGCGTTTCGGTACCTTCTGCATGCAAAACGGAGCGAAACGGGTCCGGTTCGGTGCCCAGATGCCTGCCTCGTAACAACGAACTTCAAAATGGGTTTTTCGCTACGGACACCTCCAATCTACTCCGTTAGGCCCTAAATGATGTTTGGGAGTGTTTCGGAGCATTAGGCTACCTACTGCACGAAAATCGAAGCAAAACGGGTGTTTCGGCACCCGGATGCACTGTTTCGCGCGCCGAACTTCTGTTGAATTTTTTCGCACGACTATACCCAATAGGCTCCATTGGACCCAAAACGATGTTAGGGAGTGATTTGGAGCGTTTCGGTACCTTCTGCATCCAAAACGGAGCGAAACAGGTCCGGTTCAGTTCCCGGATGCACTGCCTCGGAACAACGAACATCAAAATGGGTTTTTCGCTACGGACACCTCCAATCTACTCGTTAGGCCCTAAATGATGTTTGGGAGTGTTTTGGAGCATTAGGCTACCTACTGCACGAAAATCGGAGCAAAACGGGTGTTTCGGCACCCGAATGCACTTTTTCGCGCCCCGAACTTCTGTTGAATTTTTCGCACGAACATACCCAATAGCTCCATTGGACCCAAAACGATGTTAGGGAGTGATTTGGCGCGTTTCGGTACCTTCTGCATGCAAAACGGAGCGAAACGGGTCCGTTTCGGTGCCCAGATGCACTGCCTCGTAACAACGAACTTCAAAATGGGTTTTTCGCTACGGACACCTCCAATCTACTCCGTTAGGCCCTAAATGATGTTTGGGAGTGTTTTGGAGCATTAGGCTACCTACTGCACGAAAATCGGAGCAAAACGGGTGTTTCGGCACCCGAATGCACTGTTTCGCGCCCTGAACTTCTGTTGAATTTTTCGCACGAACATACCCAATAGCCTCCATTGGACCCAAAACGATGTTAGGGAGTGATTTGGCGCGTTTCGGTACCTTCTGCATGCAAAACAGAGCGAAACGGGTCCGTTCGGTGCCCAGGATGCGTGCCTCGAACAACGAACTTCAAAATGGGTTTTTCGCTACGGACACTCCAATCTACTCCGTTAGGCCCTAAAGATGTTCGGGAGTGTTTTGGAGCATTAGGCTACCTACTGCACGAAAATCGGAGCAAAACGGGTGTTTCGGCACCCGAATGCACTTTTTCGCGCCCCGAACTTCTGTTGAATTTTTTCGCACGAACATACCCAATAGCCTCCATTGGACCCAAAACGATGTTAGGGAGTGATTTGGCGCGTTTCGGTACCTTCTGCATGCAAAACGGAGCGAAACGGGTCCGTTTCGGTGCCCAGATGCACTGCCTCGGAACAACGAACTTCAAAATGGGTTTTTCGCTACGGACACCTCCAATCTACTCGTTAGGCCCTAAATGATGTTTGGGAGTGTTTTGGAGCATTAGGCTACCTACTGCACGAAAATCGGAGCAAAACGGGTGTTTCGGCACCCGAATGCACTTTTTCGCGCCCCAAACTTCTGTTGAATTTTTTCGCACGAACATACCCAATAGCCTCCATTGGACCCAAAACGATGTTAGGGAGTGATTTGGCGCGTTTCGGTACCTTCTGCATGCAAAACGGAGCGAAACGGGTCCGTTTCGGTGCCCAGATGCACTGGCCTCGTAACAACGAACTTCAAAATGGGTTTTTCGCTACGGACACCTCCAATCTACTCCGTTAGGCCCTAAATGATGTTTGGGAGTGTTTGGAGCATTAGGTTACCTACTGCACGAAAATCGAAGCAAAACGGGTGTTTCGGCACCCGAATGCACTTTTTCGCGCCCCGAACTTCTGTTGAATTTTTCGCACGAACATACCCAATAGCCTCCATTGGACCCAAAACGATGTTAGGGAGTGATTTGGAGCGTTTCGGTACCTTCTGCATGCAAAACGGAGCGAAACGGGTCCGTTTCAGTGCCCAGATGCACTGCCTCGTAACAACGAACTTCAAAATGGGTTTTTCGCTACGGACACCTCCAATCTACTCCGTTAGGCCCTAAAGATGTTTGGGAGTGTTTTGGAGCATTAGGCTACCTACTGCACGAAAATCGGAGCAAAACGGGTGTTTCGGCACCCGAATGCACTTTTCGCGCCCGAACTTCTGTTGAATTTTTCGCACGAACATACCCAATAGCCTCCATTGGACCCAAAACGATGTTAGGGAGTGATTTGGCGCGTTTCGGTACCTTCTGCATGCAAAACGGAGCGAAACAGGTCCGTTTCAGTGCCCGGATGCACTGCCTCGGAACAACGAACTTCAAAATGGGTTTTTCGCTACGGACACTTCCAATCTACTCTGTTAGGCCCTAAATGATGTTTGGGAGTGTTTCGGAGCATTAGGCTACCTACTGCACGAAAATCGAAGCAAAACGGGTGTTTCGGCACCCGAATGCAATGTTTCGCGCACCGAACTTCTGTTGAATTTTTTCGCACGAACATACCCAATAGGCTCCATTGGACCCAAAACGATGTTAGGGAGTGATTTGGCGCGTTTTGGTACCTTCTGCATGCAAAACGGAGCGAAACGGGTCCATTTCGGTGCCCAGATGCGCGGCCTCGTAACAACGAACTTCAAAATGGGTTTTTCGCTACGGACACTTCCAATCTACTCCGTTAGGCCCTAAATGATGTTCGGGAGTGTTTCGGAGCATTAGGCTACCTACTGCACGAAAATCGAAGCAAAACGGGTGTTTCGGCACCCGAATGCATTGTTTCGCGCCCCGAACTTCTGTTGAATTTTTCGCACGAACATACCCAATAGGCCTCCATTGGACCCAAAACGATGTTAGGGAGTGATTTGGAGCGTTTCGGTACCTTCTGCATGCAAAACAGAGCGAAACGGGTCCGGTTCAGTGCCCGGATGCGTTGCCTCGGAACAACGAACTTCAAAATGGGTTTTTCGCTACGGACAGTTCCAATCTACTCCGTCAGGCCCTAAAAGATGTTCGGGAGTGTTTCGGAGCATTAGGCTACCTACTGCACAAAAATCGAAGCAAAACGGGTGTTTCGGCACCCGGATGCACTCTTTCGCGCGCCGAACTTCTGTTGAATTTTTTCGCACGACCATACCCAATAGGCTCCATTGGACCCAAAACGATGTTAGGGAGTGATTTGGAGCGTTTCGGTACCTTCTGCATGCAAAACGGAGCGAAACAGGTCCGGTTCAGTTCCCGGATGCACTGCCTCGGAACAACGAACATCAAAAATGGGTTTTTCGCTACGGACACTTCCATTCTACTCTGTTAGGCCCTAAATGTTGTTTGGGAGTGTTTCGGAGCATTAGGCTACCTACTGCACAAAAATCGAAGCAAAACGGGTGTTTCGGCACCCGAATGCAATGTTTCGCGCACCAAACTTCTGTTGAATTTTTTCGCACGAACATACCCAATAGGCTCCATTGGACCCAAAACGATGTTACGGAGTGATTTGGAGCGTTTTGGTACCTTCTGCATGCAAAACGGAGCGAAACGGGTCCGTTTCGGTGCCCGGATGCACTGCCTCGGAACAACGAACTTCAAAATGGGTTTTTCGCTACGGACACTTCCAATCTACTCCGTTAGGCCCTAAATGATGTTCGGGAGTGTTTCGGAGCATTAGGCTACCTACTGCACAAAAATCGAAGCAAAACGGGTGTTTCGGCACCCGAATGCAATGTTTCGCGCACCAAACTTCTGTTGAATTTTTTCGCACGAACATACCCAATAGGCTCCATTGGACCCAAAACGATGTTAGGGAGTGATTTGGCGCGTTTCGGTACCTTCTGCATGCAAAACGGAGCGAAACGGGCCCGTTTCGGTGCCCAGATGCACTGCCTCGGAACAACGAACTTCAAAATGGGTTTTTCGCTACGGACACTTCCAATCTACTCCGTCAGGCCCTAAATGATGTTCGGGAGTGTTTCGGAGCATTAGGCTACCTACTGCACAAAAATCGAAGCAAAACGGGTGTTTCGGCACCCGGATGCACTGTTTCGCGCGCCGAACTTCTGTTGAATTTTTTCGCACGACCATACCCAATAGGCTCCATTGGACCCAAAACGATGTTAGGGAGTGATTTGGAGCGTTTCGGTACCTTCTGCATCCAAAACGGAGCGAAACAGGTCCGGTTCAGTTCCCGGATGCACTGCCTCGGAACAACGAACATCAAAATGGGTTTTTCGCTATGGACACTTCCATTCTACTCTGTTAGGCCCTAAATGTTGTTTGGGAGTGTTTCGGAGCATTAGGCTACCTACTGCACAAAAATCGAAGCAAAACGGGTGTTTCGGCACCCGAATGCAATGTTTCGCGCACCAAACTTCTGTTGAATTTTTTCGCACGAACATACCCAATAGGCTCCATTGGACCCAAAACGGTGTTACGGAGTGATTTGGAGCGTTTTGGTACCTTCTGCATGCAAAACGGAGCGAAACGGGTCCATTTCGGTGCCCGGATGCGCGGCCTCGGAACAACGAACTTTAAAATGGGTTTTTCGCTACGGACACTTCCAATCTACTCCGTTAGGCCCTAAATGATGTTCGGGAGTGTTTCGGAGCATTAGGCTACCTACTGCACGAAAATCGAAGCAAAACGGGTGTTTCGGCACCCGAATGCATTGTTTCGCGCGCCGAACTTTTGTTGAATTTTTTCGCACGAACATACCCAATAGGCTCCATTGGACCCAAAACGATGTTAGGGAGTGATTTGGAGCGTTTCGGTACCTTCTGCATGCAAAACAGAGCGAAACGGGTCCGGTTCAGTGCCCGGATGCGTTGCCTCGGAACAACGAACTTCAAAATGGGTTTTTCGCTACGGACAGTTCCAATCTACTCCGTCAGGCCCTAAAAGATGTTCGGGAGTGTTTCGGAGCATTAGGCTACCTACTGCACAAAATCGAAGCAAAACGGGTGTTTCGGCACCCGGATGCACTGTTTCGCGCGCCGAACTTCTGTTGAATTTTTTCGCACGACCATACCCAATAGGCTCCATTGGACCCAAAACGATGTTAGGGAGTGATTTGGAGCGTTTCGGTACCTTCTGCATGCAAAACGGAGCGAAACAGGTCCGGTTCAGTTCCCGGATGCACTGCCTCGGAACAACGAACATCAAAATGGGTTTTTCGCTACGGACACTTCCATTCTACTCTGTTAGGCCCTAAATGTTGTTTGGGAGTGTTTCGGAGCATTAGGCTACCTACTGCACAAAAATCGAAGCAAAACGGGTGTTTCGGCACCCGAATGCAATGTTTCGCGCACCAAACTTCTGTTGAATTTTTTCGCACGAACATACCCAATAGGCTCCATTGGACCCAAAACGATGTTACGGAGTGATTTGGAGCGTTTTGGTACCTTCTGCATGCAAAACGGAGCGAAACGGGTCCATTTCGGTGCCCGGATGCGCGGCCTCGGAACAACGAACTTAAAATGGGTTTTTCGCTACGGACACTTCCAATCTACTCCGTTAGGCCCTAAATGATGTTCGGGAGTGTTTCGGAGCATTAGGCTACCTACTGCACGAAAATCGAAGCAAAACGGGTGTTTCGGCACCCGAATGCATTGTTTCGCGCGCCGAACTTCTGTTGAATTTTTTCGCACGAACATACCCAATAGGCTCCATTGGACCCAAAACGATGTTAGGGAGTGATTTGGAGCGTTTCGGTACCTTCTGCATGCAAAACAGAGCGAAACGGGTCCGTTCAGTGCCCGGATGCGCTGCCTCGGAACAACGAACTTCAAAATGGGTTTTTCGCTACGGACACTTCCAATCTACTCCGTTAGGCCCTAAAATGATGTTCGGGAGTGTTTCGGAGCATTAGGCTACCTACTGCACAAAAATCGAAGCAAAACGGGTGTTTCGGCACCCGGATGCACTGTTTCGCGCGCCGAACTTCTGTTGAATTTTTTCGCACGACCATACCCAATAGGCTCCATTGGACCCAAAACGATGTTAGGGAGTGATTTGGAGCGTTTCGGTACCTTCTGCATCCAAAACGGAGCGAAACAGGTCCGGTTCAGTTCCCGGATGCACTGCCTCGGAACAACGAACATCAAAATGGGTTTTTCGCTACGGACACTTCCATTCTACTCTGTTAGGCCCTAAATGTTGTTTGGGAGTGTTTCGGAGCATTAGGCTACCTACTGCACAAAAATCGAAGCAAAACGGGTGTTTCGGCACCCGAATGCAATGTTTCGCGCACCAAACTTCTGTTGAATTTTTTCGCACGAACATACCCAATAGGCTCCATTGGACCCAAAACGGTGTTACGGAGTGATTTGGAGCGTTTTGGTACCTTCTGCATGCAAAACGGAGCGAAACGGGTCCATTTCGGTGCCCGGATGCGCGGCCTCGGAACAACGAACTTTAAAATGGGTTTTTCGCTACGGACACTTCCAATCTACTCCGTTAGGCCCTAAATGATGTTCGGGAGTGTTTCGGAGCATTAGGCTACCTACTGCACGAAAATCGAAGCAAAACGGGTGTTTCGGCACCCGAATGCATTGTTTCGCGCGCCGAACTTCTGTTGAATTTTTTCGCACGAACATACCCAATAGGCTCCATTGGACCCAAAACGATGTTAGGGAGTGATTTGGAGCGTTTCGGTACCTTCTGCATGCAAAACAGAGCGAAACGGGTCCGGTTCAGTGCCCGGATGCGTTGCCTCGGAACAACGAACTTCAAAATGGGTTTTTCGCTACGGACAGTTCCAATCTACTCCGTCAGGCCCTAAAAGATGTTCGGGAGTGTTTCGGAGCATTAGGCTACCTACTGCACAAAAATCGAAGCAAAACGGGTGTTTCGGCACCCGGATGCACTGTTTCGCGCGCCGAACTTCTGTTGAATTTTTTCGCACGACCATACCCAATAGGCTCCATTGGACCCAAAACGATGTTAGGGAGTGATTTGGAGCGTTTCGGTACCTTCTGCATCCAAAACGGAGCGAAACAGGTCCGGTTCAGTTCCCGCATGCACTGCCTCGGAACAACGAACATCAAAATGGGTTTTTCGCTACGGACACTTCCATTCTACTCTGTTAGGCCCTAAATGTTGTTTGGGAGTGTTTCGGAGCATTAGGCTACCTACTGCACAAAAATCGAAGCAAAACGGGTGTTTCGGCACCCGAATGCAATGTTTCACGCACCAAACTTCTGTTGAATTTTTTCGCACGAACATACCCAATAGGCTCCATTGGACCCAAAACGATGTTACGGAGTGATTTGGAGCGTTTTGGTACCTTCTGCATGCAAAACGGAGCGAAACGGGTCCATTTCGGTGCCCGGATGCGCGGCCTCGGAACAACGAACTTTAAAATGGGTTTTTCGCTACGGACACTTCCAATCTACTCCGTTAGGCCCTAAATGATGTTCGGGAGTGTTTCGGAGCATTAGGCTACCTACTGCACGAAAATCGAAGCAAAACGGGTGTTTCGGCACCCGAATGCATTGTTTCGCGCGCCGAACTTTGTTGAATTTTTTCGCACGAACATACCCAATAGGCTCCATTGGACCCAAAACGATGTTAGGGAGTGATTTGGAGCGTTTCGGTACCTTCTGCATGCAAAACAGAGCGAAACGGGTCCGGTTCAGTGCCCGGATGCGTTGCCTCGGAACAACGAACTTTAAAATGGGTTTTTCGCTACGGACACTTCCAATCTACTCCGTTAGGCCCTAAATGATGTTCGGGAGTGTTTCGGAGCATTAGGCTACCTACTGCACGAAAATCGAAGCAAAACGGGTGTTTCGGCACCCGAATGCATTGTTTCGCGCGCCGAACTTCTGTTGAATTTTTTCGCACGAACATACCCAATAGGCTCCATTGGACCCAAAACGATGTTAGGGAGTGATTTGGAGCGTTTCGGTACCTTCTGCATGCAAAACAGAGCGAAACGGGTCCGGTTCAGTGCCCGGATGCGTTGCCTCGGAACAACGAACTTCAAAATGGGTTTTTCGCTACGGACAGTTCCAATCTACTCCGTCAGGCCCTAAAAGATGTTCGGGAGTGTTTCGGAGCATTAGGCTACCTACTGCACAAAAATCGAAGCAAAACGGGTGTTTCGGCACCCGGATGCACTGTTTCGCGCGCCGAACTTCTGTTGAATTTTTTCGCACGACCATACCCAATAGGCTCCATTGGACCCAAAACGATGTTAGGGAGTGATTTGGAGCGTTTCGGTACCTTCTGCATCCAAAACGGAGCGAAACAGGTCCGGTTCAGTTCCCGGATGCACTGCCTCGGAACAACGAACATCAAAATGGGTTTTTCGCTACGGACACTTCCATTCTACTCTGTTAGGCCCTAAATGTTGTTTGGGAGTGTTTCGGAGCATTAGGCTACCTACTGCACAAAAATCGAAGCAAAACGGGTGTTTCGGCACCCGAATGCAATGTTTCGCGCACCAAACTTCTGTTGAATTTTTTCGCACGAACATACCCAATAGGCTCCATTGGACCCAAAACGATGTTACGGAGTGATTTGGAGCGTTTGGTACCTTCTGCATGCAAAACGGAGCGAAACGGGTCCATTTCGGTGCCCGGATGCGCGGCCTCGGAACAACGAACTTTAAAATGGGTTTTTCGCTACGGACACTTCCAATCTACTCCGTTAGGCCCTAAATGATGTTCGGGAGTGTTTCGGAGCATTAGGCTACCTACTGCACGAAAATCGAAGCAAAACGGGTGTTTCGGCACCCGAATGCATTGTTTCGCGCGTCGAACTTGTGTTGAATTTTTTCGCACGAACATACCCAATAGGCTCCATTGGACCCAAAACGATGTTAGGGAGTGATTTGGAGCGTTTCGGTACCTTCTGCATGCAAAACAGAGCGAAACGGGTCCGGTTCAGTGCCCGGATGCGTTGCCTCGGAACAACGAACTTCAAAATGGGTTTTTCGCTACGGACAGTTCCAATCTACTCCGTCAGGCCCTAAAAGATGTTCGGGAGTGTTTCGGAGCATTAGGCTACCTACTGCACAAAAATCGAAGCAAAACGGGTGTTTCGGCACCCGGATGCACTGTTTCGCGCGCCGAACTTCTGTTGAATTTTTTCGCACGACCATACCCAATAGGCTCCATTGGACCCAAAACGATGTTAGGGAGTGATTTGGAGCGTTTCGGTACCTTCTGCATGCAAAACGGAGCGAAACAGGTCCGGTTCAGTTCCCGGATGCACTGCCTCGGAACAACGAACATCAAAATGGGTTTTTCGCTACGGACACTTCCATTCTACTCTGTTAGGCCCTAAATGTTGTTTGGGAGTGTTTCGGAGCATTAGGCTACCTACTGCACAAAAATCGAAGCAAAACGGGTGTTTCGGCACCCGAATGCAATGTTTCGCGCACCAAACTTCTGTTGAATTTTTTCGCACGAACATACCCAATAGGCTCCATTGGACCCAAAACGATGTTACGGAGTGATTTGGAGCGTTTTGGTACCTTCTGCATGCAAAACGGAGCGAAACGGGTCCATTTCGGTGCCCGGATGCGCGGCCTCGGAACAACGAACTTTAAAATGGGTTTTTCGCTACGGACACTTCCAATCTACTCCGTTAGGCCCTAAATGATGTTCGGGAGTGTTTCGGAGCATTAGGCTACCTACTGCACGAAAATCGAAGCAAAACGGGTGTTTCGGCACCCGAATGCATTGTTTCGCGCGCCGAACTTCTGTTGAATTTTTTCGCACGAACATACCCAATAGGCTCCATTGGACCCAAAACGATGTTAGGGAGTGATTTGGAGCGTTTCGGTACCTTCTGCATGCAAAACAGAGCGAAACGGGTCCGGTTCAGTGCCCGGATGCGTTGCCTCGGAACAACGAACTTCAAAATGGGTTTTTCGCTACGGACAGTTCCAATCTACTCCGTCAGGCCCTAAAAGATGTTCGGGAGTGTTTCGGAGCATTAGGCTACCTACTGCACAAAAATCGAAGCAAAACGGGTGTTTCGGCACCCGGATGCACTGTTTCGCGCGCCGAACTTCTGTTGAATTTTTTCGCACGACCATACCCAATAGGCTCCATTGGACCCAAAACGATGTTAGGGAGTGATTTGGAGCGTTTCGGTACCTTCTGCATCCAAAACGGAGCGAAACAGGTCCGGTTCAGTTCCCGGATGCACTGCCTCGGAACAACGAACATCAAAATGGGTTTTTCGCTACGGACACTTCCATTCTACTCTGTTAGGCCCTAAATGTTGTTTGGGAGTGTTTCGGAGCATTAGGCTACCTACTGCACAAAAATCGAAGCAAAACGGGTGTTTCGGCACCCGAATGCAATGTTTCGCGCACCAAACTTCTGTTGAATTTTTTCGCACGAACATACCCAATAGGCTCCATTGGACCCAAAACGATGTTACGGAGTGATTTGGAGCGTTTTGGTACCTTCTGCATGCAAAACGGAGCGAAACGGGTCCATTTCGGTGCCCGGATGCGCGGCCTCGGAACAACGAACTTTAAAATGGGTTTTTCGCTACGGACACTTCCAATCTACTCCGTTAGGCCCTAAATGATGTTCGGGAGTGTTTCGGAGCATTAGGCTACCTACTGCACGAAAATCGAAGCAAAACGGGTGTTTCGGCACCCGAATGCATTGTTTCGCGCGCCGAACTTGTGTTGAATTTTTTCGCACGAACATACCCAATAGGCTCCATTGGACCCAAAACGATGTTAGGGAGTGATTTGGAGCGTTTCGGTACCTTCTGCATGCAAAACAGAGCGAAACGGGTCCGGTTCAGTGCCCGGATGCGTTGCCTCGGAACAACGAACTTCAAAATGGGTTTTTCGCTACGGACAGTTCCAATCTACTCCGTCAGGCCCTAAAAGATGTTCGGGAGTGTTTCGGAGCATTAGGCTACCTACTGCACAAAATCGAAGCAAAACGGGTGTTTCGGCACCCGGATGCACTGTTTCGCGCGCCGAACTTCTGTTGAATTTTTTCGCACGACCATACCCAATAGGCTCCATTGGACCCAAAACGATGTTAGGGAGTGATTTGGAGCGTTTCGGTACCTTCTGCATCCAAAACGGAGCGAAACAGGTCCGGTTCAGTTCCCGGATGCACTGCCTCGGAACAACGAACATCAAAATGGGTTTTTCGCTACGGACACTTCCATTCTACTCTGTTAGGCCCTAAATGTTGTTTGGGAGTGTTTCGGAGCATTAGGCTACCTACTGCACAAAAATCGAAGCAAAACGGGTGTTTCGGCACCCGAATGCAATGTTTCGCGCACCAAACTTCTGTTGAATTTTTTCGCACGAACATACCCAATAGGCTCCATTGGACCCAAAACGATGTTACGGAGTGATTTGGAGCGTTTTGGTACCTTCTGCATGCAAAACGGAGCGAAACGGGTCCATTTCGGTGCCCGGATGCGCGGCCTCGGAACAACGAACTTTAAAATGGGTTTTTCGCTACGGACACTTCCAATCTACTCCGTTAGGCCCTAAATGATGTTCGGGAGTGTTTCGGAGCATTAGGCTACCTACTGCACGAAAATCGAAGCAAAACGGGTGTTTCGGCACCCGAATGCATTGTTTCGCGCGCCGAACTTTTGTTGAATTTTTTCGCACGAACATACCCAATAGGCTCCATTGGACCCAAAACGATGTTAGGGAGTGATTTGGAGCGTTTCGGTACCTTCTGCATGCAAAACAGAGCGAAACGGGTCCGGTTCAGTGCCCGGATGCGTTGCCTCGGAACAACGAACTTCAAAATGGGTTTTTCGCTACGGACAGTTCCAATCTACTCCGTCAGGCCCTAAAAGATGTTCGGGAGTGTTTCGGAGCATTAGGCTACCTACTGCACAAAAATCGAAGCAAAACGGGTGTTTCGGCACCCGGATGCACTGTTTCGCGCGCCGAACTTCTGTTGAATTTTTTCGCACGACCATACCCAATAGGCTCCATTGGACCCAAAACGATGTTAGGGAGTGATTTGGAGCGTTTCGGTACCTTCTGCATGCAAAACGGAGCGAAACAGGTCCGGTTCAGTTCCCGGATGCACTGCCTCGGAACAACGAACTTCAAAATGGGTTTTTCGCTACGGACACTTCCATTCTACTCCGTTAGGCCCTAAATGATGTTTGGGAGTGTTTCGGAGCATTAGGCTACCTACTGCACAAAAATCGAAGCAAAACGGGTGTTTCGGCACCCGAATGCAATGTTTCGCGCACCAAACTTCTGTTGAATTTTTTCGCACGAACATACCCAATAGGCTCCATTGGACCCAAAACGATGTTAGGGAGTGATTTGGAGCGTTTTGGTACCTTCTGCATGCAAAACGGAGCGAAACGGGTCCGTTTCGGTGCCCGGATGCGCGGCCTCGGAACAACGAACTTTAAAATGGGTTTTTCGCTACGGACACTTCCAATCTACTCCGTTAGGCCCTAAATGATGTTCGGGAGTGTTTCGGAGCATTAGGCTACCTACTGCACGAAAATCGAAGCAAAACGGGTGTTTCGGCACCCGAATGCATTGTTTCGCGCGTCGAACTTGTGTTGAATTTTTTCGCACGAACATACCCAATAGGCTCCATTGGACCCAAAACGATGTTAGGTTGTGATTTGGAGCGTTTCGGTACCTTCTGCATGCAAAACAGAGCGAAACGGGTCCGGTTCAGTGCCCGGATGCGTTGCCTCGGAACAACGAACTTCAAAATGGGTTTTTCGCTACGGACAGTTCCAATCTACTCCGTCAGGCCCTAAAAGATGTTCGGGAGTGTTTCGGAGCATTAGGCTACCTACTGCACAAAAATCGAAGCAAAACGGGTGTTTCGGCACCCGAATGCAATGTTTCGCGCACCAAACTTCTGTTGAATTTTTTCGCACGAACATACCCAATAGGCTCCATTGGACCCAAAACGATGTTACGGAGTGATTTGGAGCGTTTTGGTACCTTCTGCATGCAAAACGGAGCGAAACGGGTCCGTTTCGGTGCCCGGATGCGCGGCCTCGGAACAACGAACTTTAGAATGGGTTTTTCGCTACGGACACTTCCAATCTACTCCGTTAGGCCCTAAATGATGCTCGGGAGTGTTTCGGAACATTAGGCTACCTACTGCACGAAAATCGAAGCAAAACGGGTGTTTCGGCACCCGAATGCATTGTTTCGCGCGCCGAACTTTTGTTGAATTTTTTCGCACGAACATACCCAATAGGCTCCATTGGACCCAAAACGATGTTAGGGAGTGATTTGGAGCGTTTCGGTACCTTCTGCATGCAAAACAGAGCGAAACGGGTCTGATTCAGTGCCCGAATGCGTTGCCTCGGAACAACGAACTTCAAAATGGGTTTTTCGCTACGGACAGTTCCAATCTACTCCGTCAGGCCCTAAAAGATGTTCGGGAGTGTTTCGGAGCATTAGGCTACCTACTGCACGAAAATCGAAGCAAAACGGGTGTTTCGGCACCCGGATGCACTGTTTCGCGCGCCGAACTTCTGTTGAATTTTTTCGCACGACCATACCCAATAGGCTCCATTGGACCCAAAACGATGTTAGGGAGTGATTTGGAGCGTTTCGGTACCTTCTGCATGCAAAACGTAGCGAAACAGGTCCGGTTCAGTGCCCGGATGCACTGCCTCGGAACAACGAACTTCAAAATGGGTTTTCACTACGAACACTTCCAATCTACTCCGTTAGGCCCTAAATTGTGACATCTCTGATGTCAAAAGAATTAAAAAGTGCAATTAAAATCAATGCAACAGGGAATTGGGTTGAAATTCGAAAATTCGTCAAAAATTCAATTTTTAATACAAAAACAAGGGTTGTTTGGACACCCAACTGAAATCTCAAGACTTGGGTGCTGAACTTAAAAATCTCGGACCAAAGTAGTTGTCATCACCTACACCTACAGCCCTTCGCGACAACCTCGCCACGGCGTTCGTTCCGCTCGATGACCCTCGAGCGGGGATGTCCGTCACGATCGAGCTTAGCCCGGATGTCCGTCACGATCGAGCTTAGCCGTATATCCGTCCCGATCGAGCTATGTCCGTGACGATCGAGCCTAGCCAGTAGTTTCCGTCACGCTCGAGGCTCCACAGCCAAGCTCGAGGGGGCACTTACCCTCGAGCGACGTTCCGTCACCCTCGAGGTTCCGCAGCCAAGCTCGAGGGGGCACTTACCCTCGAGCGACGTTCCGTCACCCTCGAGGCTCCGCAGCCAAGCTCGAGGACTTACCCTCGAGCGACGTTTCGGCACGCTCGAGGCTTCGTAGCCAAGCTCGAGGGGGGGCACTCACCCTCGAGTGGCGTTTCCGACCATTCGAGGCTCGGCAAGCTCGAGCTTGCGGTTCAAGCTCGAAGCGCCGTAGCGCCTGGTCGAAGTGCCTGGTCCAAGCTCGAAAGTTGTGTCCCACACCTCAGACCCCAACTTTTAATTTTACCCGTTTCGAAGTTCAGTTCGAATTTTTGGAGAAAATTCGAATTTGGAAATCGGAGCTCCACGGGCATGCTACAGTGCCCCTGGCGCGCGCTGCGCTGGCCGGAGCTCGGCCGCCACGTGGCCGGCGAGCGGCGCAGGCGGCGCTGAGCTGGCCAAGCCGCGGCGGACGCTGGCGCTTGTCGCCTAGCTCTTGTCCGGCCACTCCCGAGCCATCACTTCGCCGCTGTCGCCTCGCCTCGCCTCGCGCCGCGGAGCGCCATCATACGGTCGCGCGCCGCCGTGGCCGCACGCGCGCTCGCGCCGCGCCGAGCGCACTGCAGGCGGTAGAGTCCATTCGCGTCGCGACAAAGCCTCTGCTGAGGATCTCTACTTCATCACGCGATGATCTTTGACGCCCAACCGCGCGTGTGCGCTCTGTTCGAGCTCGCGCGCCATCAATGGCGACCGCGACAGCCACCCACGCGCTCGCACGCTCCCGAGGCCGCACAGTGCCTCCCTTGCGTGCTCAATCACTCCACCGCGCACTCACACCCCTCCTCTCACTCACTCACTTGGCCATTTCCACTTCCCCGCGCTCGCTCGGTCTTCTTCCTCCTCGCGACGCGCAAGCCGAACCCAAGCTCTTCGCGAAATTCCTCGTCCACGCTCCACCATTCCCAAGTTCGTCCCGCACGGAGCTAGTCCACTCCACCAGCTCCAAAACCCCCAACTTTCCCCAAGACATTGACCCTTCTCCGGCGAGAATTCGTGAATTCCCCCAAATCGCGATTTTCGGCCACCGGAGCACCCGCACGTCGAGCCCCTACTCCGAGCCGTCCCCGAGCTTCCTCGAGCACGCCATTAGCTTCCCCAAGCTCTGCTGGTGCTCAAGGACCTCTTCCCCCCTCCGCAACGACCCCGAGCTCGCCGGCGTAGAAGCCGCGGCGGCCGCGCCGCCACCACCTCGTCGCCGGCGAAACTCCGACCATCCCCGGCCTCCAAACCGTCCCCAAACGACTCGTGGTGAGCCCAGGATCCTTTTCCCCCACTTCCCCGTGCCTAGTTCGCCGCCGTTTGGCCGGCGCAACTCCGGCGAGAGCCGAGGGCTTTCCTTCATCGTCTTCGTTTGTCTGGGGGCCTCTGTGCAAAAGTGCAGGACTGGTTCGCGAAGTTTTGAAAGATCTAGGGTTCTCTGCGTAAAAAGATTCTTAAGTCTAGATTTGATTTTCCCGAAACTTGTAAAATCGATTAAAAATCGTAAAAAAAATCGGAAAAATGCACAAAAATACTCCCTGGATTCGTGAGAGTCTAAATTACAATCTCTATTAGACATGTTTGTACTTTTGACGAACTGTTTTTGAATTAAAATTCAAACAAGCAAAATCTAAAGTTATGCACCATTTCCAATCCAGAGCTGCGCTAGGGTTGAGCTTTGGATATGTTGTGTATAGTGGCTTTGGACAGCTTGTGTCCAAAGGGGACGTAAAAATATGAACTATAGCTCCTGTTATGAATTAAAATAGGTTTTCTGTCTTTTTACAGTGCAGAAATCATTAAAAATAATTTGTATAGTGAAAAATCACCATTTTGCTCCTGGAGACTTAAAACTTGTTAGCACACATGTTAAAAATGAAAAACTGAATTTTTTTTGCTCTGTTTAGGATGGCAAATAATTAAATATGGTTTTTGGTTAGAAAATCATTGAGGATCACCCAAGGGTTATTTTGAGCCATCACTTGGCCAGAGCCCTCCTCATGCTGATGCTTAGCTTTGGTAGGAAGATCTCCTGAAATGGGTGAATTTTCGATTTTATATGAATTAAATTCAATTCTGCTGGCAGCAACTTGTTATATTTTTAATAAATTATGTGTAGCTCAAAATTAGCTAAATTTTGGAGTGAGCTTAACTCTTATACTCCAGTAGCTGTCATAAAGTTTATAGATAAAAATGATGAGCAGAAAAGGAGAAACAAAAATGCGAAGTAATCTAGATGGAAATCGATTTATATAAAAGAATAAACCTTTTTGTAGTTAGTTAGAATAAAATAAATGGAATCTGAAATTCCAGAACAGCCACCCTAAGTTATGCATCTCATGTAGAAGGCGCCATCCCGGACGGCAACGACCACCTCATTCCCGCAGACGAGGAAGAAGTCCCGGAGGAAGGTGCCGGTGCAGGATCGACCAACCCGGAGGCTAACCCCCAGTCCGAGCAAGAAGGCAAGCCCCGGAGCATAACCTAACTTTACCAAATTATGCACTTTGAATTCTCTATGTTTGTGCATTTACGTTCAAGGAGTTGATTGAATACCTTAGCTGCACATTTCCTAGTACCTATGACTTGCAATACTAGTATGAAAGGGATCGATAGTGCATGGCTATAGGTCCGTTACAAGTCGAGTGATTTCCTGTCACTCGCGAGACATAGGAATTGCTTGTCTTTACTTATGTTGGAATCATAAGGATTGACGGGCGGGATGATAGATGTAGATCTCCCGTCCGTGTATGATAATTGATTAAGGTCGAAATGTGTGGTTGAGTGTGTCAAGTTTTTGAACGTACCACATGCATGCCGATGTATGGGGATCGGTAAGCCCGGTACCAGATTGAAGCAGCTAGGGCCGATAGCCATCTCTCCTTGGAAACTTTGTTTTCCCCTGCCGTACACTTGTGGATATATGCGTGAGACTGTGAGTGAAGCAGTAAACCTTTATCCTAAGGAAATGGACCCGGTTCCGAATTGTGGATCGATGGGAAAGGTTGGGAAATGCTTGTACCTTTTATAGCAAGCAGAGTATCCGTGTGTGTTGGGCTTCCCCTGGCCAGGTAGCAGAAATTCGGTTCGAACTGTCCGCTTCTCGCGGTTAATGAGACTGCTTGACCGCCCTGCTACATTGAGTAACAAGTGGAACTATGAGAATGATGAACTTGTTGTATGAAATAAATTGTACTGCACCACTTGTATGATTAGACAGGATGCTAATCTAGAATGGTTAAATCTACTAGAATATGATGCTAAAACTTGAAAGCAAGGACCTACTCTTAGTTGCTTTTTGGCAAACAAACCCACCAGCCAAAAGCCTCTCATTGTCTAGATGTCGGTGATGTAGTTTTCACCAGACGGGTAAGCCTTGCTGAGTATTAGTATACTCAGCCTTGCTTGTGGCAATATTTTACAGGTATACCTTTGGATGTGGATGCTTTGTCTTGGCCTGCCCAGGTTCCACCTGGCTGGCACATCGAATGGGTTCCGTCCTCTGGCGAGGATCGGGAGGAGTAGCTTCGTGGCAGGCTTCAGCACGGAGTTATTTTGTATCGTCGTTAGATTGTTTTACTTCCGCTGCAATGAACCTCTAAATTCAGTTGTTATGGCTTTTTAAATTCCGCTGTAATGAACTTTTATTTCCGCTGCAAGACTTGTACTCTGATTTACATTTGAACCTGGTTTGTAATAACTTGTAATATCTATGTGTGTAAGTTAATTTGTGGAATGTTGTAATCTCTGGAACTCACCTTCGTGTGGGCGTGCTGTTGTTTCGATCGAGAAAAGAACGTGGTTTATCGGGTTTAATCCGACGGCGCTCCAGCTTATTCCGGATTAAGTGCCTGACTACTCGGTTAGTGGTCCCGGGGTACTTAACTTGGAATAATTTTGGAGTGGAACCGCCACAGCTGGCATCAGAGCCGAAACAGCGCACCAGAGAGACCAACAAACCTTAAATAAATATTTTTGGAATAAAATTTGCCAACTCGTACTTCCGCCGTGCTTTTCGGTGGAAGGTTGTTGTTAGGACCGCTAAGGATGTTACCTAGAGCGTGAAGCCTATGTGGGTTAAGGGATCACGGTATGATAGGTGGCAAATAGTATATTATACTGACTTCCAGCACATTTCATTCTGTCATTTACTTTCCGCAATGGTGGGCGCAAGGTACGGCGATTGCTGTAACGTACCACGGCACTATATGAAAATATAGTGGCGGCACATAGTCAATACGCTGTGATGGCGTATGAAACTAGAATAGGATGGTGGGCGCAAGGTACGGCGATTGCTGTAGCGTACCACGGCATCATATGCAAATATGATGGCGGCACAAAGTCAATACGCTATTCCAATAGCGTATGAAACTGTCAATATGTTGCCTTGGTGACATATGAACATTGCCCGTTCAATGTTAAACGATCGGGTGCCACCTCTATAGTGGGTGGTAATGAATGGAGACGCTTTCGTGAGTGCTGGCACGAAAGGTTGATTATAAATGCTCTGGAATGGAATTTTCTGCAGGTACCCTAACCGCGATTCCGTATGAGACGGTTAGAAAAGTTCGGCTAGATAATATAGGGAGAGACGGATATTGCCTAGCCACCGGCACTAACTTCGTAAGCCAAAAGTTATTGGCATGTGTGTTGGTGAGAACGAATAGGCCGCTCATGCATTGCATTCTCACTGAATTAATATCAATTTTAACCCTTGGCCAAATCAAACCGCCGTCAAAGAAATTGAAATTTACAACCCAAAAAAATGCTGCTGAGAACAGTCTGTTTGCAACCTTAAATCGAAACTGAAAACGTTGCCAAATGAAAAAGTGTTCAACATGAAAGTTGTCATAAATATTATGAAGTAAATGCTGGAGAAATTTCAACAAAAATGGTTCAGTAAAATTGGAGTTATGCTAAAAATGGTAACCCCCTGTCTGCTGGAAATTTCTGGGGACAGTGAGATAAAAATTGAATTTTTACACCATCTTAATGACAGTTTTTGCTCAAACCTCCAACAGGAAACTTGTTAGTAATTGTTTAAACAATGTCCTGGCCAAATTTGGGGAGTTTTGAGCTTGTAGATTTCGAGATGTGTAATTTTTACCACCCTGCACAGAATCTGTTTTTGCTCTTTGGCACTAACCGGTTCTCACCCTTGCCCCTTTTTCCTTTTGGTTCAGATGGACGCCCTCGCTGACCTGGCTAGCCACCCCAACGACGTGTCTTTCTCTGATTGCTTGGGATGGGAAGGCTTCCGTAGCATCTTGTGGTCGGTTCTACAGGCACTTGGCGACCCTACACCGCCACAATATGAGAGAATCCTCATCCGAGACCGTGGTGTGACTCGTTCCCGTGTGCGTTTGGTGGTACATCGTCACCCGCCGTGTCCTAGTTCCCCCACCTGGACGGTGGAAGTTCATGGACACCACATGGAGACGACTTGTGAGCTAGCTGCTTTGAATGGCATCAGTTCTTTTTGTGCTCAGAACCAAAGCTTGGTAGAGCACCAGTTGCTTGGGCGGTTTCCACCGACTCAGCCGAATGATCCCCACTGGATGAGGCGCTACCTTAGCTCTCCTTTGAGGATGGCGGAGAATCCCGTCGCTGCAGCCGCTTTGATGATGAGGTGGATACGGGCGTATCACCGTTTGCAGGCACTTCTTGGACGGTCGCAGAGCGAGATGCTCAACATTGCTATGGACATGTCCGCTCGCGCCCGTGACATAGGGGTTGAGAGGACCTCTTTGTCCATTGAGGTGACCACTAGAGATGCCATGATTGCTGACTTGGAGAGGCAATTGAATGACCTCCAGATTGCACACAACAACACCCAGAATGAGTTAGCACAAATTAGAGATGAGCTCGAGGAGGTACATGGTACCTTGGAGCATGCGAATGCTATGCTTGCCGCCCATGACGCTCAGCACCTTCTTGAGCAAGAAGGAGGGAATGGTGAAGGAGAGGCCCCCGATTCCGACATGGACACCGAGGATAACATGCCGTCCCTTCCTGCTCCACCTTCACCTATGGGCAGCGAGGCTACCGCTAACAATTTGGATGATTTTTAGAGTGGTAGTAGCAAGTTTACTCCTCCGCTAGGCCTAGATTTTGGCTTCATGGTGTAATAGGCTAGATGGAGTTGAGCTCCTCCTATTTGGTGGCAATGTAAATTAATGGTGTGGTTGTGGTGTAAAACTTGATGAAGTGTAATAGCTGTGTTGAATACATTCTGCAGCTAACCCTGTTTTAATTATTGATGGGTTTTCCAATCCTTTCTGGGCTGTGATGTGAACTACAAAGTTGTTTGGAATTTGTCAAACAAAATGATCACCAAATTGCAACCCCATTGGTTAAGCGAAATAAAAATGGCAACCAAAACACTATAGCTCGGCCTGCTGAAAAACAGCAAATGCAGAGAGCTAAAGATTGAATTTTTCGGCTTAGTTCCAGTACGAATTTGATTCCGAGCCCAACATGAAAGTTGTAGAGCATAAAATTTCCGAGCTACTGACCGAATGGGAGCATTTGACTTGTTTCCTGTTGGGAGATATGATTTTTCTCCCGAACTGCGTGCTGATTTGTCATTCTGCGCAGTACACTTAATATGTTGTCACATTTTATCTTGTCATTCATTATGCAAGCTTATGAAATGTGGCTAATATAAGTCCCTACTGCAGATGGCAATCACCCGCAGCGGTCACGACGCTCGTGGCTCCAACGCTAACCAGCAAGGGCCAGAGGGGCAGCAACAGCCACCGCCACCTCCTCCACCGCAGCAACCTCCGACGTGGCAGCAGCTGTATGCCACGCAAACGGAGATTCTCCGGAACCTGCAGCATCAGCAGCAGATGATGCAGCAGCAGATGCTTCAGCAGGGAGGTCAACGGGCCCCTCAGCCTCAGGTGGCCAGATACGAAGATTTTCTGGCAACGCACCCGCCGATTTTCTCTCGAGCTGATGAGCCTTTGGAGGCCGACACCTGGATTCGAGCCATCGAGTCCAAGTTCACCATTTTGGCAACGCCTTGCACCTCCAACCGCAAGGTCGTGTTCGCGGCGCAGCAGCTCCGCGGCCCAGCTCTCCTTTGGTGGGAGAACTACCTGGCCCTGCAGCAGGAGGGTCATGTAGTTGAGTGGGATGAGTTCAAAGCTGCATTCAAAGCTCATCACATTCCGGCCGGTCTAGTAGAGCGAAAGCTGAATGAGTTTTTGGCGCTGACCCAAGGTACCCGCACAGTGCTCCAGTACTCCCAGGCCTTCAATGGTATGTGCCCTTATGCGGGTCATCACGCCGACTCCGACGAGAAGAAGCTAGAGAGGTTCCGACGTGGCCTTAACACCAAGTTGAAGGCACAGTTGGCCACCACCCGTGCTGCCACGTACGGCGATCTCGTGAACCTTGCCATCACCCAGGAAGACGCCAATGTGGTGCACAAGGCGGAGAAGAAGAGGAATACTCCCGCTGGACCGTCGAGCGCGCAGCCGCAGAGGTTCCGCTTGGTTCCCCCGGCTGCACCGCAGGGACAGTCCAGGGCACCTCAGGGAGGTGGATGGGTTGCTAGGCCGCCACAGCCTAACGCGCCTCGTTTCCCTCCACCGCCGCAGCAGCAGCAAGCACCAAGGCAAAATGCACAGCAGCCAGCTCGCCCTGGAGCCGGCTATCAGTGCTTCAAGTGTGGAAGCAAAGATCATTTTATCAAGGATTGCCCGCAGAACAAGCAGCAAAACCAGCGCCCGGGAAATCAGCAAGGCAAGGGCAAGCAGCAGCAGCGTGTGCAAGTTCGGCAAGGACGGCTCAACTACACCACCTTGGCCGACTTACCCGAGGGAGCCCCAGACATGACTGGTACTTCCCTATCTGCACTCAACCTGCTGTGATATTGTTTGATTCCGGGGCAACACATAGTTTTATAAGCACAAGGTTTCATGTGAAATGCGGATTAAAATCTTACCATACCAAATCATCATACGTGATATCAACTGCGGGAGGTAAAATTGCATCCAACCAAGTCACCCACAAGGTTCCAATCAGGCTGGGAAGTAAAACATTTCCTACTGATTTGATTCTGCTTGGAATGGAAGGAATTGACATTGTGTTAGGAGCCAATTGGATGACTCAACATAAGGTTGTCCTAGATGTTGCGGAACGAGTTGTTGAGATAAACTCGCCTACGCAGAGCCCGAGTGTGCTATATCTGCCACAACGGACTCGCGTCGATGCGTGTGCTTACACAATGGTAGAAACCCAACTAAAGGACATTCCGGTGGTATGTGAGTATGCCGATGTATTTCCGGATGACTTACCTGGGATGCCGCCGGATAGAGACATTGAATTCGTGATTGAACTTCAACCTGGCACAGCACCTATATCAAAGAGACCATATAGAATGCCGCCCAATGAATTGGCTGAATTGAAAATTCAACTCCAAGAATTGCTAGATAAGGGTTTCATTCGTCCAAGTGTTCACCTTGGGGATGTCCCGCTATCTTTGTGAAAAGAAGGACCATTCCTTGAGGTTGTGTATTGATTACCGGTCTCTCAATGCGGTAACTATTAAGAACAAGTACCCACTCCCCCGTATTGACATCTTGTTCGACCAACTAGCTGGCGCCAGAGTGTTCTCCAAGATTGACCTTCGCTCTGGCTATCACCAAATCAAAATCAGGCCATGTGACATTCCAAAGACTGCCTTTTCCACACGATATGGACTTTATGAATTCCTGGTTATGTCCTTTGGACTCACGAATGCCCCAGCCTATTTCATGTACCTCATGAATTCGGTCTTCATGTCTGAACTAGACAAGTTTGTGGTGGTTTTCATTGATGACATTCTTATATATTCTAAGAATGAGGAAGAGCATGCCGAGCACCTTCGCATTGTTCTTCAGAGATTGAGAGATCACCAGCTCTATGCCAAGTTCTCCAAGTGTGAATTCTGGCTTGAGAGCGTGAAGTTTTTAGGTCACACGGTTTCCAAGGATGGTATATCCGTGGATCCAACCAAAGTGCAAGAGGTGCTAGATTGGCAACCACCTACATCTGTCCACGAGATTCGGAGTTTTCTGGGTTTAGCCGGTTATTACCGTCGTTTTATTCCGGATTTCTCTCGGATAGCAAAGCCCATGACCGAACTCTTGAGGAAGGGAGTTAAATTTGAGTGGAATGACAAATGTGAGGAAGCCTTCCACACCTTGCGAAGACATTTAACTTCAGCCCCAGTTTTGGCTCAGCCCGATTGGACCAAGCCTTATGATGTCTATTGCGATGCATCAGGCACCGGTCTTGGCTGTGTTCTCATGCAAGGGAACTGGGTCATTGCTTATGCTTCTCGAGCACTTCGGCCTCATGAGCAAAACTACCCCACGCACGATCTTGAGTTAGCAGCGGTCATTCATGCTCTCAAGATGTGGAGACACTATTTGATGGGTGTTCCCTGCAACATATACACAGACCACAAGAGCCTCAAATATGTTTTCACTCAGGCACATTTGAATATGAGACAGCGAAGATGGTTGGAGTTAGCAAAGGACTATGACCTTAGTGTGCATTATCACCCCGGGAAGGCTAATGTAGTTGCGGATGCACTAAGCCGCAAGGCTCGTTGTCATTGTCTTTCCGTGGAGTCCTACGCTGACACCCTGTGTCATGAAATGGCAAAGCTCAATTTGGAGATTGTTCCACACGGGTACTTCAGCCATATTGCAGTGGAACCAACCTTGCACGATCAGATTGTTGTAGCCCAATTAAATGACGCGAGCATTAAAATCCTTAAAAGGAAATTGTCCAAGGAGAAGGTGAAAGAGAAGTACAAGTGTTTCCGGCTAGATGGGCAGGGAGTAATGTGGTTTGGGCATCGCCTCGTGGTGCCTAAAAACACGGAACTCCGGAGGAAGATTATGGATGAGGCACATCTCTCTAAATTTTCTATTCATCCCGGCAGCACCAAAATGTACCAAGATTTGAAACAAAACTTTTGGTGGACTCGGATGAAGCGAGAAATTGCCACATATGTGTCGGAATGTGACACATGTCAGCGGGTTAAGGCCAGCCACTTGAAGGTAGCAGGCACGCTTCAACCTCTACCTATTCCCTCATGGAAGTGGGAAGATATAAGCATGGACTTTATTGTTGGACTTCCCAGAACCCCTCAGGGGCATGATTCTATTTGGGTAATTGTGGACCGCCTTACCAAGACCGCACATTTTATTCCGGTCAATACCTTTTATAACGCTAAGAAGTACGCGGAGATTTATTTGGAGCGGATCGTTTGTCTACATGGGGTACCCAAGACGATAATTTCAGATCGTGGTGCTCCGTTCGTAGCACGCTTTTGGGAACAATTGCAATTATCCCTAGGCACCAAACTGATCCGTAGTTCAGCATATCACCACAAACCGATGGGCAGACGGAAAGGGTAAATCAAATACTTGAGGATATGCTTCGAGCTTGTGTTATTCATTATGGGAAGAATTGGGAGAAGTGTCTATCCCTGGCCGAATTTTCCTATAACAACAGCTACCAAGCGAGCCTTAAAATGGCACCTTTCGAAGCCTTGTATGGTAGAAGATGTGGGACCCCGTTGTGTTGGTCCCAGGCAGGCGAGAGGTATGCTTATGGCCCTGACCTTGTAAAGGAAGCAGAGGAAAAGGTTAGAATCATTCGTGAAAATTTGAGAACTGCCCAGTCAAGGCAGAAGAGTTACTTTGATCAACGGCGGAAGCCACTTCAGTTTGAAGTTGGTGATCACGTGTATCTTAAAGTCTCCCCGACCAAAGGTGTGCAAAGATTCGGACTAAAAGGAAAGCTTGCACCTCGTTATATCGGCCCGTATGAAATTACTCAGCAATATGGGCCGGTAGCCTATCAAGTGAAGCTTCCCGAAAAACTTTCAGCTGTACACAATGTGTTCCATGTTTCTCAACTCAAGAGGTGTCTTCGTGTTCCGACCGAAGTTGTTGAACAAGAGGAACTCTCGGTTGAACCGGATCTCTCTTATGATGAGCATCCCGTTAAGATCCTCGACGAGAAAGAGCGACAAACACGAAGGAAGGGAGTTAAAATGTACAAAGTTCAGTGGAGTCATCACTCCGAAGATGAAGCCACGTGGGAAACCGAGGACTATCTTAGGAAGAATTTCCCCGACATACTTTCATAAGCCGAGGTATTTCTTTTCCCCTCTCTATCTCTAGGTTTAATCGAATCTCGGGACGAGATTCCTTTTAAGGGGGGTAGGCTGTGACATCTCTGATGTCAAAAGAATTAAAAAGTGCAATTAAAATCAATGCAACAGGGAATTGGGTTGAAATTCAAAAATTCGTCAAAAATTCAATTTTTAATTCAAAAACAAGGGTTGTTTGGACACCCAACTGAAATCTCAAGACTTGGGTGCTGAACTTAAAAATCTCGGACCAAAGTAGTTGTCATCACCTACACCTACAGCCCTTCGCGACAACCTCGCCACGGCGTTCGTTCCGCTCGATGACCCTCGAGCGGGGATGTCCGTCACGATCGAGCTTAGCCCGGATGTCCGTCACGATCGAGCTTAGCCGTATATCCGTCCCGATCGAGCTTTGTCCGTGACGATCGAGCCTAGCCAGTAGTTTCCGTCACGCTCGAGGCTCCACAGCCAAGCTCGAGGGGGCACTTACCCTCGAGCGACGTTCCGTCACCCTCGAGGTTCCGCAGCCAAGCTCGAGGGGGCACTTACCCTCGAGCGACGTTCCGTCACCCTCGAGGCTCCGCAGCCAAGCTCGAGGACTTACCCTCGAGCGACGTTTCGGCACGCTCGAGGCTTCGCAGCCAAGCTCGAGGGGGGGCACTCACCCTCGAGTGGCGTTTCCGACCATTCGAGGCTCGGCAAGCTCGAGCTTGCGGTTCAAGCTCGAAGCGCCGTAGCGCCTGGTCGAAGTGCCTGGTCCAAGCTCGAAAGTTGTGTCCCACACCTCAGACCCCAACTTTTAATTTTACCCGTTTCGAAGTTCAGTTCGAATTTTTGGAGAAAATTCGAATTTGGAAATCGGAGCTCCACGGGCATGCTACAGTGCCCCTGGCGCGCGCTGCGCTGGCCGGAGCTCGGCCGCCACGTGGCCGGCGAGCGGCGCAGGCGGCGCTGAACTGGCCAAGCCGCGGCGGACGCTGGCGCTTGTCGCCTAGCTCTTGTCCGGCCACTCCCGAGCCATCACTTCGCCGCTGTCGCCTCGCCTCGCCTCGCGCCGCGGAGCGCCATCATACGGTCGCGCGCCGCCGTGGCCGCACGCGCGCTCGCGCCGCGCCGAGCGCACTGCAGGCGGTAGAGTCCATTCGCGTCGCGCCAAAGCCTCTGCTGAGGATCTCCACTTCATCACGCGATGATCTTTGACGCCCAACCGCGCGTGTGCGCTCTGTTCGAGCTCGCGCGCCATCAATGGCGACCGCGACAGCCACCCACACGCTCGCACGCTCCCGAGGCCGCACAGTGCCTCCCTTGCGTGCTCAATCACTCCACCGCGCACTCACACCCCTCCTCTCACTCGCTCACTTGGCCATTTCCACTTCCCCGCGCTCGCTCGGTCTTCTTCCTCCTCGCGACGCGCAAGCCGAACCCAAGCTCTTCGCGAAATTCCTCGTCCACGCTCCACCATTCCCAAGTTCGTCCCGCACGGAGCTAGTCCACTCCACCAGCTCCAAAACCCCCAACTTTCCCCAAGACATTGACCCTTCTCCGGCGAGAATTCGTGAATTCCCCCAAATCGCGATTTTCGGCCACCGGAGCACCCGCACGTCGAGCCCCTACTCCGAGCCATCCCCGAGCTTCCTCGAGCACGCCATTAGCTTCCCCAAGCTCTGCTGGTGCTCAAGGACCTCTTCCCCCCTCCGCAACGACCCCGAGCTCGCCGGCGTAGAAGCCGCGGCGGCCGCGCCGCCACCACCTCGTCGCCGGCGAAACTCCGACCATCCCCGGCCTCCAAACCGTCCCCAAACGACTCGTGGTGAGCCCAGGATCCTTTTCCCCCACTTACCCGTGCCTAGTTCGCCGCCGTTTGGCCGGCGCAACTCCGGCGAGAGCCGAGGGCTTTCCTTCATCGTCTTCGTTTGTCCGGGGGCCTCTGTGCAAAAGTGCAGGACTGGTTCGCGAAGTTTTGAAAGATCTAGGGTTCTCTGCGTAAAAAGATTCTTAAGTCTAGATTTGATTTTCCCGAAACTTGTAAAATCGATTAAAAATCGTAAAAAAAATCGGAAAAATGCACAAAAATACTCCCTGGATTCGTGAGAGTCTAAATTACAATCTCTATTAGACATTTCCAATCCAGAGCTGCGCTAGGGTTGAGCTTTGGATATGTTGTGTATAGTGGCTTTGGACAGCTTGTGTCCAAAGGGGACGTAAAAATATGAACTATAGCTCCTGTTATGAATTAAAATAGGTTTTCTGTCTTTTTGCAGTGCAGAAATCATTAAAAATAATTTGTATAGTGAAAAATCACCATTTTGCTCCTGGAGACTTAAAACTTGTTAGCACACATGTTAAAAATGAAAAACTGAATTTTTTTTGCTCTGTTTAGGATGGCAAATAATTAAATATGGTTTTTGGTTAGAAAATCATTGAGGATCACCCAAGGGTTATTTTGAGCCATCACTTGGCCAGAGCCCTCCTCATGCTGATGCTTAGCTTTGGTAGGAAGATCTCCTGAAATGGGTGAATTTTCGATTTTATATGAATTAAATTCAATTCTGCTGGCAGCAACTTGTTATATTTTTAATAAATTATGTGTAGCTCAAAATTAGCTAAATTTTGGAGTGAGCTTAACTCTTATACTCCAGTAGCTGTCATAAAGTTTATAGATAAAAATGATGAGCAGAAAAGGAGAAACAAAAATGCGAAGTAATCTAGATGGAAATCGATTTATATAAAAGAATAAACCTTTTTGTAGTTAGTTATAATAAAATAAATGGAATCTGAAATTCCAGAACAGCCACCCTAAGTTATGCATCTCATGTAGAAGGCGCCATCCCGGACGGCAACTACCACCTCATTCCCGCAGACGAGGAAGAAGTCCCGGAGGAAGGTGCCGGTGCAGGATCGACCAACCCGGAGGCTAACCCCCAGTCCGAGCAAGAAGGCAAGCCCCGGAGCATAACCTAACTTTACCAAATTATGCACTTTGAATTCTCTATGTTTGTGCATTTACGTTCAAGGAGTTGATTGAATACCTTAGCTGCACATTTCCTAGTACCTATGACTTGCAATACTAGTATGAAAGGGATCGATAGTGCATGGCTATAGGTCCGTTACAAGTCGAGTGATTTCCTGTCACTCGCGAGACATAGGAATTGCTTGTCTTTACTTATGTTGGAATCATAAGGATTGACGGGCGGGATGATAGATGTAGATCTCCCGTCCGTGTATGATAATTGATTAAGGTCGAAATGTGTGGTTGAGTGTGTCAAGTTTTTGAACGTACCACATGCATGCCGATGTATGGGGATCGGTAAGCCCGGTACCAGATTGAAGCAGCTAGGGCCGATAGCCATCTCTCCTTGGAAACTTTGTTTTCCCCTGCCGTACACTTGTGGATATATGCGTGAGACTGTGAGTGAAGCAGTAAACCTTTATCCTAAGGAAATGGACCCGGTTCCGAATTGTGGATCGATGGGAAAGGTTGGGAAATGCTTGTACCTTTTATAGCAAGCAGAGTATCCGTGTGTGTTGGGTTTCCCCTGGCCAGGTAGCAGAAATTCGGTTCGAACTGTCCGCTTCTCGCGGTTAATGAGACTGCTTGACCGCCCTGCTACATTGAGTAACAAGTGGAACTATGAGAATGATGAACTTGTTGTATGAAATAAATTGTACTGCACCACTTGTATGATTAGACAGGATGCTAATCTAGAATGGTTAAATCTACTAGAATATGATGCTAAAACTTGAAAGCAAGGACCTACTCTTAGTTGCTTTTTGGCAAACAAACCCACCAGCCAAAAGCCTCTCATTGTCTAGATGTCGGTGATGTAGTTTTCACCAGACGGGTAAGCCTTGCTGAGTATTAGTATACTCAGCCTTGCTTGTGGCAATATTTTACAGGTATACCTTTGGATGTGGATGCTTTGTCTTGGCCTGCCCAGGTTCCACCTGGCTGGCACATCGAATGGGTTCCGTCCTCTGGCGAGGATCGGGAGGAGTAGCTTCGTGGCAGGCTTCAGCACGGAGTTATTTTGTATCGTCGTTAGATTGTTTTACTTCCGCTGCAATGAACCTCTAAATTCAGTTGTTATGGCTTTTTAAATTCCGTTGTAATGAACTTTTATTTCCGCTGCAAGACTTGTACTCTGATTTACATTTGAACCTGGTTTGTAATAACTTGTAATATCTATGTGTGTAAGTTAATTTGTGGAATGTTGTAATCTCTGGAACTCACCTTCGTGTGGGCGTGCTGTTGTTTCGATCGAGAAAAGAACGTGGTTTATCGGGTTTAATCCGACGGCGCTCCAGCTTATTCCGGATTAAGTGCCTGACTACTCGGTTAGTGGTCCCGGGGTACTTAACTTGGAATAATTTCGGAGTGGAACCGCCACAAGAAGCATAAGCAATGACTCGGTTCTCTTGCATAAGGGCGCAACCAAGTCCGGTGCCTGAAGCATCACAATAGACATCATAGGGCTTGGTGTTGTCGGCTTGAGCTAAGACTGGGGCAGAAGTTAAATGTTTTCTCAAGGTGTGGAAAGCTTCTTCACATTTATCACTCCACTCAAATTTGACTCGCTTCTTCAAGAGTCCGGTCATGGGTTTAGCATTTCGAGAGAAATCTGGAATGAAGCGACGATAGTAACCGATTAGACCCAGAAAACTCCAAATCTCATGGACAGAGGTAGGCAACTGCCAATTCATCACCTTGGTTGGATCCACGGATATGCCATCCTTGGAAACTGTATGACCCAAGAATTTCACACTTTCTAGCCAGAATTCACATTTGGAAAACTTGGCGTTGTCTCTCAACCTTTGAAGAACAATGCGAAGGTACATGAAGTAGGCTGGGGCATTTGTAAGCCCAAATGACATGACCAAGTATTCATAAAGTCCGTAGTGGGTAGAAAAGGCAGTCTTCAGAATGTCACAAGGACGAATTTTTATTTGGTGATAGCCAGAGCGAAGATCAACCTTAGAAAACACTCTGGCGCCAGCAAGTTGATAAAAAAGGACATCAATGCAGGAAAGTGGATACTTGTTTTTTATGGTCACCGCATTAAGAGGCCGGTAGTCAATACACAACCTCAAGGAGTGATCCTTCTTCTTCACAAAATAGCCAGACAACCCCATGGTGACACACTAGGACGGATGAAACCCTTGTCTAACAATTCTTGGAGTTGAATTTTTAATTCAGCCAATTCATTGGGTGGCATTCTATAGGGTCTCTTTGATATAGGTGTTGTGCCAGGTTGAAGTTCAATTACAAACTCAATGTCCCTATCCGGCAGCATCACAGGTAAGTCATCCGGAAGAACATCAGCATACTCACATACCATTGGAATGTCTTTTAGTTGTGTTTCTACCATGGTATAGGCACAAGCATTGGCGCATGTCCGGGGTGGCAAATAAAGTGCACTAGGCCCATGTGAGGGCGAGTTTATTTCCACAACCCTTTCGGCAACATCCAGCACAACCTTATGTTTTGTCATCCAATTTGCCCACAAAACAATATCAATTCCTTCCAATCCTAGCAGAATCAGATCAGTAGGAAAAACTTTACTACCCAGCTTGATTGGTACTCTTCGAGTGACTTGGTTGGATGCTATTTTACCTCCCGCTGTTGATATCACATATGCTGATTTGGTGTGATATGATTTTAATCCACATTTTGTATTAAATCCCATCCTTATAAAACTATGTGTTGCCCCCGAATCAAACAATATGACAACAGGTTGGTTGTGGATAGGAAAGATACCAGTCATGTCTGGTGCTCCCTAAGGTAGATCAGCCAGGGTGGTGTAGTTGAGCCTTCCCTGCCTGACTTGGACTCGCTGTTGCTTGTCCTTGTTCTGCTGGTTCCCAGGGCGTTGATTCTGAGGCTTGTTCTGTGGGCAGTCCTTGATGAAATGGCTGCTACTACCACACTTGAAGCATGAGTATCCACCTCCAGGACGAAGCGGCTACTGCACATTTTGCCTTGGCGCCTGTTGTTGCTGCGGTAGTGGAGGGAAACGAGGTGCACCCTGCTGTGGTGGCCTAGCAACCCAATGCCCACCCTGAGGTGTCCTCTGCTGTCCCTGTGGTGCAGCCAGTGGAACCAAGCGGAACCTCTGAGTTGGCCCAGTTGAAGGGGTGGCAGGAGCCTTTCTTTTCTTCTCGGCCTTATTAGTCAAGTTAGCGTCTTCCTAGGCAATGACAATGTTCATAAGCTCACCATAAGCAGGGTTCACAATCCCGTTCAAAACCGTCCGGTTCCCGTGGGAACCGGTCAAACCGCCCCGGACCGGTAGCGGTTTGGGGCGGTTTCAAACCGGTTAAATTTAAAATATTCAAATTTAAATTTAAAATGGAAAAATATAAAAAAAAAATTCCTAAAAATACTTCAAGGTATATGTAATCTATTGGTGTAAAAAGTTTTCAAATATCTGCTCATTTGATATTTTTTGCAGGCATTAGAAGTTCAACAAAAAAAAGGAAAAGAAAAAAAATCGGCTCATTGAACTTCTAATGCACACAAAAAATACTAAATACACTAATATTTGAAAAATTTTGACACCATTAAATTCTACGCACCTTAAAATATTTTTAGGAATTTTTCTTTTATTTTTTTTAATTTTTAGTTAAATTTGAAAACAAGACAAATTATGTATTGAGCCGGCTTACCGTCCAAACTGGTCGGCTTACCGTCCAAACCGGCCGGCTTACTGCCCAAACCGCTCTGCTTACCGGTCAATCCGGGCGGCTTACCGGTTCAAACCGATTGAACTAGGGTTTCATATACATTTTATTCAAAATTTGAATTTGCCCGGTTTTGATAGGTTCCCACGGGAACCAGACCGATTAGCCGCTACCGCTGGCCGGCGGTTCGGCCCTCCGGTTTGGTTTTGTGAACCCTGACCATAAGTGGCAACTCATGTAGTGGTCAACTGTGCCTTGAGCTTGAAATTAAGGCCACAACGGAACCTTTCCATCTTCTTTTCATTCGAATCAGCATGATGGTCTGCATAGGGACACAGACCATTGAAGGCCTGGGAGTACTGGAGCACAGTGCGGGTTCCCGGAGTCAGAGCCAGGAACTCGTTCAGCTTCCTCTCAACAAGACCAGCAGGGATATGGTGTGCCTTGAAAGCCGTCTTGAATTCCTCCCACTCAATGACATGGTTCTCCTTGCGGTTTGGAGTACAAGATGTAGCCAAGATGGAGAACTTGGATTTGATGGCCCGAATCCACGCATCAGCTTCCAAAGGCTCCTCGGCTCTTGAAAACACCGGAGGGTGAGTAGCCAAGAAATCCTCGTACCGGGCCACTTGAGGTGGAGGAGCACGATGACCACCCTGCTGCTGCATCATCTGTAACTGCTGCTGCAGATTATGGAGGATCTCCGATTGGGTAGCATACAACTGCTGCCACGTTGGGGGTTGTGGCGGTGGCGGTGGTGGTGGTTGTTCCCCTTCCTGTCCTTGCTGGTTAGCGTTGGAACCACTAGCATCATGACCGCTGCGAGTGATAGCCATCTGCAGTAGCTACTTGTATTAGTCATAATTCATAAGCTTGCATAAATCAATGACAAGATAAAACGTGGCAATGTAAAGAAGTTTACTGCGTAAGGATAACATATCAGCAAGCAGTTTTGGAAAAAAAATCATATCTCCCAACAGGAGTCAAGTCAGATGCTCTAATTCGGTCAGTGGCTTGGAAGTTTCGTACCCTACAACTTTTGTGTTTGGCTCAGAACCTAAATCGAGCTAGAACTAGGCCGAAAAATTTCAAGTTTTAGTTCTCTGTTTTTGCTATTTTTCAGGAGGCCGAGCTGTAGTGATTTGGTCACCATTTTAAATTTGCTTAACCAACGAGGTTGAGTTTTTGGTGAGCGTTTTGTTTGACAAATTTCAGACAACTTTGTAGTTCATGTCACAGCCCAGATATGAAGGGGAAACACCTTAATAATTAAAATAAGGGTAGCTGCAGAAAGTTTTCAGCACAACCGTTACAACCGTTCTCAAGTTTTTGGGGATCCCAAATCCCATGCCAAATGGATTACATGTTCAAAAGCTTAAAGGAAAACTCCAACTAGCCTATTACATCATGAAACCAAAATTTAGGCTACGCGGAGGAGTAACTTGCTACCGAACACCCCTAGAAGTCGTCTAGGTTGTTAACTGTAGCCTGGCTGCCCATGTGAGACGGTGGAGCTTCGAGAGGTGGCATATCATCCTGTGTGTCCATATCTGATTTAGGGGCTTCTTGTCCCCCATTTTCTCCACCCTCATTTAGGGCTTGTTCGGCAACCCAGGAATTGCTCCCAAGCTGGAATGGTTCCATGCATGGTTTGAGTGGTTCCATGCATGTCACTCGAACCATAGGGTTTGGTTCCATGAGGTCATACTCATGGAATGAAATAGGCCCTTTTGGCATGAAACAGGACCAAACCATGCTGGGTTTCAAACCCTTCCATACCTAACCGAACAAACATTTTGGGTAGATTGGGATTGATTCCATGCCAAGATATTCCATGTGGCTTGGAGCTCATTCCATGCCAAAACGAACAAGGCCTTAGAAGGTGATGAGCATCATGGGCAGCCTGCACGTTCTCTAACTCATCTCTCACTTGAGTTAGCTCATTGTTGGCATTATTGTGCTCCAAGTGGAGATCAGACAACTGTCTCTCCAAGTCTGCAATCATAGCATATATGGTAGTCACCTCTATGGAATAAAGAGGTTCTCTCTACCCCAAGGTCACGAGCACGAGCAGACAGATCAATAGCAAGGTTGAGTGCTGCATTTTGAGACCGTCCCAAGAGTGACTGCAGCCTGTGATAGGCCCTGATCCACCTCATCAAGAGCGCGGTTGTTGCATTGGGGTTCTCTGCCACCCTCAGAGGTGAGCTGAGATAGCGTCTCATCTAGTGAGCATCGTCAGCTTGGACTGGTGGAAAGAGTCCAAGGAGCTGGTCCTCCACAATTTCAGTATTCTGGGCGCAAAATGAGCTGATCCCATTGAGAGTGGCCAACTCACAAGTTGCTTCCAGATGGTACCCATGGACTTCCATGCCCCATGTCAGAGAGCTTGGGCACGGTGGGTGGTGGTACACAACCAAACGCACTCTGCACCGAGTCACACCATGGTCACGGAGGATTGTTCTCACATATTGAGGCGGATTGGGGTTAGCCAAGAGCCTGCAACACGGAACAAAAGATGTTGGGGAAACCCTCCCAACCAAGGCAGTCCGAGATGGAGAAGTCATTGGGGTAGCTAGCAATGTCAGTACGGCCGTCCATCTAAACAAAAGGTCAAGTGTGAGAACCGATAAAGCAAAAGAAATTAAAAACAGATTCTGGACAGTATAGTAAAAGTAGTAAAACTCAAAATCTACAAACCCAAAAATTTCCAAACTTGGCCAGATTATTGCTTACGTAATTTCAGAAAAGTTTCATGTTGAAGTCTTGAGCAGAAACAGTCGTCATGAGGGTGTAAAAATTCAATTTCCATCTCACTGTTCCCAGAAATTCCAGCAGACAGGGGGTTACCATTTTAAGCATAACTCTTAATTGACTGAACCAAAATTTTTGAAATTTATACAGCATAAACTAGACAATATTTATGACAACTTTCATATTGATCACTTTTTAATTCGGCTGGGTTTTCAGGCTCGAAACGATAATGCAAACAGAACTGTCTTTGACTTAGTTACAACACACTTCACTAGATAGATTTTGGATTTTTGAGACGGATAATTTAGCGAACATGCAACATTAATTGTAGGAGTTTCAGCGAATTATAGATGCATGAGTGGCCTACTCGTTCTCACCAACACACGTGCCAATAATCTTTTGGCCTACGAAGTTAGTGCCGGTGGCTAGGCAATATTCGTCTCTCCCTATATTAACTAGCCGAACTTTTCTAACCGTTCAACTTACGGAATCGCGGTTAGTGTACCTGCACTCACGGAAGCGTCCCCATTCATTACCAACCACTATAGTGGTGGCACCCGAACGTTGAACATTAAACGGACAATGCTTCATATGTCACCAAGGCAACATATTGACAATTTCATACGCTCATGAAATAGCGTATTGACTTTGTGCCGCCATCATATTTGCATATGATGTCGTGGTACGCTACAGCAATCGCCGTACCTTGCGCCCACCATGCTACTCTACTTTCATGCGCCATCCAATAGCGTATTGACTATATGCCGCCACTATATTTCATATGGTGCCGTGGTACGTTACAGCAATCGCCGTACCTTGCGCCTACCATTGCGAAAAGTAAATGACAGAGTGTAATGTGCTGGAAAGTATAATAAATAATTAGCCACCTAGCATATCGTGATCCCCTAACCCACATAGGCTTCATGCTCTATACATCATCTTTAGCGGTCCTATGGATAGCATTCCATCGCAAGTGCGCGGCGGAAGCAAAAGTTGGCAAGTTTTATTAAAAAATATTTTGTTTTAAGGTCTGTTGCTCTCTTTGGTATGCATGTTTCGGCTCTGATGCCAGCTGTGGCGGACCACTCCGAAATTATTCCAGTTTAAGTACCCACAGACCACTAACCAAGTAGTCAGGCACTTAATACGGAATAAGCTGGAGCGCCGTCGGATTATACCAGATTAATCACGTACTTTTACGATCGAAACAACACGCGCGCCCACACGAAGGTGAGTTCCAGAAATTACAACATTCCACAAGTTCAACTTACATAAATAGTCTCATCAAGTTATTACAAACCAAGTCTAAATTTCAAATAAAGTACGAGAGTTCAATGCAGCAGAAATAAACTAACAACGATACATAGCAACACCACAATGAAGCCGTCCATGGTGCTACTCCTCATGATCCTCTGAAAATACAAAACCCACTCGACGTGCCAGTCAGGAGGAATGCCAGTCAGGAGGAACCTAGGCAGGCCAAGAGACAGAATTCACCATCTCATTGAAAGCAGTACCTAAAATAAATAGCCACAAGCAAGGCTGAGTATACTAATACTCAGCAAGGCTTACCCGTCGGGTGAAAACTATATCACCGACTCCTAGACATGAGAGGCTTTTGGCTGGTGGGCTTGTTTTGCCAGAAAGCAGCTAGAAGTGGATCCTTACTTTTCATTATTTTAGCATCAGGTTCTAGTAGTGTTAACCATTCTAGATGAGCAATCTTTCTAAGCATACAAGTGGTGCAATACAATTTAGTACAAACAACAAGTTCATCATCCTCCTGGTTTCACTTGTTACTCAATGTAGCACAGCGGTCAAGCAGTCTCATTAACCGTGAGAAGCAGACAGTTCGAACCGAATTTCACTACCTGGCCAGGGAAAACCCAACTCACACAGATATTGCTTGCTATAAAGGCACAGACACTATCCATCCTTCCCCTTCAATCCACAGTTCGGCGTCGGGTCCATTCCCTTAGGATACAAGGTTATTGGATACTCGCGGACTCACGCCGGCCGATCTCACGCTTGTAACCACTTGTGTACAGCAAGGGAAAAACATTTCCAAGGAGAAATGGCTATCGGTCCTAGCTGCATCAATCGGGTACCGGGCTTACTGGTTCCCATAGGTCGGCATGTGCGTGGTATGTTCAAAAACTTGACACACAGAACTACACGTTTCGACCTTAATCCAATTATCATACACGGACGGGAGATCTACACATACCATCCCGCCCGTCCATCCTTATGATTCCAACATAAGTAAAGACAAGCAACTCCTATATCTCGTGAGTGAAAGGAATTCACTCGACTTGTAAATGGCCCTAAAGCGTTGCACTATCGAACCTGTCATACTAGTATTGCAAGACATAGGTACTAGAATTATGCAACTAGGGTATTCAAACAATTCCTTGAAATGTAAATGCACAAACATAAATAATTCATAGTTGCATAAACTTTAAAGTTAGGTTATGCTCTGGGGCTTGCCTTCTTGAGCTACACCGGTGTCGGACTCCGGGTCAATCACGATGACGTTGGCACCACCTTCGGGAGCTTCTTCTTCGTTGGCGGGGACGAGATTGTACGTGCCGACAGCAAGAGCACCTTCTACATGAGATGCACAAGTTTAAGGGTTGCTGATATTTTTTAGGTCTAAAGCTAAGGCACTTGAAGGCCATATTCACCTAGACACGAAAGTGTATTATTCTTCTCTTCACAAGAATAGAAAGGGGATGCTAGACTTAAGTCTTATTTGATGGTGATTGTGTACATATATAAGACAATTAGGCTATTATTTATTAGGCAAAAGTTCAGTTCTGGAATTTAAACTTCATATGCACCTTAGTTGCTTAATTTATCAAAAGTGATCTATCTCTTTTCATGAAATCAAAATTACTCTAGTTCCTTCTAATTTTTGATTCTCTGTTCTGGTTCGTCCTTTTTATCTATAAACTTTATGAAAGCTACAGGAGTATAAGAGCTAAGCTCACCCCAAAATTTAGCTAAAACCAAATTGTACGGAATTTATTAAAATTAGTACAACTTACTGCTTAAATAATCAAGATTAATTCATATAAAATAAAAAATACTACCAAAACACAAGACTTCTCTACCAGAGCTAGTCAAGAGCAAAAGAAGAGCCTTGGCTATGTGGTAACCAAAAATAACACTTGGACAGTCCTAAATAGTTACCTAACCGAAAGCCAACACCTATTTATTTGATAGCCTAAAGAGGGTCCAAAATTAAGTTTAGCATTTTTCTAACATGTGCCAACAAGTTTCTAGACCTCTAGTGGAAGTTGGTAATTTTTTAATGCATGAAATATTTTTAATAAATCTAGAACTGAGCTAGAACAGAAATCACTAAACAATTCATAACTGAAGTTACAGGCCATATTTTTAGTTCCCCTTTGCACATAGTGCTTCTACAGACCACACAAGCAACATATCCAAAGTTTAGCTACAAAGGAGCTCAGGATTTGAAATGGTGCATAAAACTCTAAAAACTTAGTTTGAAATTTAATTCAGAAACCACTCATTAAAAGTGTATACATGCAAACATGAGATTGGAGTTTACAATCTAATGAGACCAGGGAGTAGTTTTGTGCATTTTTCTAATGTTTCTACGATTTTTAACGGATTTCACAAGATCTCAGAAATTTGAACTAGATCTAAAGAATCTTTTTACGCCGGGAACCCTAGATCTTTTAAAACCTTATGAAATGGTCCTTGAATCTTACATATAGGACCCTAGAGCTAAAAAGGGGAACGCGAATAGGCCCTTGGCCTCACCGGCGGCTGGATTCCGGCGAGGTCACGGCGAGCCGGTGCGGGAGAAGTGGGGGAGCGCGTAGAGGAGCTCACCGCGACTTGATTCGGAGAGGAGCCGAGGCCGAGGGTGGAGTGGTGAGGTCCGGCGATGTCGGGCGGTGGAGCTCTGCTGCTCTGCTTCGACGCTGGCGAGGTGGAGCGGCGCTCGGGGTGGGCAAAACGGCCTACGAGCTTCACTGAGGGTCGAGGAAACTCATCGCGGCGTCGGTGTGTTGGCTGCTAGGTCGGAGCGGGCGGTCGACGGTGAGGTGGAGCTCGGCGGCGGCAATGGCGCCCTGGCGAGGTGGTTTGGGGTCGCGCGAGTGGTGGGGTCACTGTTCTTCTTATAGGGGAGGTAGAGGAGGTTCAGGCGAGGCTAGCTCGGCATGGCAGGGGAGGTGCTCAGGGTGCGCGTGCGCGTGGCCTTGGCGCTCATGCGGCCATGAGTGCGCTGGGCGAGCTTTGGGCCGAGCGCGCGCGGGATGGGGGGCTGGAGATGCTCGGGCGAGGCTGCGAGATGGCGTAGGCGAGCGATTGGGCATGAGAGTGGGTCACGAGGGGCTCTGTCCGGTGTGCGCCTCCGACGCCCAACCGCGGGGCTCTGCGCGGCATGATGTCGCTCGTGTGGCGAGGCTTGTCAGAGCGCAGACAGCGCGCGACTTGACCGGACGTGGGGGCTGGCGTGCGCGCGGGGAGGTGAGACTCGGCTCCAGCGGCTTTGGCCGGCCAGACGGGGTCGCCACCGCTCGCCGGCCATGTGGCGGCCGCTGGCAGCCTCGGGCTCGGGAAGAGCCTGGCCCAGCTGGCTGTCGGGCGCCCATGGAGCTCCTCGGCTCAACAGCGATTTTCTCCAAAAATTTGAACCAAACTTTCAAAAGTGTAAACACAAAAGTTGGAGTTTGAAAGGTGGAACACAACTTTCTTTTTGGGGTGAACCTGAAATTTAGAATTTTTCAAGCTCAAACAACCATGTTTCAAAAGGGGTTCAACATGGTTTTTAGGGTTTTTGAGAGGCTTAACTGCAAAATGTGAAAAAGTTCCAAACATTAACTAGGCCTCATTTGGGATGGCAAACAACTTTTATTTTTGGAGATTTTCAAATTTAGTAGGAAACTTTTGAGATCTCAGCAGGGTGTCAAATTAGCCTTTTTGGAATTTTAAACTTTGAATTTGAAACCCAATTTTGATTGTAAATTCCATCCTTTTTGCTTTACCCCTGTTTTTATTGTATATTTAAAGTTTAACATTAGGGATGTCACAATACCGGGGCCCAACGGAATCATTACCATTGGCCCGACGGTCGAGCACGCCTACGAGTGCGACGTGGAGAGCATCGAGCTAGCGGAGGCGCTTGCTCTTGACGAATCACTGGTAGCAGATCTGGAGGTGGTCGCCAACGCGCCCCCCGATACCAACGAGCGTCAAGACGGGAGCTTCGTGCCCGCTGAGGACACCAAGACTATTCCCCTCAACCCCGACAACGACGACGGCAAGGTGTTGAGGATCAGTTCCACCCTCAATAGAAAATAGGACGTGGTGCTCGTCGACTGCCTCCGCGCCTACGCCGACATCTTTGTGTGGAGCCCCTCGGACATTCCAGGCATCCCGAGGGAGGTTGCCAAGCACTCCCTTGACATCCGTCCCCACTCCAAGCCGGTCAAGCAATGCCTCCGCCGTTTCGATGAAGTGAAGCGACGGGCGATAGGCGAGGAGGTGCGCAGGCTTTTGGAGGCCGGGTTCATCAAGGAAGTGTTCCATCCCGAGTGGTTAGCTAACCCTGTACTAGTAAAGAAAAAGAATGGGAAATGAAGGATGTGTGTTGATTACACTAGCTTGAACAAAGCATGCCCAAAGGTCCCTTTCCCTTTGCCACGCATAGAACAGATAGTGGATTCCACTACGGGATGTGAAGTTTTAGGTTTCCTTGATGCGTACTCCGATTACCACCAGATCAAGATGAAAGAGTCCGACCAGCTCGCGACCTCTTTTATCATGCCATTCGGCATGTACTGCTACACTACGATGCCCTTCGGCCTCCGAAATGCCGGGGCCACATACCAACGTTGTATGCTCCACGTCTTCGAAGATCATATAGGTCGTATCGTAGAAGCATATGTCGATGATATCGTAATAAAATCCAGGAAGGCGGAAGACCTGGTGCATGACCTCCAGGTTTTGTTCCATCGTCTCAGGGCACACGAGGTAAAACTCAACCCTGAGAAATGCATTTTCGGCATGCCACGAGGCATGCTATTGGGCTTCATCGTCTCCAAGCGAGGCATTGAACCCAACCCCGAAAGGTCGAGGCCATCCAGCAAATGGAGACTATTCGAGACCTAAAGGGTGTGCAGAAGGTGATGGGGGTGTCTGGTGTCCCTGAGACGCTTCATCTCACGTCTTGGGGAGAAGGGGCTACCTCTGTACTGATTGTTGAGGAAGTCTGAGTGCTTCACCTGGACCGCGGAGGCTCAGGAGGCCTTACACCGACTCAAGATGGAGCTAACGAACGCGCCAGTCCTCACTTCACTAAAGGAGGGCGAACCTCTGTGACATCTCTGATGTAAAAGTATTAAAAGTACACTTAAAACAAGTACAAAAGGGAATTATGGGTCGGAATTCAAAAATCCATCAAAAATTCAAATTGAAATTCAAAAAAACAATTGTTGTTTGACACCCAACTGAAAACTCAAGAATTTTGTACTAAACTTGAAAATCTCCAAAAATAAAAGTTGTTTGTCATCACAAATAAGGCCTAATCACTGTTTGAAACTTTTGAAAATTTTGCAGTTTAGCCCCTCAAAAACTCAAAAAACCGAACTGAACACCTTTTTGAAATTGGGTAGTTTGAACTCGAAAAATTTGAAATTTCAGGTTCACCCCAAAAAGAAAGTTGTGTCCCATCTCTCAAACTCCAACTTTTATTTTCACACTTTTTCATGTTCAGTTCAAATTTTTGGAGAAAATTCAAAAGGGAGGAAGGAGCTCCCCGGGGCGCCAACTGTGGCCCTGGCGCGCCCCTGCTCCGGCCGGGCGTCGGCCGCCACGTGGCCGGCGAGCGGCGGAGGCCGCGCCGAGCTGGCCGAGCCGCAGCGTCGGGTGGCGGTTGTTGCCTTGTGCTTGTCCAACCCCTCCCGAGCCGTCACATCGCCGTCGACGCGCCGTGTTGCCTCGCGCCGTGGAGCGCCATCATGGCGGGCGGAGCGCCGCCATGGCCGCGCGCTCGCGCGCGCGTCGCGCAGAGCCACCTCGCGCGAGATTCTCCTCCGCTCCGCGCCAAGACGCTCTGCAGGAGATCTTCCACTGCTCCACACCTCAATCTTTGACGCCCAAGCGTCGCGCGCGCTCTGTTCGAGCTTGACGCGCATCAATGGCGCGTCACGTCGGCCATTACTCCTCACGCGCGCTCCCGAGGCTGCACGACCCTCTCTAGCGTGCCCAAGCCTTCCACCGAGCCACTCACACTCTCCCCTAGCTCGCTCACTCCACCAGCTCGCTCCCTCGTGCCTCGCTCCGTCGTCTTCAACCTCGCGCCGCGCGGACCGAGCCGAGCTTCGAGACGAAATTCGCCCTACACTCTCCACCATTCTCAAATTCATCGCGCACAAAGCTAGACCTCTACCCTAGCTCCCTTTTTCCCCCACTCCTCTCGAGCTATCATCGATTGTCCGGCGAGAAATCGAGATTTCCCCCAAATCTCCGTTTTTCGGCCGCCGGAGCACCCTCACGTTGAGACCCTACACCGAGCCGTCCCCGAGGTCAACCGAGCACGCCAACAGCTTCCCCGAGCTCCACTGGTGCTCTAGGACCCCTCCAACCCCGACGAGACCCACCGACCTCACCGGCGTAGAAGCCGCGGCGGCCGCGCCGCCACTGCATCGCCGCCGACCATCTTCCGAGCTTCCCCCGGCCTCCCAACCGTCACCAATCGACTCGTGGTGAGCCACTGATGCTTTTCCCCCACTTCCCCGACCCTAGCTCGCCGTCGTTTGGCCGGCGTAACTCCGGCGACGAGCCAAGGACCAAAGCTCATCGTCTTCGTTTTTCTAGGGTCCTCTGCGCAAAAGTCAGGGACTGGTTTGAAAGGTTTTGAAAGTTCTAGGGTCTCCAGCGTAAAAAGATTCTTAAACCTAGATCTATTTTTCCCGAATCTTGTAAAATCCACTAAAAATCGTACAAAAATCAGAAAAATGCACAAAAATACTCCCTGGACTCGTGAGATTGTAAACTCCAATCTCATTTAAGCATGTATATACTTTTGGTGAACCATTTTTGAATTAAAATTCAAACTATGAATTTAGAAACTTGTGCACCATTTCAAATCCAGAGCTCCGCTAGGGCTGAGCTTTGGATATGTTGTTTGTAGTGACTTTTGGACACCTTGTGTCCAAAGGGGACCTAAAAATATGGACTGTAGCTTCGGTTATGAATTAAAATATTTTTCCTGTCTTTTTGCGGTTTGAGAAATTGTTAAAAATAATCCATGCAGCGAAAAATCACCATTTTTCTCCAGAGGCCTAAAAACTTGTGAGCACATCTGTTAAAAATGTCAAACTTAATTTTTGCTCTGTTTAAACTAGCAAATAAATAGATATGTGTTTTTGGATAGAAATTTATTGAGGACTGTCCAAGGGTTATTTTGAGCCACCACTTGGCCAGAGCCCTCGTTGTACTTATAACTAGCTCTGGTAGGAAAATTTCCTGAATTGGATGTATTTTCAATTTTAGATGAATTCATTTCATTTCTGCAGGCAGCAGTTTGAAATATTTTTAATAAATTCTGTATAGCTCAGATTTAGCTCAGATTGAGCCTAACTCTTATACTCCAGTAGCTGTCATAAAGTTTATAGATAAAAAGGATGAACATAAAAGGAGAAACAAAAATGAGAAGAAATTAAGGTGGAAATTGAGTTATATAAAAGAATAGAGCTTTTTGATAATTAATTAAAATAAAACATAGAAAAGTTTAAAATTCAAGAACAGCACCCTATCTTCAAAATAATAAATGGAAATTCTTTTATATATGTACACAATCACCATCAAAGATGAATAAAAATCTTCCACCCCCTACTCTATTTTTGTGAAGAAAAGAGTAGTACTTAAGCATGTCTAGGTGAATATGGCCTTCAAGGCCTTAGTTTTGAAGTCAATAGGCAGCCACATTAAGTTATGCATCTCATGTAGAAGGCGCTATTCCGGACGGTACCTACCATCTCATCCCCGCCGACGAGGAAGGAATCCCGGAGGGAGGTGCCGGCGAAGGATCGATCAACCCGGAGGCTAACCCCCAGCTAGAGCAAGAAGGCAAGCCCCGGAGCATAACCTAACCTTTAAAGTTTATGCATCTATGAATTTCCCTATGCTTGTGCATTTACGTTTCAAGGAGTTGATTGAATACCTTAGCTGCACATTTCTAGTACCTATGACTTGCAACACTAGTATGAAAGGATCGATAGGGCATTGCTTTAGGTCCGTTACAAGTCGAGTGATTTCCTATTACTCGCGAGGCATAGGAGTTGCTTGTCTTTACTTATGTTGGAATCATAAGGATTGACGGGCGGGATGGTAGATGTAGATCTCCCGTCCGTGTATGATAATGGACTTAAGGTCGAAACGTGTGGTTGTGTGTGTCAAGTTTTGAACGTACCACATGCATGCCGATATATGGGAATCGGTAAGCCCGGCACCAGATTGAAGCAGCTAGGGCCGATAGCCATCTCTCCTTGGAAACTTTTGTTTCCCCTGCCGTACACTTGTGGATATATGCGTGAGACTGTGAGTGAAGCAGTAAACCTTTATCCTAAGGAAGTGGACCCGGTTCCGAATTGTGGATCGATGGGAAAGGTTGGGAAGTGCTTGTACCTTTTATAGCAAGCATTATCCGTGTGTGTTGGGTTTCCCCTGGCCAGGTAGCAAAATTCGGTTCGAACTGTCCGCTTCTCGCGGTTAATGAGACTGCTTGACCGCCTTGCTGCATTGAGTAACAAGTGGAACTATGAGATTGATGAATTTGTTGAATGAAATAAATTGTATTGCACCACTTGTATGATTAGACAGGATGCTAAGCTAGAATGGTTAACTCTACTAGAATACGATGCTAAAACTTGAAAGCAAGGACCTACTCTTAGTTGCTTTTTGGCAAACAAACCCACAAGCCAAAACCCTCTCATGTCTAGATGTCGGTGATGTAGTTTTCACCCGACGGGTAAGCCTTGCTGAGTATTAGTATACTCAGCCTTGCTTGTGGCATTTAATTACAGGTACAATGTTGGATGTGGCAGTCGATGCCATGACTTGGCCTACCCAGGTTCCCCCTGGATGGCACATCGAGTGGGTTCCGTCCTCTGCCGAGGATCGGGAGGAGTAGCACCGTGGCAGGCTTCATCATGGTGTTACTTGTATCGTCGTTAGTTTATCTTCCGCTGCATGAAACATTTATTTCCGCTGTTTGAACTAGTACTCTGATTTAAATTTCGAACTTGGTTTGTAATAACTTGAGATACTATTTATGTATGTTAAATTTGTGGAATGTTGTAATCTCTGGAACTCACCTTTTCGTGTGGCGTGCTGTTGTTTCGATCGAGAAAAGTACGTGGTTAAATCGGGTTTAATCCGACGGCGCTCCAGCTTATTCCGGATTAAGTGCCTGACTACTCGATTAGTGGTCCCGGGGTACTTAACTTGGAATAATTTCGGAGTGGTCCGCCACAGCTGGCATCAGAGCCGAAACAGTGCACCGGAGAGAGCAAACAAACCTAAAATAAACATTTTTTGAATAAAATGTGCCAACTCGTGTTCCGCCTCGCCTCGCGATGGAACGTTTATTGTTAGGATCGCTAAGGATGTTACCCTAGAGCGTGAAGCCTATGTGGGTAAGGGATCACGATATGATAGTGCAAGTAATATATATTATACTGACTCCCAGCACATTTCATTCTGTCATTTATTTTACGCAATGGTGGGCGCAAGGTACGGCGATTGCTGTAACGTACCACGGCACTATATGAAAATATAGTGGCGGCACATAGTCAATACGCTGTGATGGCGTATGAACTAGAATAGCATGGTGGGCGCAAGGTACGGCGATTGCTGTAGCGTACCACGGCATCATATGCAAATATGATGGCGGCACAAAAGTCAATACGCTATCTCATGAGCGTATGAAATTGTCAATATGTTGCCTTGGTGACATATGAACATTGCCCGTTCAATTGTTAAACGTTCGAGTGCCACCTCTATAGTGGATGGTAATGAATGGAGACGCTTTCGTGAGTGCTGACACAAAAGGTTGATTATATGCTCTGGAATGGAATTTTCTACAGGTACGCTAACCACGATTCCGTATGTTGAAACGGTTAGAAAGTTCGGCTAGATAATATAGGGAGAGACGGATATTGCCTAGCCACCAGCACTAAACTTCGTAGGCCAAAAGTTTATTGGCATGTGTTTGGCGAGAACGAATAGGCCGCTCATGCATCGCATTTCACTGAAATAATATTGAACCTTAACACGTGGCCAATCGAAACCGCCGTCGAAATTCAAATCACAACCCCAAATTCTGCATGAACCAGTCTGATTGCACCAATGTTTCGAAACTGAAAACGTTGTCAAATGAAAAAGTGTTCGACATGAAAGTTGTCATAAATGTTATGAAGTTTATGCTGTAGAAATTTCAACGAAAATGGTTAAGTAGAACTGGAGTTATGTCTAAAATGGTAACCCCCCTGTCTGCTGGAAATTTCTGGGAATAGTGAGATAAAAATTGAATTTTTACACTATCTTAACGACAGTTTCTGCTCAAACCTCCAACATGAAACTTGTTTGGAATTACTTAAACAATGTCCTTTCCAAATTTGAGGAATTTTTGAGCTTGTAGATTTCGAGTTTGTAATTTTTACTACACTGTCCAGAATCTGTTTTTGTTTTCTTTGGCGCTAACCGGTTCTCACCCTTGCCCTTTTCTTTTTGGTTTCAGAATGGACACTCACGCTGACTTGGCCAGCTACCCCAACGATGTTTCCTTTTCAGATTGCCTAGGATGGGAAGGCTTCCCTAGCATTCTGTGGTCGGTTTTGAAGGCGCTCGACTACCCTACCCCGCCATAGTATGAGAGGACCCTCATCCGAGACCGCGGTGTGACCCGTTCTCGTGTGCGTTTGGTGGTGTATCGCCATCCACCAAGTCCTAGCTCCCCCACTTGGAGTGTGGAAGTTCATGGACACCACATGGAGACGACTTGTGAGCTAGCTGCCTTGAATGGCATTAGTTCTTTTTGTGCTCAGAACCAGGAATTGTGGAGCACCAGTTGCTTGGGTTGTTCCCACCGACTCAGCCGGATGATCCCCATTGGATGAGACGCTACCTTAGCTCTCCTTTGAGAATGGCGGAAAATCCCGTCGCTGCAGCTGCACTGATGATGAGGTGGATTCGAGCTTACCACCGTTTGCAGGCACTTTTGGGACGATCGCAGAGCGAGATGCTCAACCTTGCTATGGACATGTCCGCCCGTGCCCGTAACATTGGGGTTGAGAGGACCTCATTGTCCATTGAGGTGAGCACAAGAGATGCCATGATTGCTGATTTGGAGAGGCAATTGAATGACCTCCACATAGCGCACAACAACGTCCAAAATGAGTTAGCCCAAACAAGAGAAGAACTTAAGGAGGTACATGACTTTGGAGCATGCTAATGCCATGTTAGCCGCCCATGATGCTCAGCACCTTCTTGAGCAAGAAGGAGAGCAAGGAGAAGGAGAGGCCCCTGATTCCGACATGGATACCGAGGATGATATGCTGCCCCTTCCAGCTCCACCATCACCCATGAGCAGCGAGGCTACCGCTAACAACTTAGATGACTTCTAGAGTGGTAGTAGCATGATTACTCCTCCGCTAGGCTTAAATTTTGGCTTCATGTTGTAATAGGCTAGATGGAGTTGAGCTCCCCCTTTTATCTTTTGGAGACAATGTAATTTAATGGTATGGTTGTGTGATCCAAAAACTTGTTGAAGGTTGTAATGGCTGTGTGGAAACATTCTGCAGCTAACCTTGTTTTAATTTATTGATGGGTTTTCCATTCATTTCTGGGCTGTGAAGTGAACTACAAAGTTGTTTGGAATTTGTCAAACGAAATGTTCACCAAATTTCAACCCCATTGGGTAAGCGAAATAAAAATGGCAACAAAAACACTACAGCTCGGCCTGCTGTAAAACAGCAAACGCAGAGAGCTAAAGATTGAATTTTTTGGCTTAGTTCCAGTTCGAATTTGATTCTGAGCCCAACATGAAAGTTGTAGAACATGAAATTTTGGAGCTACTGACCGAATTGGGGCATTTGACTTGCTTCCTGTTGGGAGATATGATTTTTCTTCCGAACTGTATGTTGACATGTCATTCCTACGCAGTAAACTTCAATATATTGTCACGTTCTATCTTGTCATCGTATGCAAGCTTATGAAATGTGGCTAATACAAGTACCGTACTGCAGATTGGCAATCACCCGCAGTGGTCATGGACGCTAGTGGCTCCAATGCTAACCAGCAAGGGCCTGAGGGGCAGCAACAGCCGCCGCCACCTCCGCCACCGCAGCAACCTCCCGACGTGGCAGCAGTTGTATGCTACGCAAACGGAGATTCTACGGAACCTGCAGCATCAACAACAAATGATGCAACAACAGATGCTGCAGCAGGGAGGTCAATGGGCCCCTCAGCCTCAAGTGGCCCGATATGAGGATTTTCTGGCTACACCACCCGCCGATATTCTCAAGAGCCGATGAGCCCTTGGAGGCCGATACGTGGATTCGAGCCATCGAGTCCAAGTTCACCATCCTGGCCACGCCTTGCACTTCCAACCGCAAGGTAGTGTTCGCGGCACAGCAGCTCCGCGCCCAGCTCTCCTATGGTGGGAGAACTACCTGGCCCTGCAGCAGGAGGGTCATGTGGTTGAATGGGATGAGTTCAAGACTGCGTTCAAGGCTCATCATATTCCTGCCGGCTTGGTAGAGCGGAAGTTGAGCGAATTTCTGGCTCTGACCCAGGGTGCCCGCACGGTGCTCCAGTACGCCCAGGCCTTCAATGGTCTGTGCCCATATGCGGGTCATCACGCCGATTCTGACGAGAAAGAAGTTGGAGAGGTTCCGACGTGGCCTCAATACCAAGTTGAAAGCTCAATGGCTACCACCCCTGCTGCCACATATGGCGATCTTGTGAATCTCGCCATCGCCCAAGAAGACGCTAATGTGGTGCACAAGGCGGAGAAGAAGAGGAAAGCTCCCGCGGACCCTCGAGCGCGCGCAGCCGCAGAGATTCCGCTTGGTTCCCCCGACTGCAACGCAAGTGACAGTCCAGGGCACCTCAGGGAGGTGGATGGGTTGCTAGGCCACCACAGCCTAATGCGCCCCGTTTCCCTCCACCGCCGCAAGCAGCAACCGGCGCCAAGGCAGAGCGCGCAACAGCCAGCGTCGCCCTGGAGCCGGCTATCAGTGTTTCAAGTGCGGCAGTAACAGCCACTTTATCAAGGACTGCCCGCCGAACAAGCAGCAGGAACCAGCGCCCGAGAAATCAGCAGAACAAGGGCAAACAGCAGCAGCGTGTGCAGGTCCGACAAGGACGGCTTAACCTACACCACCTTGGCCGACCTACCCGAGGGAGCCCCAGACATGACTGGTACCTTCCCTATCCACACTCAACCTGCTGTGATACTGTTTGATCCGGGGGCAATCACATAGTTTTATAAGCATAAGATTCATGCAAGAATGTGGGTTAAAAATCTTACCATACCAAATCATCATATGTGATATCAAGCTGCGGGAGGTAAAATAGCATCCAACCAGTCTCCCGAAAAAGTTCCAATCAGGCTGGGAAGTAAAATATTTTACTGATTTAATTCTGCTTGGTATGGAGATTGACATTGTCTTGGGAGCCAATTGGAATGACCAACGATAGGTTCGTGCTAGATGTTGCGGAATGAGTGTTGTGAATATAAACTGCGCCTACGGCATGGCCCTAGTCGTGGCATTAGTATCTACCACAGCGGACTTGCGTCAATGCGTGTGCTTATACAATGGTAGAAACCCAAGTAAAGGACATTCCGTGGTATGTGAGTTATGCCGATGTTTTTTCCCGGATGACTTACCTGGGATGCCGCCGGATAGGGACATTGAATTTGTGATTGAACTCCAACCTGGCAAGCACATATATCAAAGAGACCATATAGAATGCCACCCAACAGAATTGGCTGAATTAAAAAATTGAACTCCAAGAACTGCTAGACAAGGGTTTCATTTCGTCCAAGTGTATCACCTTGGGGATGTCCCGCTATCTTTGTGAAGAAGAAGGACCATTCCTTGAGGTTGTGTATCGATTACCGACCTCTCAATGCGGTGACTATTAAGAACAAGTACCCACTCCCCCGTATTGACATCCTGTTTGACCAGCTCGCTGGAGCCAGAGTGTTCTCCAAGATTGACCTTCGCTCTGGCTATCACCAAATCAAAATCCGACCTTGTGACATTCCAAAGACTGTCTTTTCTACTCGTTACGGGCTCTATGAATTCTTGGTTATGTCTTTTGGACTCACCAATGCCCCAGCCCTATTTCATGTACCTCATGAATCGGTTTTCATGTCAGAACTAGATAAGTTTGTGGTGGTTTTCATTGACGACATTCTCATATATTCCAAGAATGAAGAAGAGCATGCCGAGCAGCTACACATTGTTCTTCAAAGATTGAGAGACCACCAGCTCTACGCCAAGTTCTCCAAGTGCGAATTCTGGCTAGAGAGCGTGAAATTCTTAGGTCACACGGTTTCCTAAGGATGGTATATCCGTGGATCCAACCAAAGTGCAAGAGGTGTTGGATTGGCAACCACCTACCTCTGTTCATGAGATTCGGAGTTTTCTGGGTTTAGCCAGTTATTAATCGCCGTTTTATTCCGGACTTCTCTCGGATTGCGAAACCCATGACCGAACTCTTAAAGAAGGGAGTCAAATTTTGAGTGAATGACAAATGTGAATGAGGCTTTCCACACTTGAGAACAACTTTAACTTCAGCCCCAGTTTTAGCTCAACCCGATTGCACCAAGCCCTATGATGTCTATTGCGATGCCATCAGGCACCGGACTTGGCTGTGTTCCTCATGCAGAGAAACCGAGTCATTGCTTATGCTTCTCGAGCACTTCTGGCCTCTCATGAGCAAAACTACCCCACGCATGATCTTGAGTTAGCAGCGGTTATTCATGCTCTCAAGATGTGGAGACACTACCTGATGGGTGTTCCATGCAACATATACACAGACCACAAGAGGCCTCAATATGTCTTCACTCAGGCACATTTGAATATGAGGCAGCGAGATGGTTGGAGTTAGCGAAGGACTATGACCTTAGTGTGCATTATCACCCCGAGCAGGCAAATGTGGTTGCGGATGCACTAAGCCGCAAGGCTCATTGTCATTGTCTTTCCGTGGATCCTACGCTGACACCTTGTGCCATGAAATGGCAAAGCTCAACTTAGAGATTAGTTCCATATGGGTACTTCAACCATATTCAGTCGACCAACCTTGCACGATCAGATTGTTGTAGCCCAATTAAATGACGCAAAGATTAAGATCCTTAAAAGGAAATTGTCAAAAGAGAAGGTGAAGGAAAAGTACAAGTGTTTTCCGCTAGATGTGCAGGGAGTGATGTGGTTTTGGGAGACATCGTATCCGTGGTGCCCAAAAACCAGGACGTGGACTCGGAGGAGATTATGGATGAGGCCCGATCTCTCCAAAATTTTCTATGCCTGCCCGGTGCAGCCGAAAATGTGAGCCAAGATTTGAAACAAAACTTTTGGTGGAGCTCGATATGAAGCGAGAAATTGCCACGTATGTGTCCGGAATGTGATCACGTGTCAGGCCGGGTTTAAGGCCTAGCCACTTGAAGGTAGCAGGCGCGAGTTGGAACCCTCTACCTATTCCCTCATGGAAGTGGGAAGATAATAAGCATGGATTTCATTAATTGGACTTCCCAGGAACCCTTCAGGGGCATGACTCCATTTGGGTAATTGTGGACCGCCTTACCAAGACCGCACATTTTATTCCGGTCAATACCATTTATACCGCTAAGAGGTACGCTGAGATTTATTTGGAACGGATCGTTTGTCTACATGGTGTACCCAAGACGATTAATTTCAGATCGGGGTACTCAGTTTCGTAGCACGCTTTTGGGAACAATTGCAACTGTCCCTAGGCACGAAACTGATCCGTAGTTCAGCATATCACCCTCAACCGATGGGCCAATACGGAAAGGGTAAATCAAATACTTGAAGATATGGTTCCGAGCTTGTGTTATCCATTATGGGAAGAATTGGGAGAAATGTTTATCTTTGGCTGAATTCTCCTATAACAACAGCTACCAAGCGAGTCTTAAAATGGCACCTTTCGAAGCCTTATATGGTAGAAGATGTCGGACCCGTTGTGTTGGTCCCAGGCAGGCGAGAGGTACACCTATGGCCCTAACCTTGTCAAGGAAGCAGAAGAAAAGGTTAGGATCATCCGCGAAAACTTGAGAACCGCCCAGTCACGGCAAAAGAGTTACTTTGATCAACGGCGGAAGCCACTTCAATTTGAAGTTGGTGACCACGTATATCTCAAGGTCTCCCGACTAAGGGTGTGCAAAGATTTGGGTTAAAAGGAAACTTGCGGCCTCGTTACATCGGCCCATATGAAATTTACTCAACAATGTGGACCGGTAGCATACCGTGTGCAGCTTCCCGAGAAGCTCTCAGCCGTGCAATGATGTATTCCACGTTTCCAACTCAAGATGGTGTTTACGTGTCCCGACCGAAGTTGTTGAACCAGAAGAACTCTCGGTTGAACCGGATCTCTCCTATGATGAGCATCCCATTAAAATCCTCGATGAGAAAGAGAGACAACACGAAGGAAAGGAGTTAAAATGTAACAAAATTCAGTGGAGTCATCACTCCGAAGATAAGCCACGTGGGAAACTGAGGGCTACCTTAAGAAGAATTTCCCCGACATCCTTGCTTAAGCCAAAGGTATTTCTTTCCCCCCACCTTGTTCCTAAGTTTAAATCGAATCTCGGGACGAGATTCCTTTTAAGGGGGGTAGGCTGTGACATATCTGATGTAAAAGTATTAAAAAGTACACTTAAAACAAGTCACAAAGGGAATTATGGGTCGGAATTCAAAAATCACCAAAAATTCAAATTGAAATTCAGAAAAACAAGGGGTTGTTTGACACCCAACTGAAAACTCAAGAATTTTGTACTAAACTTGAAAATCTCCAAAACTTAAAGTTGTTTTTTCATCCACCTTATAAGGCCTTGTCCACTGTTTGGAACTTTGAAAAATTTGCAGTTTAGCCCCTCAAAAACTCGAAAAACCAAACTGAAGCACCTTTTTGAAATTGGGTGTTTGAGCTCTGAAAATTTGAAATTTCAGGTTTAACCCCAAAAAGAAAGTTGTGTCCCATCTCGTCAACTCCAACTTTTATTTTCACACTTTTTCCATGTTCAGTTCAAATTTTTGGAGAAAATTCAAAAGGGAGAAAGGAGCTCCCCGCGGCGCCAATGTGGCCCTGCGCGCCCCTCTCCGGCGGGCGTAGGCCGCCACGTGGCCGCGAGCGGCGGAGCCGCGCCGACTGGCCTAGCCGCAGCGTCGGGTGGCACTTGTCCGCCTTGTGCTTGTCCAACCCCTCCCGAGCCGTCACATCGCCGTCCACCGGGCGTGTTGCCTCGCCGCCGCGGAGCGCCATCATGGCGGGCGGAGCGCGCCCGCAGCGGCTCCGGCTGCCGCTCGGCGCTTCGCTTCGCGCCAGAGCCGCCTCGCGGCGAAGAATTCCTCCTCCGCCTCCGTGCCCAGACGCTCTGCAGGAGATTCTCCACTGCTCTCCACCGCCTCAATGCTTTGACCGCCCAAACGCCGTCGCGCGCTGGGCTCTAGTTCGAGCTTGACGCAGCATCAAATGGCGCGTCACGTCGGCCATTACTCCTCACGCGCGCTCCCGAGGCTGCACGACCCTCTCTAGCGTGCCCAAGCCTTCCACCGAGCCACTCACACTCTCCCCTAGCTCGCTCACTCCACCAGCTCGCTCCCTCGTGCCTCGCTCCGTCGTCTTCAACCTCGCGCCGCGCGCGGACCGAGCCGAGCTTCGAGACGAAATTCGCCCTACACTCTCCACCATTCTCAAATTCATCGCGCACGAAGCTAGACCTCTACCCTAGCTCCCTTTTTCCCCCACTCCTCTCGAGCTATCATCGATTGTCCGGCGAGAAATCGAGATTTCCCCCAAATCTCCGTTTTTTCGGCCGCCGGAGCACCCTCACGTTGAGACCCTACACCGAGCCGTCCCCGAGGTCAACCGAGCACGCCAACAGCTTCCCCGAGCTCCACTGGTGCTCTAGGACCCCTCCAACCCCGACGAGACCCACCGACCTCACCGGCGTAGAAGCCGCGGTGGCCGCGCCGCCACTGCATCGCCGCCGACCATCTTCCGAGCTTCCCCCGGCCTCCCAACCGTCACCAATCGACTCGTGGTGAGCCACTGATGCTTTTCCCCCACTTCCCCGACCCTAGCTCGCCGTCGTTTGGCCGGCGTAACTCCGGCGACGAGCCAAGGACCAAACCTCATCGTCTTCGTTTTTCTAGGGTCCTCTGTTCAAAATTCAGGGACTGTTTGAAAGGTTTTGAAAGTTCTAGGGTTCTCCAGCGTAAAAAGATTCTTAAACCTAGATCTATTTTTTCCCGAATATTGTAAAATCCACTAAAAATCGTACAAAAATCAGAAAAAATGCACAAAAATACTCCCTGACTCGTGAGATTGTAAACTCCAATCTCATTTAAGCATGTATATACTTTTGGTGAACCATTTTTGAATTAAAATTCAAACTATATGATTTAGAAACATGTGCACCATTTCAAATCCAGAGCTCCGCTAGGGCTGAGCTTTGGATATGTTGTTTGTAGTGACTTTGGACACCTTGTGTCCAAAGGGGACCTAAAATATGGACTGTAGCTTCGGTTATGATTTAAATGTTTTTCCTGTCTTTTTGCGGTTTGAGAAATTGTTAAAATAATCCATGCAGCGAAAAATCACCATTTTTCTCCAGAGGCCTAAAAACTTGTGAGCGCATCTGTTAAAAATGTCAAACTTAATTTTTGCTCTGTTTAAACTAGCAAATAAATAGATATGTGTTTTTGATAGAAATTTTATTGAGGACTGTCCAAGGGTTATTTTGAAGCCACCACTTGGCCAGAGCCCTCCTTGTACTTATAACTAGCTCTGGTAGGAAAATTTCCTGAATTGGATGTATTTTCAATTTTATATGAATTCATTTCATTTCTGCAGGCAGCAGTTTAAAATATTTTTAATAAATTCTGTATAGCTCAGATTTAGCTAAATTTTGGAGTGAGCCTAACTCTTATACTCCAGTAGCTGTCATAAAGTTTATAGATAAAAGGATGAACTCAAAGATGAATAAAAATCTTCACCCCCTACTCTATTTTTGTGCAACTATGAATTATTTATGCTTGTGCATTTACGTTTCAAGGAGTAATACCCTAGTTGCATAATTCTAGTACCTATGTCTTGAAATACTAGTATGATAGGGTTGATAGAGCAATGCTTTAGGACGGTTACAAGTCGAGTGATTTCCTGTCACTCGCGAGACATAGGAGTTGCTTGTCTTTACTTATGTTGGAATCATAAGGATTGACGGGCGGGATGGTAGATGTAGATCTCCCGTCCGTGTATGATAATGGATTTAAGGTCGAAACGTGTGGTTGAGTGTGTCAAGTTTTTGAACGTACCACATGCATGCCGATATATGGGAATCGGTAAGCCCGGTACCAGATTGAAGCAGCTAGGGCCGATAGCCATCTCTCCTTGGAAACTTTGTTTCCCCTGCCGTACACTTGTGGATATATGCGTGAGACTGTGAGTGAAGCAGTAAACCTTTATCCTAAGAAAGTGGATCCGGTTCGGAATTGTGGATCGATGGAAATGTGGAAAGTGCTTGTACCTTTTATAGCAAAGCATTATCCGTTGTGTGTTGGGTGCGCCCTGGCCAGGAGCAAAATCTCGTGTCGACACTGTCGCTTCTCGCGGTTAATGAGACTGCTTGACCGCCTTGCTGCATTGAGTAACAAGTGGAACTATAGATTGATGAAATCTGTTGAATGAAATAAAATTGTATTGGCACCACTTGTATGTTAGACAGGATGCTAGGATCTAGAATGGTTAAACTCTACTTAGAAAGATGATGCTAAAACTTGAAGCAAGGACCTTACTCTAAGTTGCTTTTTGGCAAAACAAACCCACTAGCCAAAAGCCTCTCCATGTCTAGATGTCGGTGTGTAGTTTTCAACCCGACGGTTAAGCCTTGCTGAGTATTAGTATACTCAGGCCTTGCTTGTGGCATTTAATTACAGGTACAATGTTGGATGTGGCAGTCCGATTCCATGACCTTTGGCCTACCCAGGTCCCCTGGATGGCACATCGAGTGGGTTCCGTCTCTGCCCGGGATCGGGAGGAGTAGCACCGTGGCAGGCTTCATCATGGTGTTACTTGTATCGTCGTTAGTTTATCTTCTGCTGCAATGAAACATTTATTTCTGCTGTTTAGGAACTAGTACCTATCTGATTTAAATTTCGAACTTGGTTGTAATAATTGAGATACTATTTATGTATGTTAAATTTGTGGAATGTTGTAATCTCTGGAACTCACCTTCGTGTGGGCGTGCTGTTGTTTCGATCGAGAAAAGTACGTGGTTAAATCGGGTTTAATCCGACGGCGCTCCAGCTTATTCCGGATTAAGTGCCTGACTACTCGATTAGTGGTCCAGGGTACTTAACTTGGAATAATTTCGGAGTGGTCCGCCACAACGCTCTTCCTCTACGTAGCAAACTATCACTCAGGTTGTCAGCGCCGTCATATGTGGAGAGAACCAAAGAAGGGCACTCCCTGCCCGTCCATCGGC